>JAHVYB010000192.1:0-94617 GCA_020623695.1 Calonectria henricotiae
AGTCGATTGAGAGAGATCTGTCGGGGGCTGGTGGGGTCTGGTGGCTGGGCTCGGGTGGGGGGGTGGTCGGGGGGGGGGGGGGGGGGGGGGGGGGGGGGGGGGCGGGGGGGGGGGGGGGGGGCGGGGGGGGGGGCGGGGGGGGGGTGGGGGGGGGTGGGTGGGGGGGGTGGGGGGGGGGGGGGGGGGGGGGGGGGGGGGGGGGGGGGGGGGGGGGGGGGGGGGGGGGGGGGGGGGGGTCCGGTCGGTCCCAGGTGGGAGTGGGATGCTTTAGACTACTTAACCTACCTCTCACCTCTCTAGTCAAAATCATCAATCACTATTGCTTCCTCAAGCAATCAGGTAGCTAGGGACGGGATTCTTGTCCTGGTGTATATGCGCATGTCTGGTCTTTCTCTTCTCCCTGTTCATAATCCACATCCGGCGGCGGATTTCAATTGTGCCGTATTTCAACCATAACAAGACCATCTTTCAGCCCCAGTCTCACTCGTGCAGCATCGAGGCGCTCTTGGTCCAACTCTCCACCAACGACGGGAGCCATGCACCGAGCGAGCTCCTCCCCTCAGCATCCTCAGGTCCCCCTCTGGGCGATCCCGCCGTCGTTGCCCAATGCCCAATGCTCATGGCCAGGGCCCCCGTTAGGTGGGCCACCTGCGCTCCACTGAGGGCCACACTGAGGGAGGGCCATGCTGGGGCCATGCTGGGGGCCATGCTGGGGACGGGATATTCATCGGACGCTCTGTGGCCTAGACTGGGGGGCACGCCTGGGGAAAAGCAAGTGACCACAGCATCAGGTACCCTCCTCTAACCTCTAGTCAGGGTACTTGGTGGGGAGTCCAGTGTTTCCCGCTCTGCTAACGCGGCCAGGGCTAGCTCCGTTATGTCGCTGGCTACCAGCAGTGGTTGTACTTTGCTGGTGCCATTGTTTGTTTTTTCCATCCGCTCAGTTCGCAAACCATCAGCGCTGTTCCCGACTTGATCTGGCTGAAAGCTGACGCGCCGCTTATTGTCTTACTTGCTTCTTGTCATCGCCACTGTCTCTCAAGCCTCACATTCGATCCCTTGCACTTGATCGCCCCCGGCTGCGCGCTATTTCCTGATGGCGAGACGGACTAGCAAGTAGCAGACGACAAGTGCAGTGGCACTGGGACTGCGAGTCTCGAGAAAGCCTTAGCCAAAGCCACACCAGAATTCGCTTCCACATCGTATTCAACCGCACAACTCGGACTCTGCCTCGTTCAGCAGAAGTGACATGCCGAGCGTAGTCTCCAACGAGTGTGGGAATCCGCCTTCCATGCAAACCAGGCTCACTGAGCACCCTTTTCCCGCGGTTTCTCCTTCTTTCATTTCTTTTCTTCTTCTTTCTCTTGATGCTTCATGCTCTGTTTTTACTTTGCTCCCAGGCGGATCATGCCCACTCAACCACCAACTAAGCCCTTTACAATCCACAAACGGGTCAACAACACGCCCAAGAGACACATTTGCTTTTTTTTTTTCCTTCCAGACCAGGCATGTACCAGCTAGTTCCCGGCACCCAGTACAGGTCTGTAGTCGTCCGTGACCCATACTCTAAGTGGACAACACTTGGCAAAGCTCGCTACAAGATGCAGTCCCTTCCAACCAAACTCCTGGGCTTCTCTTCTCCTCCTCTGTATCTGTTGACCTGTATTGAGAAAATCTTTCGTGCTGTCGTGCTGCCGTGCCGCCCGGCCCGAGGCATCGCTCAATTAGACTTTTCCATCCTACTATGGTACTGCTGGCCATATCGGATCCGAGTCAAATATTGGCCATGTACGCGTTCGCTGGCCGGCTGTTGGGTTTCTCCCGTGACAATTTAAGTAAAACATGACAGACGGACACGGGTGTAGGGACGTGTAACACAGTACATGCTGGGCACGACGGCAGACAGAGCCGCTCGTTTGTACTCTCACCCTCGTTCTTGGCCCTGAAGCACG
The DNA here is from genome assembly GCA_020623695.1 of Calonectria henricotiae. Taxonomy (NCBI): domain Eukaryota; kingdom Fungi; phylum Ascomycota; class Sordariomycetes; order Hypocreales; family Nectriaceae; genus Calonectria; species Calonectria henricotiae. The sequence continues at coordinate 1,953 of JAHVYB010000192.1, forward strand.
GTCAAAACGTCACCTCCCAGTCGGCCCGCCGCAATCGCGTTTTCGGCCCCGAAATCCCGCACCCTGGATCCCGCATCGCACATGCCTGTGACCAGGCCTGGCATGAGGTAACCGTGCCTGTGTTACGGATTCTGTGCCGAAACGGTGCACAGCTCCAGATCGAACAAGCGAATGCAGCATGACTATGGCCGTGCTTATTGTTTGCTTGTGCTTCTATCCTTGCTTTTTTTTCGGCCTTGTCATTGTCTTGCTGTTCAAATCGAGGCTTTATTCTTGGGGGGGGGGGGGGGTTTGTGAAGGGGGGGGTTTCTTTCTTCGTTCATTATTTCGTTTCTTTTTCTTCAATCTCCTGCCGCTTTTGATCGCCATTAGTGTTGTCTGATGTTGCCTGTCATGTTCCAAGAGCGATCTGTGCTCCTTGCTTCTCCACGGAACCCATAGCGGCAGATGCTTGCACGGATCCGATTGTAGCATCCAGCAGCGCCTCCTAGTCTGACCACTGATATCTGAGGCGGAAGGCTGATTGGCGACGGAAAGCTGCTGCCTTGGCCACTGATCATCCACTGGCATCATCGAGCACACGCCAACAGAAGCCCCCGCGATGAATTTGTTCACTGCATGTTGTTGTAATTACAAGGTACCACCAACTCAGTGCTAAGCTCGGAGCCATCCTCCACGCTAACACCTACAGATATGACCGCCCCTATCCCAGTAGAAAAAAATAGAAAGAATATAGAAAAATATAGAAAAATAAAGAAAAATAAAGAAGAAAAAAGACTACATGTCTTGAATCAGCTCAGACTTGCATGCTTCACCGTATTTCGATTTTCGGGCGTCTGAAACGGTATCCAGAGCTTGAAACTCAACCCCAGTGGGGCTCCTCTGCCATGTTCCCCCATCTGGGGTCGGATATGCATCACTTGGGAACTTCGAAAACAGTAACTTACTCGGCGACCCTGCACTGCAATACGACATTTGGCGAGATATGCTCCCAACCCCCAATTTTCTCCACAAGGGACAACACAGTGGGTTGGATGACGCAATTGGATGCGAGAAACCCTATTCATGACATCAAAAGGAGGTGCTCTGGCAGTGCGAGGCGAGGCCGCTCTTATCAAGGCCCCGAGTTGAGAGCTTGCCAAGCAGGCAGTTGGTGATCCAGATCTTCCAACAAGGTATAGCCCTACCCCCAACAAAAATCAGTCATTTCTTTTCATTCCAGCGATAAACTTTGAATTCCGATTCTGTAGATCGATAATTTCCCCAAGCCGGCGATGTGACCCCTCACCGGGCTTAGCGGTAATTTAATTAGAGCCATCTCGTTGCCTGTCATGCTGACATGCACTATCAGCGGCTGTCATTGAGAATAGCACAAGAATCCCCACAACATACTGTCGCGGCGGCCTGCTAGTGACTCAGACTCACTCCTCCAAAACCCTTCTTCATATAGCAAAGATTGAATCTCATCTTAGCCATGTTATAAATTCCCCCACAAGCCGAAAAATCCGACGTTGAACGGACACATGACATGGTGCGTCCCCACCCTGGATGGAACTGGTATCCAAACTCGTAATGGCAAGAATCCCACCAAACAGGCCACTGCGGTGATTGCGGTGATTGCAAATCCAATAGTCTAGCAATAGATTTACTTTAATTACTCTATGTTTATATTTACTTTCGGTTTGGTTATTACGTCTGCCTTTAATAACAATTGTTCCCCGTTACAATGTAGCAAACCATCGGCCAGATTGCCCAGGAATCGCACAATGGCGGACATGGTGGAGGTAGAGTTCTAGACAACATAAATGCGTGGTGGTGGAAACGAAGGGGAAAAAAATAAATCGGAGGCGGTTGCATCCCCAAGAAGCTGCTCGTTTGTTCAACACAGCTGTGAGACAAGCCCATCCCTGTCCGACCTTTCAAATGCAGAGACGAAACAAGGAAAGCCCGGACTTTTCCAGTCTCCGACCAGCACGGCTGCGTTTTGCCAGAGGCATCCAAAGGATCGTGCACGCATCGTTACGTCTCACTCATCCCAGGTTGGCTTAAAACGGGATAGGAGGTTGAGTGTGATGGAAAAGAGTAATCGACTTCCGTCAGCGCCCGACGGTCCGGCGGGGGAACAAAGGTTGCAGATAGAGCCGAGTCACGGATTCATCAATAAGTAACTGGCAATTGCGCTGTTGACGAGCGAGGGCCCAGAAAACGACAACTCACGATCTGCGAAATCTCCGGAAAATACTCCGTGACGACCTATTAGTATCGAGACGCCGCTGAGATCGTCTCACAATGTCCCACTCCTCTGAGTTATTTCCCAAGGTCCAAAGAACTCGCTGTGACGAAACCGCCTCCACCAGCGGCCTTCTAGCAACCCCACGAGCCCCGCCAATTCGACAAGTTCCCGCCAGCTCGTTGGTCGTTTGAGCAAATCGAGCAAGTCAATCCGTTGCGTGACCGCCGCCGTTCTGACACACAGGCGCTAGTTGTACCGTCCTGAACAGCAAACCTCCAATAGTGAGAGGTCACACTGCTGGTAAAAAGGAAAGAAAAAAAGAGAGAGAGAGAAGAATAAAGACAGCGACGCAGAAAAAATTAAAAAGGTGAGACATCCATTTCACCCCCAAAAAACAAAGCACATGTGCCGTATCTCGCTTCAGCCTATTGTGTGTGCTTCTTGGTGTACCCATCCATCAACGTGTCACGACGGACCAGCCACTGACAGCTCGTTGTGTTGAGACAAGATCACCCAGAAACCCACGCCTGTGCAGAAAAAAACAATGAGTGCACCGGCTAAGCAGCACCGGGCTTGGTGGAAGGAAAGCTCGGTGTACCAGGTGTACCCGGCTTCATTCCAGGATTCCACCGGCTCGGGAACGGGAGATCTGAAGGGAATCATCTCCCGGGTCGACTATCTTAAGAACCTCGGCGTCGATATCGTATGGCTATCGCCCATCTTTGCCAGCCCCCAGATTGACATGGTACGTGAGAATATAACTTGTGAGGGAGAGAGGCTCGCCATTGGCTAACTTGCCACCGCCCAGGGATATGATATTAGCGACTACTACTCAATTTACCCCCCATACGGAGATGTCAACGATGTAGACACTCTCAGAGACAAGCTCCACGAGCGTGGCATGAAGCTAGTTCTGGATCTGGTCATGAACCACACTAGCGATCAGCACGAGTGGTTCAAGGAGTCCCGCAAGTCCAAGGACAACCCCTACCGCGACTGGTACATCTGGAAGCCTGCCAAATACGATGCGGCCGGCAACCGGCAACCGCCCAACAACTGGACGGGCCACTTCCAAGGTAAGCAAGCCACCTCCCCGGGCTCACATCCCCGCAGCGGCGATGCATGGCTGACTCTGTCGTCTAGGGAGTGTGTGGGAATACGATGAGACGACAGATGAGTACTATCTGCACCTCTTCTGCAAGGAGCAGCCAGATCTCAACTGGGAGAACCCAAAGGTCCGCGCCAAGGTCCACGAGGTTATGCGCTTCTGGCTGGATCGCGGTGCGGATGGCTTCCGAATGGATGTCATCAACTTTGTGAGCAAGAATCTTGATTTCCCCGACTCAAACAAGACCGTACTAGCTGGGACTGAACACTACGCCTGCGGTCCCAGGCTCCACGAATATCTCAAGGAGATTGGTGACATCCTCAAGGAGTACGACGCATTTAGCGTCGGTGAGATGCCATGCGTCCACGACGAGAAGGAGGTGATAGGAGCCGTGGCCATGGACCGTGGCGAGCTAAGCATGATTTTCCACTTTGAGCTGTGAGACGACGATCCCCAATCAGCAGTAACCAAGTCGGCATGTCGAGTTGCTAACTATTCCATTCTAGTATGGATATTGACCATGGAGAAAGGGGCAAGTTCTCCCCCGGTCAATGGCCGCTGTCCAAGCTCAAGGACATTACCAACAAATGGCAACGGTTCATGATCGACAACGACGGCTGGAACGCCTTGTACCTCGAGAACCACGACCAGCCACGAGCCGTCAGTCGTTTCGTGCACGACGACCCAGCGAACCGGGCCGCAAGCGCTAAACTGATCGCCGTCTTCCTTGGCTTCCAGTCTGGCACACCGTTTATCTACCAGGGACAGGAGATCGGCATGACCAACCTACCAAAAGATTGGGGCATGGAGGAGTACCAAGACATTGACTGTCTCGAACACTGGAAGTGAGTTGTCTCCGTAAACGTCTTCACATGATTCTTTTTTCCAAGGGCCAAGAGGCTGATTTTGCGGCGACATTCAGGCTATTCAAGGACACCGCTGACGCGGCCACCTTAAACACCCTCAAGCGGGAATACCAGCTCAAGTCCCGCGACAACGCTCGCACGCCGATGCAATGGGACACCTCCGAGAACGCCGGTTTCACCTCGGGCGGCAAGCCATGGATGCGTGTCAACGACAACTACCGCGAGATCAACGCGGCCTCCCAGGTTGACGACCCCAAGTCGGTATACAGCAACTATCGCAACGTCCTCGACACCCGCAAAGCCCACAAGGACATCTTTGTATACGGCGACTTTGAGATGGTTGACGAGGCCAACGACAAGGTCTTTGCGTATAAGCGCCTGGCCAAGAATGGAGACGCTGCCCTGATTGTGTGCAACTTTGCGGCCACGCCTGTCGAGTGGAATATGCCAGCCAAGGTCAGAGATATTCTGATTAGCCCTAACGGCAGGACTGTTGAGGCTCTGAACACTAGTGTTATCGAGCTTGCCCCATGCGAGTCATTTGCGGCTCTTCTATAGGCTAATTGGTGCGGAACACAATTGATTGAATAGAATCTGTTTGAGTGAATGAATATCATATTGCTATCCATGTGCCGCTCTCTATATAACAGTCCATCGGGTCGAACTGCTGTCTAAACCAATTAGGAACAACGCTCTCGCTACATCAGTGCACCATCCGTTGTTCTACCATAACTCCATCTATACCGTCGTTACACATCCTCATGGATCATTTCGCCAACCGCCTTGCTCTCTTCCAATATCGTACGAGCCTCCGTGACCGACACCTTCATGTCCTCCTGAATTAATCGTACAGCCAGCTCTGCCACCAAGACAGATTCGATAAACGCAGCTGACCCACGACCGGCAATCACTCGGTCACTCACAGCCTTTTCCTTCAACAGGTCGCCAAACTCGCTGACAAGATAGTCGCACATGAGGTTGAAGCCACGCGGCCCATAGTAGCCGGGATTTAGGTTGTCTTCCTTCTTGAGATTACGAGCCTTGCCCGTCTCAATCTTATCGGCTAGGATGGAGCGGAAGTGAGACGGCTCGCCCCGTACCACTTTCAGGAGGTGCTCATGGTGATCCTCAAATCGGGTTTGGAGGTCGGGCCATGAGATATCAGTGGGATATTTCCTTTCCCGCCAAGTGTCCATCGCCGTTTGTCTCTTGTGTTTCCGACAGAATCTACTCTGCAATCTCACGTCCATCCGTCTGCCCTTGGCAAATTCTTTCAAAAGAATATCTGATACAATATCGCCACACCAGGGACACTCTGTGGAAGTTAAGGCCTTGGATTTTTCACTCTGTTTGGCATTGACTTTTACATCCTCTGTCGCCGATTGAGAACCGCCCAGTTCATCTATATCGGACAGGTCTGACAAATCAGAAAGATCTGACAAGGGAGGAATAGGGCTTTTTGATGGACTTTTTGTCTGCTCATCAATTCCTTGGCTCTCTTGACTGAAACTGAAGGCTGGGAGGTCTGCAGGTACCAAGAATTTGGCACGTTTCTCCGGCGGCTGTTTGCCGGGTTTCCAGATATTACCCCTGTTTTTTTGGTTTAGGCCCTGTGGCGCCGTCTGCCGCAAGGTGCGATTGCGCACCGGGGGGGAGTCCGAGGCGCCCTCCGAATCGTTCCCATCCCGTGCGTGCTTAACGAACTTGATAGGCGGGCCTTTGGATGGCGACTCAAGCATGGGGTCTGACGGGGCACGGAACTTGGCCTTGACGGTTCCCTTTGGGCTATCCAAGGAGTCTGGGGCTTTTAATTTGGCTCTGATACCGGACACGGCTATGATATTGTCAATGGAGGTTTGGAGGTTTGGAGGTGGGGTATTTTGAATAGAAACCTTTTTTTGTTTGCGACTCCTGAGAGCTGCCATATTTCTGCCCATATTTTGCCTTGACAGACTGTTTCTTTGTGAACCCATGTTCATTTGTGAGATGCTCTGCTGAACTTGAGAATGAATTGGATGACGGTGGCATCTTCAAGACAGACTCCCCATCGCCCAGCTTGCGTCGTTTGGTGCTGGATGATGCAACGTCTCCGGTATTGTCAGCCACCGAGGCCTTTCGATTAGAATAACGCTCATTTCTCGTCACCCTCTCCCGGGACTGATTTCCCGAGACGGTAAATTTTGTTTGCTTGATTGCTCCCCGTGAGGCCTGCTTGGATTCAGGACTGGAGGAACCAGTAGGAGACGGGGCAGAGCCATGATGAAGGGGCTGAGCTCCGTTTGAAAACGTTGTTATTCCATCATCTTCATCAGCACTGGACATGGGCTCGGCATCGTCGGCCACCTTTTGTTCCAGCTTGATCCTCTCCTTATTGTTCACTCTGCTCAGAAGTGGTTGAGGTTGCTGGGTATAGGCCAGTCCCACCCTTCTCGACGCCATATCTTACTGAGCTGCGACTATCCGTCCAAGCATATATCGAGATGCGGCCTTAACGGCGTGATGTTGTGCAACCCTCCTCAATATGCAGGCTGCCGGATGTGGACGCTGGTCTGGGGAACACTGTGATTGACGGAGAGGTGTGGACAGGTCGCCCCTGCAGAGAAGTGCACTCTGTCAGATATCAACGCGGACCAACCGTCAAACAGATTGAAGAAGGCTGGATTTTTTTTGAGCCAACGTATCCTGCACTGCAACTTTAGACGTCAATAGCTTCCGGCTGTCGGGTTTGGTTGGTGCATGTGCGGCAGATGCAACGGTAGCTTCCCGGAACGCGTCGCTGAACGCGCTCGGCAATATGGCTGTGGAGTTCCCCCGCCTCTCTCCACTGTACTGTGAATAAACGCTGCTGACAGGCCGCCCCAATGCCTGAGCTCTTTCGCTAGTGCCTGAAGGCCGCTGAGACCCCCTGGAGATCGGGCCATTACACTCCGTCTTGCGACGACGTCTGGCTGCTTTGGCCATCCGACTTCCACTTCGCTTTGTCTGGAATTCCCACCGCCGCCCGGTCAGCCCAGGACTCTACTCTCCTCTTAGCTTAAAATATTGCGCAGGCTCGCTCGAGGTAGTAGACAATGGCTCTCAACCGGAAATACGCCGCATTGCCAGACCTGGTGAGCTCCATCAAGAGGACAAATTATTCGCTGCTCCTGACCGTCCATCTAGGATTCTGCTCCAGACATCTACGAAACCCCCGAGCTCACAGATGATAACTCGACGGTTCCTGTATTTCCACCAAATCTATTCGCATTCGAACATCTTCTCACAGAGGCTCCAGACTACCGCAGCACGCACCCAATCCGATGACGAGTTCTATGACATTGAGGACGACAACGCTGGAATCTCGCGATCACGCCTGCGGATAAACGAGGCTCGCTCCCGCTTCCTGCCATCAAACGTCAATGCAAGCGATGTAGATTTCTCGGACCGGGTTGATGGGAAGCGCAAATCTTACAAGGCATCAAGCCGTCGACAGCGCATCTTGCAGGATGGGACTCGGGAGCTAGGCGACCTCTCTGATGATGATGACGAGGAAAGCCTGGAACGGCGGATCGCCCGCCTCCAACGAGAGGTTGCTGAGGCCAAGGACGAATACGCCAAACGAAAGGCTGCGGTCTTGGAGAAGCAGGATGATGATTCCACCACCAGCGACGAAAGACTGGTCGCCCTAAGCCAGGTTCTCGACGAGATCTCCAAGCCCAGCGGCACACGACCCACCCCTCAGCTGCCAACATCACGAGCAGCAACTGGACAGGAAGGGCCTTCTATAATTCCCGATGGAGAAAATGCTACATATACCGTCACATATGCGCCTACATACGAGCAAAGTCACGCCCTCGCCAAGGCCGCTGACTTCGACCGCCGGCTTGTCATGTTGGAAAGGGGATTGGGAATCAGTTCCTCACTGATACCAGAGGCCGACACTAATGGGCTACCTCGGGCAATTCTTCCCACCCTTGACGCCATGAACAAACAAATATCCACTCTAGCTCAGGCATCGACGGCTAATCTTGATGCTATCAGCCGTCGAGTGCGGGCTCTCGCCTCTGAGCAGGACAAGCTGAATGACTCTCGGGAAAAAGCCAAGGCCCTCCGAGAGGAGCTCGGTCGACATGCTCCTTCTCCTCCTTCGGAAGAATCAGAGCAAGAAGCCAAGATCAATGCACTCTACGGCATCTTGCCCACTATTGAAAGCCTTACCCCTATTCTTCCTCCTCTGCTAGACCGACTGCGATCTTTACGAGCTATCCACGCGGACGCAGCCACAGCTAGCGAGACTCTGGATCGTATTGAGCAGGAGCAGGCGGAAATGACTGCGGAGCTGAAGCAGTGGAACGAAGGCCTTGAGGTTATTGAAGAAGCCATGAAGGAGAACGCGGCCACCATTGAGAGCAACAAGACGGTCATGGAGGGCTGGGTGAAGAATCTTGAGGAGCGTGTTATGAAGTTGTCATGACGAATAATTGCATAGAACCTATGAAAGCTTTTGGTCTGTAATTATATATGTAATTGTAATTTTATATACTGGTGACAAAAATGTTCGCCCCAGTTTACGACCGCCCTCAGCTGTTCCATTTCATAACCATCACATGAAAACAACTCCTGCAGCCTGACGCTGACACTTGCACAATTCCTGGTAGCACCGCCACGGTGGCTGGAATCAGCCATCCTTGGAGCCTAGTTAGCGGCGTCGGAACAACATTATCCCAGCAAACCACCTGGGCTTCGGCTGCGGTAGTGGGGTAAGGGCTTTGGCGCACGAAAACCCTGACAAACTCACCAAAAAAAGTTGTCCCAATCAAGCCTCATTCCCCAGCTCACGTTCGCGACCACCGACAGTCCACATCTTCTCACAGTACGTCGTCGCCCTCGATCTCTTCAACTACGCAACCCTCACCGCTCACACTCTCCCCAGGTCGCAAAAATGGATTCTTCCAAGACCCCCGTCAAGCTTGTTAAGGTTACCCGAGTGCTCGGCCGAACCGGTGCGTCCCCCACGATGAATTCGATGTCCAAATGACAAGACAAGAAGAAAAAAATTGGCATTTGACGAAAAGAAAAAGACATGGACCTAACAATTGACTAGGCTCTCGTGGTGGTGTCACCCAAGTGCGCGTCGAGTTCATGGACGACCAGACCCGATCCATTATCCGAAACGTCAAGGGCCCAGGTACGATACACACAAAAGACGAAATCTCTACATTCTAGCCCCTCCCATCCCGACTCAATATTACGTTTGCAAGTGGTATGATGTGCGGTGCTAACTCTCATTTTTTTTCTTTTGCACAGTTCGTGAGGACGACATTCTCTGCCTGCTCGAGTCCGAGCGTGAGGCCCGACGACTTCGATAAGCGTTGTGTTCAAGGAGTAAAGGGGCTTGGACGGTGGACGACAGATGGTCTTTGCATGCTAAGGCGGGCGCGCCTTGTATTGGGACATTGCCTGGGGCTGCGTCACCCGCACCTCAGTTTCATTTGTTAGAGGAGTCACGGATCTGGCATTGCGAATCCCAGAACAATTCTTCTGCAGCATGAAATCCGACCACGAAAAGTGATTTTTTGACCTTCAGGTCTCGCCCGAGTATCATACAGCTCTTCGATCACAATCGATGCAGGTTTCACGATCGCGATACCACGTCTACCGTCTTCACCTTTTTTCTCTCTCTTTTTTCCCTATCTTGTCTAACATTGTGAACTATTCCATGACAAAAATCCACATAAATCCCTGTCATTAACATCCAGTCACGTGAACACTCACTAATTTAAATTGGGCGGGGCGATTTAACAGCAATTTCTTTCCCTTCATTCATTCAAGCAGAAGCAAGCTTCCTTCACGAAGCTCCAACCACCCTTCTGGTAAGTCAAAGTATTATTTTTTTACTTTCAAACGTTTGGTATGATGTTTTAATAGCATGTATTACCTGAAATACACATTGATGTACTTATTTTTATCACCAAGATCTCTGACCAAACCTCAACACTTCATGTTTTTTTAATCCTCAATTTGCACATGGAACTCGTGACTAACATACGAAAAAGGCATCATCATAGAACTTCCGAAGCAGCGATGTCATCGGCCTCAAAGCCCCCTCCTGGGCACTTTAATATCCTGTACTTTGCCAGTGCCAGTTCCTTCACCGGCAAGGACCATGAAGCCCTTCCCGCAACCCTACCCTTGCGGAGTCTCTTTGCTGAGCTGGAGTCGAGGTATCCTGGGATGCAAGCAAATATCCTCGACTCCTGCCTCGTTACCGTCAACCTTGACTATGTAGACGTTTCTGGTGAAGAGAGCGCTGGTGATGTCGTTCTCCAGGAAGCAGATGAGGTGGCAATTATCCCACCTGTGAGCTCTGGCTAAGGCGTTGTTGGGCATGTCGAATTCCATGATTGTTGGCCAATACGTTCCTGTCAATCTCACCCTGGCTATGTATCCCAAGTCGTAGCTGTGTCGAGACGTGTCCCGTCTCGAGCAGATGTCCTGCCCTTAGGCCCTATTATCATGAGGTTCATCGACCCAGCTCCCTGGTAAGAGCGGCTCTTGTTCCGAGTCTTGGAATAGAAGTCTCCTCTGCCAGCGTCGCCTAAGTCCCCGCCAATAGGTCGGGTGTCGTTTATTAAAACGACGAAGGCGTTGAACACCGATTACGATACCAACGACCAACGCAACAAGCGCGATAGTAGAAATGATTGACACGATCGATGTCAGTGTCGTAATGGTTGATGCGTGACACCCAAACGGCTGCGTGCGGATTTCCCAACGTTCAGCCTGGTCTGGGCATACGTGCACATCATACGCCGGCGCCAGGGCTGGAATGGCATGTGAATTGGGGACGCAGCTCGAAGACTACATAAACGTGTTGTGAATGAGCACAAGGGAAACTAAGGATGCAAGGAATTCCGACGTACAAATGGACACCAGCTGCAGTGTGCAGTATCAAGACATCCATCACAAGACTGGCGCGACCAGCACCGCCAGAAGTGTTCATCAAGATTGGTGTTACTAAGGTTGGCCTGATGAGCCCGGGTCTCACCGAGGGAGAGGTCAAGGCTGTCCATTGCTGTTAACGAGGTTCTATTGCCAATCAAGGCGGAACTGCGCAAAATTTGAAATGCAGTGACGCCGTTGATATAAGTAATATATGAAGGAGGTTGGGGTTGTAAGGTAGCCTATGGGATTGATCAGACATGTGGCGATGCACATGCACCGCCCCCGCTCCCACCTCCGCCTCAACTTCCGCATTCATATGCGACACTCTCAGTCAAACTTCATCTTGTTTCAAAGGCATCCGCAGATCAAATACCGATTGCATTTCTCCTTTATGGAATATTCGTCTCTTCTGTGCTCACACAATAGTGGCCTGCAACTCTATATTCCCGATAAGTAAGTACATAATGTTCCGCCGAAGAACACAAGCAGACCATTCACACCATGGTAAAAACTACTTACATATCAATTGCCCATGATGAACCTGGTATTGATAATATCAAGAAAACACCAAACTGCATCCTCCGCTAGTCGAGATTTTCGAATTCATTTCTTGATTCTTCTCATTTCTGCCCTATTGTCCCTTCCCTGCTCATTGGGGGAAGCGCCTAAAGTCTCAAGCACCAAACCGGCAAGGAACCTCCGGATATGCAACCCCGTTTTTGCATGGATGATAGCATTAGTTTTTTCATCGCATGCTGCAGATGTAGCAATATGGAGGCCCCTCAACACGTCGCGGTCCATAATCTCACCCTCGTCAAGTCTATTGTTAGGAGACGGAGCGTTTCCTTGTATAGATGATATTCTTTGCGGAATATTTGGTCGGGTCAGATAAGGATTCAAATAGCCTCGGGAAAGAATCTCAACGTGTCGAGGAAACCCAGGCTGCTCGAAGCCATGGCTATAGTTCCGCCGCAGTGACTTTATTTGTTTTCCGGAATCCTTACCTCCCAAAGACGACTTGATGGGCGATCCAGTTACCCATTCGGTGCTGGGTAAACTCCTTATTTTATTATCTGGCGTAGATAATAGGTCTGACAAAGATTTTGTACTCATCGCAGTAGATCGTAAATCATTTGGTGTTTTGCGCGTAGGTACGCTCCGGTGTCGCTTCGGGGAGATTCGCATCGACCTCTGTTGTCTCAAGTCCATGAATGACTGAGCTAGCCGAATGCTTTTTCCCAGACCAGCAGATGGCCTCTTCAGACGATTTCGGTATCTCAGAGGACTGTGATTCCCGATTAAAAGGTCGCTATGCGGTGATTGTCTCCTCGGGGCTTGTCCAGGTAATCCCATAGTCTTTTGATGAAGATCTGATAACGATACTGGTCGACGGGGTCCTGAGAAGAATGTCGGAAAAGAAGGGTCTCTTCTCAGTGGCTCCTGCTTGACTTGGTTGATAACTTGCTTACATTTGGTACCGGTGCTGTGTCGTTTATGATCCGGGTATATTATATGAGGGGGTGTGAGGTTCGCCCATTCAGGAGAAGTTTTCTTGAGCACATTAGCTGTTGTCGGTGTGATATCTGCACCAATCTTCTGGCTCCTGGTAGTGGGTTTGGAAGTCAACAAGCGTGGTTGAGACTTTTGCATCAACTGCAAGCACCCCCAGGTTTCTGATCGATGGATCTGGGTCGGGGCACATGGAAGACATTGGGCTTTGACTATGTTATCTACCGATAGCTTTTGTTCCCGACCATGGACAATCTCATCCGTTGTGTTCTTTCTCCATTCACTCGCAACGTTTGACATGTTGGAGGAAATTGCGGCTCCGGAAAGAAGGCTACCATCATTCCCGTCCAACTGCCCAAGTCGTGCATGTTTTATGACCCGTCTAGGGAACGGTATCCGGGCTCGTCTGATCGCACCAACTTTGACATGGGGAGGATGAGTATTTATTTGGTCTTTGGATGTGACCGCCAAACCAGCCGCTGTAAACTCGGAGCGAAAAGGAAGGAGAGCAGAAATGGTACGAATTGTCGCTTCTGACCATGTTGGCGTTGATGTAAAGATACGTGGCTTGTCTTTCGCTCCAGAATGTTCCGCACATCTTTGAAGTTCCTGAGTGAAACGGGCCAACGCCTCTTGCTGGCTTGAGGTCCGAAACGGGCTTCTAGAGTCCGTTACTTCAAAGCCTTGATTGGTTTGCGAATCAGAGCTTTGGGAAGTCCTGGTGGATAACATGTGAAGCTGTTGTGCGACACTCCGTGCAATTGCCTCCACAAGCAAGCTATCAACTCCAGGCTGTTGTGAGGAGATTGTGGTGCCATGTGTTATATCAGGAATGGTTTCTCCAAGGTCACCAGATAGGTAGTCTCTGGCTTCAGTAACACGGACGCGATGATGAATCTTTTCGGGGTTTGGGGATCGCTTTGTAAGAGGAGCAAAGACAGATGTCTCTTTTTCTTGCATCACATAGTCGTCACCAATTTCTATTTCATTACGCCGTTGGAGCCCAGATGTTGTAAGTGGTTCAGATAAACGAGCGGCCTCGCCAATCGAACTGCTGTCATTGATGTGGCCCTCCGAAGTATCCAGCTCGGATATAATCTCATCAGGGCCCAAAGCCTTTTTTTCCGATACGTTCTGGGTTGTTGAGCCCACAACTGCGCTCAAGGAACGAGCCTTGTTTCGTCGGGTGAGGTGATACCCCATGGTATTGGTAGATGGCTGCTGGGAACTCGGTTTGCTTTGAGCCTTTTGCCTAGGATATTTTGCACGCCTAGGGCGTCTGGAGAGGGTAAGTACGCGTGGTCGGGGGGGGATCCTCTCAAACGAAGACGTTTTTTGAGCCGATGGTACATCGTAAGAATTGGATAGGCCAGTTCGCAAGGTGGAAATCGATATCGGCGGAGCCATTATGGAAGTGGGACAGTAAGGCAAGCTTTTTCCAAACGAACGGCGTTATTCAAGAGATACGAGAGGGAATTGTTAGCATAGCTGTAATGGTTTGGATCTTGGAAAAGAATGTGTAAAAGAACAGGTGTATTGGTATCGAATTTAGAGGCATAAGAGAGATGAGAGATGTGGGTTGAACCTTCCCAAGCTTAACGCAAGAAGGAGCCGGTGGGGAGGCAAACACCAAGCCAGAAAACAAAGGAAGATGAGAGCATGAATTCTGCGAGACCCATTAGGGTCTAATGTCCTTGATGCCTGGTGATGAGTAGACATCAAGCTGGCGGCGACCCTTGCGCAGGAGGAACTCAATGGCGGCAAAATCGCGTTTGTCGAGACGCAAGTTGCGATCAAACTCGGCCCTGACGGTTGCTTCAGTTTAGCGCATGGTCGCGTTTGGATATCCTGTTCAGGGCATACCTTGCGAAAGACTCAAAGTGTTGTCTAGTGGCCTGAGAACACATGAGCGTGGGAGGGGAGAAGCAACGCCGTGCCATTGCTAACCTGCGGTTTATTGCGGCTCTCACGAAGGCAGTGGCGGTAGAGGGCTAGAACCTCTTTTTGCAAACCAGAATATCGAGCCATTTTGGAGGTTGATAACAAAGTAAGGAGGGTATGCTGTTTCGCGGCCTTTTTCTCTCTCTTTTCTCTCTCTTTTCTCTCTCTTTTCTCTCTCTTTTCTCTCTCTCTTAATTCTTTGGACCAAACGAAGTCTACAATGACAGCTACGAATGGGTTTTTCGGGCTTTGGAAATTGGTGGAGCTCGGCCATTCGCGTCCAAGCTGGCGGAGGGCGAATCACGGCATCATCCAATCATCATCAATGTACCCAGCCATGAGGTTCGAAATTTACGATTGAAACTTGGCTAGGAAGATGCACGAATTAAAATTTATAAAAATTTAAAATAAAAAAAGTGTGTGTTTCATTTGTGATCTGGCAAAGGTTCATGGGCGTGCCAATACAGAAATGCCACCGTATTGTCATGCGCAATTCGTCGGCCAACCAGTTTGTCAGCCGCAGGCATCTATCTGCGCTGACTGGGGCTGTCGTGGCAAAAGTAGGTACGATCAATGATCGTGGCAGTCTTGTAAGCGGCATAACTTTAACCCCAATGCAAGCAGATGCGGGGGGGTTATCGAGTATCAATTGTATTTTTGAAGAAGAAGAAATTATATATATATATATATATATAATTAATTAATTACCATTATCTGACTCGGCATAGTATTCGGTGGACTCTTATTCATTTTCACCGTTGGGTTTGCACCGCGGCAATGCAGAATCCACCTCGGAGAGCAACTCGATCCACGACGGAAACAAGCCGTCTTCTGCTCGGAACAACAGTGCCACAGCGCATAGTGGTGGGGAGATCTCTGCACGCCAGCAGGCGCCCGACCTAGCGCGCGGCGATGCAGACCCCCCAGGCTGCCATTATCTGAGGCAGGCTACTGACCTAATATGTACAGTTTGCTAACCTAGATGCAGTGGGGATCGCTATATTTGTAGCGTGTCCAGACGCGACCAGACCTAAACGGGACCTAAGCAAACATCCGATAACTTATGTCGAGCTTGCAGGGCGTGGTAGATGGATGCCTCTGCTGATCTGGTCAGTAGTCGTCAATCGTCACAGGGATTGATTCATTTACAACTCAACACGCAAGTGTAGGGACATGTGGGTTACATGCAGGCTTATGCACAATCAGTCTGGATTCATCACCGAATGCTCATCCTTATCGCTTCTCCGGGAACTCCAGTCTTGCCACATGCCCCCTTTTTTGTTTTGTTGTTCCCGTCTTGTTCTGGTGCTGATATCGAATTCACTATTTCAAGACACAGCCCCCTCTACAGGAGTTTCCCCCTCCCTGTCCATTGTCCCCATCCACTTTTCCCTGTTCGATAGACCGGGCGGATGGCGCTAACATCGAGCTGAGCTCTGCCCCCTTGCTAAGCTGCAACCCAAACGCAGGAGCCCATTGGTTATGTGTGTCTCCGGCGACTCAAGCTGGTCCCCATTCCAAGGCGTCTTTTTCCCCATCGGCGTACCTCAGCCGGTCGGTGGCCAAAGGCTCGGGGCTGATTCTGCAACGGCTAGCAAACGGTTTGGCTGCTACTGTGCCAAATGTCTTACCCTCTTGGTCGGGTTGAGAACTTGTTCAGTCTTGTGATGCCCTATCCTGCCTAGCCCAGGCCAATTCTGTGCCATGCCTCCCAAGGTGCCACGCCTTGTTACCACGCTTACAGCACCAAGCGATGTGCCTGCTTGCCCCAGGTACCAACAACCCACCTTTGTTGTTTCTGTCACAGACGAACCACTCTGGACCTTTTGACGCCGCATTTTGCTCACCTCTCTCCCCTTCTTTTTCTTCCTTTACTCCATCGTCCATCGTCTGTAAATACATCTTGTCCCCAGTCTGCCGTTTGTAGATCCGGCCACTCACTCTTGCTCCATTATTCGTCGGCCATTACATTCACTTTATGTGCCTGCGAGCCCGGGGGGGCGCCTTTCCGTTTACTCCGTTATCAGCCAGTTACACCTTTGTCCATCAACGGTCATGTCTAGCAAGGCCGATGGCAAGAAACCCCAGTTAATGCCGGGCACCTTCAGCCCAGAAGACTTTATAGATTTTTATTATGATGGCTTACAAGAGCTTGAAAAGATACAGGCTCGTTGGAGTGAGCAGGATATTCCAGTACGCTGGTCCACTAACAACCTCTCCGAAGTCGATGTTACCGGTATCAACTGGCACGAGTATAGCCCACCAGCTGTGTTGCGACGAGCCCCCAACATCACATCCCCAGTTCTTCTTGATGTTCTTTACTCATCCCTTGAAAATGTGAGGGCGAGGGCTGCTGAGCAGCATCGCCAGGAGCTTGAGGAGAAGGAGAAGCGCAAGCTCGAGGACGACGTCAAAAGGCTTGAGAAAGGCAAGGGCAAGGAGTCATATCTCCCTATCATCATCCCTGAGAACAAGCCTACGTCGGATAATCTGTCTCAGCCCGAGGACTTGCCCCCGCTCCGTCTCTCCACTACATCTCAGTCTACTTCCACGTCAACTCATGTTGATACACACGCCAAGCCCAAAAAGCGCCGCATGTTTGTTCTGCACATGCTGTTCCAGCGCAGCCAAGAAAAGGGTGAGAGCAGTGCCACAGGGTCTGCAACCGAGAGTCTACGTAAGAGATACGACTTCCAAAATACTAGTGTCAATTCTATTCCAAAAAAGGTAGTCACAGAAGAAGACGTGTAAGTGGGAATCTGTACCCTCTAGTTGACTAGCTAACAATATTTAGGGAATGTGTGTCCTGTCTCGACGACTTCCCACCAAAACAAATGATCAAAGTACCCTGCCACAGCTATTGTCGCGATTGCTTCGTTCGTCTCATCTCCGCTGCCGTCCAAAACGAGCAGCAGTGGCCTCCCAAATGTTGTTTAAATCCCATTCCTGTCCAAACCATTTTTCGTGTCATTCCTTCCAACCTAAAGAAGACATTCCAGGAGCGTGCTCAGGAATGGGATATCCCCATTGCCGAGCGCGTCTACTGCTCTCACCAAGGATGTGGCCTCTGGGTCAAGCCAAGTGCCATCGACACCAAGAAGCGTCAAGGAGTCTGCTCAAGTCGGCATTACACCTGTACCATCTGCCGCGGACATGGTCACAAGGGGAAGGACTGCGAACGGGATCCAGATATGGAACTCACCAACATTTTGGCTGAGGAAGAAGGTTGGAGGAGGTGCTTTAACTGCAACGCCCTGGTGGAACATCGTGAGGCATGTCAACATATGACTTGCAGATGTGGAACTGAGTTTTGTTATATCTGTGGCGAGCGTTGGAAAACTTGCAACTGCACGATGCAGCAGCTCTACGATATCAAATCTGCTGCCGAAAATCGCCGGGAACAAAGGCAGCTCAGAGAGCAGGCCGATGCAGATGAATTACGGAAGATTCTTCTACAGATTGAAGAATTTAAGCGAGAGGAGGCCCTGAAGGCTGAGATTCTTCGTCAGGAGCAGGAAAGGCTACAGGAAGAACGTCGACAGCGTGAGCTTGAAGAAAGGGCCCGACAAGAGAGCCTTCGTCGCAATGAAGTCGAGCTCAAGTATCAGGAGCTAAGGATCAGCCTGGACCAATTACATGAGCTGCAACTCGTCCTCTTTGACATTGATCAGGAGCAGTTGAGCAACGACTTGATTGCAGGGATTTACAAGGCTAAAGACGAGCTTACTAAGAAACAAGAAACAGAAAGATTTGATCTCAACACCCTCGTGATAACAAAGCTCACGGACAAGGAATTCACACTCAACAAAGAGTTTCAGATTCGCGCAGCAGAGGAGAATGATATCGAGGAAGCATATCATGAGAAATTGCGGGAATATTGGCAGGGTAAGAAAAATGGCGGCGACGAAATCGAAATGGCCATGTTGGCGCTGAGAAAGCGCATGGATCAGGGGCATCACGCATGGCAAAAGTGGAAGAAGGAAGCTCTCCGGCGATTCGAAGCCAGTCTCAAAGAAAATCTGGCTTTGAAGGAAGAGCTCATGTACAGCGCGAAGTCGCGGCTCGCGGATGCATGCGAGCAAAAGGAGAAGGATTTGGAAAAGCGAAAGGCCGCAGAGAATAAATGGCTCGAAATGGTCGTTGTCGAGAGGGAGAAGTTGTTGAGTGAATGGGAGGTCCAAGAGGTTGAGGGCGATGCTGACAGCATATTTGCCTCCAGTTCCGACAATGGAGGAGAGGAGGATCTCACGGCGTCTTCATAAGCGGTTTTACTTTGTTGTATGTTGTGAAAATAATGTAAATCTAACCAATGGGATGGTCTTTGATTTTTTTCTTGGCGAGAAATTTGTCGCATCTCTCATCTCTCTAGCTTTGGATTTTGGTGTTAAATGGCTCCATTTACATCACGTGGCCACCATCGTTCACAAAATCTTCATTTTTGTATGATTCATGCCTGATTACAGTACCAATTTTTCGCAGGAAATAACGCCCCAGCGACTTTTGTCTGGTCTTCAATACCTCCATACAATACAAACAGAAACTAAAAGTGTCACCAAGCTATCAATTACCCAAAAATGTCAATCAGCGGGGAGGGCGAATCTGCCCAGTACGTATATCACCACTGCTCTAGGGTAGTCGACTTCACTGACGATGAGATAGCCCCCTCAAGATATTTGATATCACCAAGAAGCAGGACCGGTTTTTGTATGCTCTTGCTCCCATGGTTAGATATGGAAAGGTAATTAAAAAAAAAGAATAGAGATGCATGCTGGGGTAGAATTTCGTTGACACGCACACCAGCTTGCCTTTCGACAAACGGTTCGCAAATATGGTGTCGACCTGTGTTGGTCGCCCATGATCCTTGCCAAAGAGTTCAACAGGAACAGTTTTGCTCGTGATAGCGGCATGTTTACCCAGAACCCAGCCCCCCTCCCCGCCATGAAACGGTGCACCAAAGGCTAATGTTTCCATGCCTAGACTTCACAATCTCAACCACACCGAACCAGCCCGCCACCATTGTGCAGTTTGGTGC
Organism: Calonectria henricotiae; assembly: GCA_020623695.1. Classification (NCBI taxonomy): domain Eukaryota; kingdom Fungi; phylum Ascomycota; class Sordariomycetes; order Hypocreales; family Nectriaceae; genus Calonectria; species Calonectria henricotiae. Next base: position 21,566 of record JAHVYB010000192.1, read on the forward strand.
CAATGTGCCCCTCGAACTGGCCCGGGCCTCGGCGCTCGTTGCTCCCAGCGCCAACGGCGTCGACCTCAACTGCGGATGTCCTCAGTCGTGGGCGTGCGCTGAGAAACTGGGCGCCGCGCTCATGGGCCACCGCGAGCTGGTGCGCGACATGGTTGTCGAGACGAGACAGCGGCTCGCGAGCGACGGATGGCATGTAGGGATGGAGAAGGACATGCATAGCCCCAAGGGGCGCAGTGTGAGCGTCAAAATCCGCGTTCATGATGATCTCAGGTGTGTTTAAGAGCGAGATCACACACACAAAAGAATATGAGCGCTGACTTGCATGCCAAGAAAAACCATGGATTTCCTTGACACGGTTATAGGACATCCCCAAAACAGACTTGTCGACTGGGTGACTATTCACCCAAGAACAAAGTCCACGCCCTCAACAACCCCTATTCGAACCGAATCTCTAGAGATTCTTGTCCAAAAATACTCTGGAACACTTCCCATCCTTCTCTCTGGCGACGTCTTCGACATCAATGACCTCCCAATTCGACCCACCGTCACCACAAACAACGACGCTCCCCTTCCCTCAGCCCTCTCCTCTCTCACCCTGGACCCAGCTGCCAAACCCAAGCCATTTCCAAGCAACACGAATCTCTCCGGCTTCATGTCTGCTCGTGGATTGCTCGCCAACCCGGCCATGTTCGCCGGCTACTCTGCCTGCCCGTGGGAAGCCGTCGAGGCTTTTATGTGCAACGTTGCCCGGTGCCCGGTGCCTTTCAAGCTGGCCTTACACCATGTGCAGGAGATGTGCTCGCCAGGCATGGGTGCTAACAAGTCCTCGCTGTTGACGAAAAAGGAGCGTATACTGTTGACCAGCCTGGCAGATATGTGTGAACTGATCGACTTTCTTGATGAAATGATCGAGGAGAAGACGGGTAGAATAGGAGGGCTTAGACGGGATCTATGAACGCCCATATCACCACAACCAAAATATAATAGACGAATAGATAAAGATAAAGATGGTATCGTATTCCAACTAAAACATAGAGTCGCTATATAACCCCCGTCATCACAAACCAGACAACACACTCTGAATTCCCACTGAGCCCGAGTCATCACGCCTCTGCACAAACGCCCTAAAGTCCACTTTAGATAGCTTGCTCTTTGTCCCCGTGGAGCCAGATGCCAGCGTCCTTGACTTCTCACGCAATGCCTCGGGGCCAACAATGAAGAGGGAGCCAATTTCTGTGAGCATCTCGACGGCGGTGCCAACTTCCTTGGTCAAAGACCAGTCGCGCATTGTTGCCATATACTTTGAAATATCTTGGGTAACCATCAGGCCACCCGTTGCGTTGACCTGGAATTTCTTGAAGTGCTCAAAGAGCAGTTTAAGTATCACCAGAGCCAACTCGCTGAAGAACTTTTCGGCGTTGGAGCCATCAATGGCTTGTAGGATGAGTCTGCTGGCGCGGCCGAGGAATGTGCAAATGCTCAGGCACGTCGCCGTTTGCAATGAATCGAGCTCACCATCCTTGGGGCGGAAGTCGTATTTCTTCTGGCCATTCAGTGACTTGGTCACCCAGTTGGCAATTACGTCGATGGTACCCTTCATAACATTGTTCGTCTTCTTTTCAATATTATCAATCGCCATCTTTTTCTGTGCCTCCATGCTTCTCCGAACTGTCGTGTTGGACTCCGCGAGGCGGATGAGAACAATTGTGATGAATCTATCCATGACGCTTGTGATGGTGACGGCCGATCGAATCCCGGGTAGATATGCTAAGTCTGGCTCCGTCTTTGCATTCTCTAATACCGAGATCTGATCCAGCGCTGCATCGAGCGCTGTTTCAACGTAAACTTGGCCCATGCTTGTAAGCAGGAGGTTGAGGAGAACATTTACATCCTTTGGAGTGTCAACTTGAGAACCTAGCTCGAGCGTTCGCTGCACACTCTCTGCCAGCCACTTGAGCATTCGCTTAGCATTGGGAACACTTAGAGCACCGTCTTCGTCTGAAACCTCAATGTCGTTTTTGCTGCCTTCTTCCCGCAAGCCGGCGACGCGCAACATCATGGCTTTTTGTGTTGGCGCAAGATCAGACGACTCCAGGCGTTCAATGTAGGCATCCTTGGCTGAGGCAATGAGCTGCGTACCCTGCTGAGCCAGTGACGCCATGAAACCGGTAGGTCCTTTCTTCCGCCGCGAATGATAAATGCTGAATTTAAATAGTAGAGAACTGTACATTTCCTCAAGGCTCTTTCTTTCTCGGTCAATATACGAGTTGCCCACTAAGTAGGGGACAAATAAATCTTCCATCTGTTGATCAAGTGTCTGCGAGATTTGCGCCGAGCAAGGCTCAGGGTGTTCCGTCAGTCCATGAGACTTGAGATCTTCGACGAGGGAACTTATGTAGCTCCTTGAAGAGTGCAGAGATCTCAAAAAGGCGAGAGATGATATTGCGGTGGTCTTGTCCAGGACCATCTCAAGTCGTTGTTGAACTGACTGCTGGAAAACTCGCTGGATAAACTTGGCGAGAACGGTTTCGTAATATGGGAATGCGCGTTTGATGATGAAGGACTCTTCCTGCATAACAATCTTGACTTCATCGACCAGCGACTGTAAACTTGGTTCGACTCCAGGAGGTTCGGAGTCTAGGTCGGCCAATTGCTCCCACGTATCGCCATCCAGAGTAACCTCATCGGCCAATAACTGGTCGCGATCGATAAAGAATTGATGTTGATTTACAAATATCGCAATAACACTAGCGCCACCATTGAAATCATGTAGCACTTTGGAGCACTCCATCATATCTTCGAAATTTTGTCGACGATAGCTGTTGTTGAATTGTTGTAGGAGTTCCTGCTCCAACGTCTCACAGAACTTTTCGAGAACCTCCCGTGTATTATGTCCCTTTGTGCCAATTGTAACGCCATTCGTAGTGCCATTCCTAAGGCTATGCTTGTGGCCCCATGAAACTGGATCAAGTCGTTGGCTGATGCGCATAAGCTGCCGAGCAATGACGGCGCATCGCACCTTGTTCTCAGAGCCTCCTTGTCTCTGGACGTCTTGGAGCGATGTAAGCTTACCAGTGTCACTGACTTCAGTCCAACATTGGATGAGGAACATTGCATCCTGGGCACGTCGTCGTTTCTTGTCGAGGTCTTCTAATTTTTCTCCGATTTGCACGGCAATGTTTCCGTGACCCTCTGACCGAAGGGGGATTCCGCGGACAGAATCATTATGCGAGAGGGAGAGGTCGAGTGCTTCGAATGAGTTCATGGATTGGTCGAGCTTTCGGCCAAGGGTCTCGAGGGTCTGGTCATGCTGGGATTCGGCGCGGCGCACTTGGGATAGGATCTCCGACTCCTTCTCCTGAAGTTCGTCTCCGAGAGATGCGAGCTGCGAGAGAGCATCTAGGAGCATCGATTAGCACGGCGACATCCTGCGCAATGGGGGAAGCAGTAGCCTCTTACTCTCAAATGTGCGGATGAGAGGCTTGGGATCGAATGCGGCCTGGGAGTTGCCAGATCGGCGGTTCAGGGGGACGGCGCTCTCGGCCAAGCTATCGACAAAGTCGCGCACGATAAAATCCTTGCTGGAGAAGGTCTCAAGCGTAAAGCTAGGCGCCTTGGGGAAGAGGGTCTTGGTACCCGAGGCAGGCCGCTCCATGGTCGCAACTCGGTAGGGTGGGTGGTGAGCTTTGGGCTGATGGAGGGACTACATGTGGGGGGAGCAGCAGTCAAGTGTAGCGTTTCAACGGAGAATGTGCGTCGATTGAGGTCGCATCAGCGGGTTTGAGTATAGCCACAGCCGTGATAGCTTCGTCGTCGTCGTAGAGATCGTCTCTGTCGTGCCAGTCGTTCGTGGATATGGCCATGTCTCGAGTCGCTCGAGTCCCATGTCCTTCCGTGTTTGGGCCTACTGAGCTCCAGGTGGCTCCAGGTGGCCCCCGCCTTCCAAGTTCCGGACCTGGGTGTGCTGCGCCACAGATTTCCAGCTGGCGCCAAGCATTGGCCTGTCGAGGCACATGCAATTACTTGTTGGGAGTCGTAAGAATGCAGTGGCTCAACCCCAGATGTGGAGACTCACGACGTAATAATCGCCCTGGCACCGCCACATCTTCAATGCCAGCTTTTTGGTAAAGTGAACCACGTCTGCCCACATATCCTCGCAAGCTACCTTATAAGTAGCACAACCCCGGCCTCCTCTCCTGGAACACGGCAATTCCTCACAACTGGCCATCTGTTTGTTCGCTGACAACCCTCGGCCCTCAACCACCAATCAACACGCCCCTCAGCTCTCCGTCAGTCAGCCTCGGGGCTGCAACCACCTTCAAGATGCCCGTGATGACGGCCCGCGATCGTGCGGCTTATCGAGCCGACGAACACCAGAACCATACGCTCTTGGGCGAAAAAGAGAGGCAGAGGATGTTACAGGTTTGTTTTCATCGCCTTTATACAGTTTCAACACCTCCCGTTCTGACACCAATATAGGCCTACCTCCCCAACCCGAATGAGGTGGCTACCCGATCCCCCAACTCGCGAACGACACGAGGCTCGCCGCTAGGCCTTCGCCGCTTCTTAAAAAACCAGTTATTCATCCTAACTTTTGCTGTGCTACACGGCTTATTCTCCCTGCACATCCGGATGCGACAAATGTGGAACGTGGTCTGTTATCAAGTTGCCTCCATCTTCTACTATCACCACGGCACCCCGGAGTACATCAAGAGGGACATCATGGCCCTAAAGAAGATGCCCAATCATCTAAGTGTCATTCTCAAGGCGAAGGAAAACCACAGGGCCAAGGCCGACCTTGAACGATTAATTGACGAGGTCGCTGATATTGCGACTTGGTGCGCCTGTGCAGAAATCCCCATGCTCTCCGTGTACGAAAAGACAGGTATGTTATCGGACAAATATGTTGATCCCAGGTGACGAAAGCCTAACATTTCCTAGGGATTTTGAAGAAGCATATGCCGCGTGTTTATGACGCCGTTAACCAGAAGCTCACCTTCTACTTTGGAGGACAGCACCCTGGTTTAACTGTTACATCACCCCACAAAGAAGACCTACCCGCTCCCCTAGGTGAAATCCCCAAGGGTCACTTGAGATTGCATCTCATCTCTTACCAGGATGGTCGAGGCTCTATGGTCGATCTTACCCGCACTCTTGCAGAGATGTCACAAAAGGGGAAGCTTTCTCCCCGTGATATCTCAACAGAGCTGATTGACGCAGAGCTGTCTGAGGGCATAATGTCCGAACCAGATCTCCTTGTCACTTTTGGCCCCTATATTGAGTTGTCTGGATACCCACCGTGGCAGATTCGCCTGACAGAGATCTTCTGCCTCCGGGACAATGAAAGGGTCGGATACCAGGTGTTTCTTAAAGCCCTGCAGCATTACGGAATGGCCCAAATGCGCAACGGAAAATAAAGGGTTTGGGTGGCACTTTTCTCTTTTGTCTTGCTATTAATGACATATTTCTCGGCAATACCCTCATGGTGTCCATGGTCTCATTTCACGAACTTGTTTGCTCCACCTGTATACTGGCCCGGTTCCCACGTTGTAGTTGTAGTAATTCTCTGTTCCACCTTTGATCATTGCTCTGCGAAAGGTGATGTTTATTCTCCCTCCATCTTCTTGATTCTTGCCTGTCCGTTTAGGTATTGAATGCAACCAGTTAGACTGTGTCCTGCCTCGCATCAACACCATGTCGCCACTACCTAATGATAATTTTAGGGGCTTGGCATCGCTCGCGGGTGAACCTGAGCTACCAGGAGGCATGGGCTTGTGCTTCATCAGAAAGTCACGACGCGCCCCAAGAGAAAAGGAGGCAATGGCCGGGTTGATACCCAGAAACTGCTCATCGTCGCTGTGGAAGGCGATGCTATCAGAGCCGGACGCGTAGTAGTTTACAAGGCAAAAGTTGAATTTGCAGCCCGTGGCCGCTTCTGTGCCTTTGCGAAGTTCATCTAGACATTTGGGAATGGGTCGAGGGGGGTATTTGGCGTAGTGTTCATCCAACACTTTGGTTCTAAGGTTTGAATCAACAACGTGGCCATCAGGATCAAACCTCGATGTCTCGTCGATGCCAAACACAGTCGTCCACCTAATGGTCCCGATTAGTGTGGAACATCACGCAAAACTCCAAGGCTCTTCTTCTACCTAGGAGTTTGTATCTGGGTTTCAACGCCACCCCGCTTAATCATGTACTCCACCCTGTAAAATGGCAACTCTGCGCGAAGAAACTCGAAAAGCTTTCGTGAGGCCGAGATTGGTAAAAAAGGTTCAAAACATAGAAGTTCCAGGTCAGGCTGATTATTTTTTTCTCGAGCAGGCTTGACTGGAACAGAGCACAGTTCCTTGCTCAGAGTTGATGGGAGATTTGCTATGGAGTGGGGATAGTGTTCATGGGAGGAGTTGCCAACCTAGATTTTGGTTTAGGATGTTCTTCTGTTATATTCCAGGGAATAGTTATTATACTGACATCTTCATTCTTCCGGTCTTCGTCATCTCCGTCTTCATTTCGAGTCCGCTTTGGTACTGGTGCGAAGAACGCGTCGAGTGTCCTTCTTTTTGACATAACCTGCCTGGTCAAAGGATGTAGAGACAGCCACTAGTTATTTCCACAGCTAAGGATCACTTGGTCTGATGAAAGTTACGCTCAGTTCTGTTATTGTCATGAAATAAATATTTCATGACTGAAAGTCGTGACATCACCTAGTTCGAGGAACTGACTGGCGTTATTCCAGATGTGGCGGTGCATGTGGCGGTGCGGCTACGGGTCTCTTAGTGAGTGGCAGGATAAGGACCAAATACCACGGCAAGGAACAAATAAATTAACTAATTGCACTTTAATAAATAAAAAGCACATGTCCAATATTGTGTTATTTAGCGTCGGGCTATGCAAATTAATTATATCCGTCCAATCACTCGTAAGTTTCTACTGATGCGTTCTGGTGTGTCGTGTTTTCTGCCCTCCGTGCCCAGCAAAACCCTAAAATTTATTTTCAGCCTCGCGGGGATCCCTGTCTCGGCCAGAAGAGTCAGTGCTTTAGACCTGTACCCAAACGATACCTTGAGAGCAAGGCGTCACTATGGATGTTAGTTCTGTTTCCCCCCAACGAAAAGTCCTTCGCAAGATGAATAAGACACTGACTCACAGGCAACACAGAAGAACACACAGCTTCGAGACATGAATCTGTTCCGAGCTCCAGCTGCTCGCGCGGCCAAGACGCTTGACCGGGCTCTATTTTCAAATACTCTCAGCGCTTCGGCAGCCTCTTTTAAGGATAACAGGCTGCTTTCCAAGTATCGCAAGGAACTCGAAAAGACCAAAGAAGTCCTTTTCCTCGAGCGCTTTAACCCTATCCAACCCGATCCAGATGCTACTTTGGCATCCCAAGGCAGAAGATGCATGATTTTGTCTCCTCAAATCAAGCCTTCAGGTCAGTTGCCAGAGAAGAATGAAAAAAAAAATTATTTGAAAAAAAAAGCCATCACCCCACGACATAGCTTACCATGAATGACTATAGTACCGGAAACTTGGAGCACGGTTCTCAAGGAGGCGACAGAGGCAGGTGATATCAAAATCGTCCCTTTTGACCTCGAGGTTAGCTATGATTTCTGGTCCTACCGTACGTCTCTCTTGCATAATATGTTCCTAAGTGCGACAGGCTCATAAATAGACAGTCGACGTCCTAAAGGCTATTCTTCCTGAGGACCTTCACGATGAAATCCCCAGTGGCTTCAACACTGTAGGACATGTTGGTATGTGTGAAACGGGACTTGTAATCAATGACCAAGGATGCTTGCTAACCGGGAAAGCCCACCTCAACATTCGCAACCAGTATCTGCCCTACAAGAAACTCATCGCCGAAGTGTTGATGGACAAAAATCCTCACATCAAGACGGTCATTAACAAGATTGACAACGTCGGCGCAGAAAATGAGTTTAGAACGTTCGCCTACGAGGTGCTGGGAGGGCCTGACGACATGGACGTCGAGGTCCACGAGGCTGGCTGCGTCTTCAAGTTTGATTACTCCAAAGTATACTGGAACAGCAAGCTCGACACGGAGCACAAACGAATCGCGGAGCTCTTCAAGCCAGGAGAGGTAGTCGCCGATGTCATGGCGGGCATTGGCCCATTCGCCGTGCCTGCTGGAAAGAAGGGTGTGTTTGTCTGGGCAAACGACAAGAATCCGGAGAGTTTCCGCTATCTGGAGCAGGCAATCACGAAAAACAAGGTACGGACGGTCTTATCGCTGACCGAGTAGCTATCAAGTTTCATATGCTAATGGTTACATCCACACAGGTCAGTCAGTATGTGAGGCCCTTCAATGCCGATGGACACGCCTTTATCCATCAGGCAGCTGATCTCGTGCTCGACGCATCTCAGCGCGGCGATTGCGCCGTCATCAAACCACCAAAGCAACCCAAAAACTCCACTGTTCCGCCTGCAAATCCCATTACTGTGCCAATCCCTCGCACTATCTCGCATTTCGTAATGAACCTACCAGCATCGGCAATTGAGTTCCTCCACAACTACCGCGGGCTTTATCATGGTCACGAGGACCTGTTTGCCCCCCACACTGACGCGAAACTGCCCATGATACACGCACACTGCTTCTCGGTCAAGGCCGACGATGAAACGCCTCTTATCGACATTTGCGAGAGGATAGAAAAGGAGATTGGCGTGATGCTCAAGCCAGGAGACCCTGAGAACGATGGCGAGGTGCTTATCTTCGATGTCCGGGACGTGGCGCCCGCGAAGCGGATGTTCTGTGCCACCTTCCGATTGCCGCGCGAGCTTGCCTTTGCGCCGCGAGCTTAGATAACCGGGGCAGCCATTCGGCCCCGGCGGGTAGCCGGAGGGTCCTCGATTGCCTGGGTTTGTGCCCGATGAGACTTTTTGCAATTGTAGCCTAGCCTGGCTAGCTGATGCGACTACGACATCACGGCATGCGATTAGATAAGACCTCATTCATGTACTCCTGTAGCGCTTTACTGCGTCGTATTGCAAACGGACCTGCCCGTCAAGGATGGCCCCTTATCTTGCCGCTGTGCCAATGCTGCGCGTTACTCGCAACAACGGAGATGCGGGCATGATGCTGAATGGCGAGGGGAACGAAGGTTCCCTCAGATTGAAACGGCTCCGACCATGCATCCATCCAGACAATTAAACGAGGACTAAGTAAGGGCTTTGCATGCAGCCGGTCAAGACAAACTGGGTCTCGGGATTTTCAAATATGATCGATACGAACCACATCGGCCACCTGGCGTGGGCGTTTGCCATTGCCGTCCCCTGTCTCCTTGCTGGAGCCCCGTGGTTCGCCCAGGATGGCGCACAGCTCGCATCTTCCGGGGGGGCGACAACTTCAACCAAGAGAAGGCGTGCTCAGCACCCTCGTTCCTCCGATGACCATGGCCCCCATGCACACGCCCCCTCCCTCATTCTCTGGGAATCTGCCTGGTGTTGCACGGCAGCACCGTTAAACTGCACACCGATGGTGCATGCATTTGGATGTGGGCGGCTCTTGTGCAACCACCAGCTTTGGAGGGAGTGGTAGTAGGCAAGAGGCGCTTTAGACTAGCTGAGGGCGTTAGTCAATATGTTGCTTGCACTTTCTTGCTTCTCTAAATTTGCCTTGGCGGGCCAGCTATGGCGCCTGTGACTTGTTATTGATGGCTGTATTGTGTCAACATGGTGTGATGGCAAGACAGAGGGGTTGCTAAGGGCTATTATTTTTACGCCAATTCTGTAGTTCCGTAGCATAGTCACCAATCATCTCCGAAGGGTTGAAGGAGAACAATAGCAACTGAGAGGGAAAAAATACACAATGCAACCTCCTTGGCCGTCCCCATTCTTCTTCGCTTGCTTAACGAAGGGATTCCTGCAAATGCCAAGATCAGCTCTAGAGCATGCGAGTGTGCAACATATCTTGGCGGCGCTCGGTGTGGTCCCAAATAGTGCCCAACACCATGGCTATCGGTTGGTCCCCTCGACCCATGCCCTGCTTTTTCCCCTTTTGCGAACACATCCCACTAGGAGGGGGTCCCTCAAGGTCGATCAACTTGGTCGAGATGCAGCCGGGAGGCGCACTACCGACTGGCTCCACAGCCTGGGCTCTTTTGACGCTGTTCTCGCCGGGCCTGGATTTCCAGGACTTCGTGTACGCGCAGAAAGGCACGTAATACACAAGGGTGAAAGGACCCCGATTCATGATGCTGACTCGGATTACCTTGGTGGGACTAACCGCCAGTAATGATGTGTGCTTCCTTCCCATGGTGTACGCCACAGGGTCGTTTTTTTACCGGGAGGAAGCAGGGATGTTGCCAACAAGGCAGCTTCTTTGTGACCCAAAACCGTAGGCTGTGGATTCTTTCATCTAATAATGACGCTGCAAGGTAATGAAACGCAATTCTTGCGCATGTGGTGCGGCAGCTTCACTGCATGCTATTACTCCTTGAAATACGCCGTTTTCTTGTGCAACGTGACGGTCATCCCCTTTTTTTGCTTCTTCTTCGTCGGAGGTTTTCCGTAGACGGGTTTGGGGTGCATCTTTTCATGCAGACATGACAGCACATCAGAAACCCAAATTCCAGGGGCCCTGAGCCACATGGCGGCGTCCCTGATGATCAAAGTGGCGAATAAGAAAATAGAAACCAGGACGAAAATCAGGGATTTAAGTTCCGTCACGCCGAGAACTCGGAGAAGATCCGGCCTTTCCAGCTCGTACCCTGTGCCGAACGACAAGGCGGCCCGATCCACGGCGTTTTTTCCCCGAGATGAGCCCTTGGACCCATTGTCATCCCCATCTTCTAGCGGGCCGTCGCGGTCCCCGATCGTGAATAGCCAGGGTATGACCTGATAATCGCGTTGCAGATGGCGAACGCTTCCTTCCAGCACCAGGCGTTACCCAAAGGGTGCTCGTCCTCCACCATATCCTCGTTGACTTGCATGCCAGTATGCAACTAGGACCATGTCCATTTAGGTTATGGTGCAGCATGGTGTTTTTGGAATCCCGGTCTGAGCCATGCAGGAGGGGGCGTGTCCAAAGAGGCTGATAAAGATGTCGTGCTGTATGCAAGCCGCGCAGTGTTTACATGTAGAGCCTCTGAGTTGCACAGCAGAAGGTCCCCAAGATATTCGGGTACGGAACGCGGTAAGTCATATGTGATAGCAACGTATGACAGATCTACATTGTCCAACTGGGTATTATCTCCAACGACTCTGGGTTTTCCTATAACTTGTTAGCTGGGTCGAAGACAAAGGTTTCATATGCGACCTGGACAGACTCAGCAGAATTCGTGGTCTTTCAAATGAATAAAAAAAGAAAAAGAAAGGAAAGAAAGACAAAAGCGAAGAAGGGGTACTCTGGGCTAAGAAGAATCAAGCATTCGATGCAGAAATGGCCCCAGGGCATGAAAAATCAATGTCCCCAACCAGAATACCAATCAATTCCAGGGGTGGGTTTCCGAGTATTTACAGCCAAACCTCTCATCGGCAATTCGCTTCACTGAATTAGATGCTATCCCGGATGAAAGGGTCTAAAAGTCTTTGTGACGGGTGACCCGATTGATGGGGTGATTCTGGACCACAGATTGCTGACGACGAGTTAAGACTCACCGACGTGATTGGGTCGATCAAATTCGGCACCGCATGGCTTGCAGTTGCTTAACAGGACATGTTATAGGGTTGGTTGGAGAGGTGAGGGTACGGGGAGGAGGGTTACGGGCCTGGGTGGGTTACGACGACAACAAGAAAGAGGTGGAGAGGATAGCAAGCCAGGCGAGAAGAGAGACAAGATGACGAGATGAGAGAAAACAAAAGGACGAAATGGTGTCGCAACACCGTCATCAAATCTATCAAAACCCCATGGATCAAGATTCAGAAGCTTGATACAGCTCCCGTGCAATCGAGCATCTACCGACACCTCCCTCCCAGCGATGCAGGGCAGAGCCACCCATGACGCTGACCCATGCGGCCAGTGCCCGGACCACCACGTCCGTCAGAAGGAGGCTATCCTGGATAGACCATTGTACTGTCGCATCGCACCCATGAGGCCCTGGGTGGGCGTCAGTTGAAACAAGCTGAAGCCGATTGCCACTGTCGAGTCAAACAATTCAAGGCATTGGTTGTAATTGACACGCCCTTGTTCCCTCCCGCCGACGGCCAGCATGCTCACGCAGCGGCCATCCATCCCAGGTGGAGGACGGTCAGCAACTCGAATGCTACGATGCATCTCATGGCCCCAGGCACTCTGGGCGCCGACGAGATTTGGCAACCGGTGAGAAAATGACTGGTCAGTAAAGCCAGGGCCGCTGGGGAGGGTTGCATCGCAGTAGTGCCGCGCATCGTCAAGCACAAGAGAAGCATGGCTGGCTGTATGTACGTCGGCGGGCCCAAGAACTGGATCCGAAAGTTGCACGTCCAAACCCCTCTGCAACGTCTGCCTCAAGGTAACACTATGCGGTTGGCTACCCTTGTCGAAGCACAGTAGACGCGCGTGGGACGGCGACGGTGCGGGACTGGGCAAGAGAAAAGTGGACAGGTGGTTGATAAGGCGCTTGTTCGCCCTCAGAAATGCTCTATGATGTTATTCTTACGCTTTGAATGGCTCTCACCATCATGTCGGCCGCAGGAGAGGCTCGGGGATAGCATGCTGTGACACACCGGCAGTCTGAGGAGCTTCGCTTCTCAGCAACACCAAACTCCACTCTGCGGGGGAGGCTCGATGACCGAGCATCTGTCGAGTCGACCAGCAGCTAACCCGTGGCAAAAATAAACCATTGAGATGCCATCTCGTCGGCTAACTCCAGCGTCGCAACGGGACATCAAAAACACCTCTCGTCCCAAGACATCCCCTATGTGGCATGCCCGGGAGCGAGCAATTCCGCGAGCCCCGCCAGCCTCTTGGCTGCGCCATGGTAGTAATTTTAGACCAAAGAAGAATTCCTTGGGTGGAGAGTGGCGGGGATTGCTGGTCCGGCATGATGGTTTCTTTGTCGAAGCTGTAAGTATCTCGCTCAGAGCGGCTTGCCGGATTGCTTAGCAGCTGCACAACTCGTATCAACAACACCATGAAGCGGCTTGGAGGGGGCAAAGGCAAAGAGGAGGGTCAGTGGGCTGTGGCAGTCGCTCGAGCCGGTTTACAAGGATAGATGTAGAAGGAAACAAAGGACCGAAAACCAGACAGTCTTTTTTGAGTTTGTGTGATTAAGAATTACACCATGACTCGGGAGAGAGTTCGTATACGCAACAGTAGAGCGGAAAGTCTCGAGCATCAGTGCCTGAGAACTGCATCGCAGAGTTTCAACTGATAAGTGAGGGAGTAGTTGTGGATGGGTCAATTGGTGATACTGTCACAATGAAATCACTAATTCGGGTTACCAGGACGAGAAGAAGACGGATTTGCGGGAACTAGGGGGGGATGGATAGCATCAGAAACACCGAGCAAAGGTAGATACGGAGACATGGTGAGGTGTCTATATCGCACACAGGCTTCATGAGATGATTGCAGCTGTCGATAAGGCCATGGCCCGTCGCCATTGCGAGCTCGATGGTGACTAACCAACCCAGCAATAATTTTGTACCATGGCGCAAGGGATCGAGGGGTTGGCGGCGCCTAGGCGAGTGGCTTTTCGTTCAAGCTTCAGGTGCATTCGCAGCGCTTCTGTGGGACTGATTCAAGACTGCTGCGAGACTGTACCTGTTTGTGGGAAGACGTGCAGCAGCGCTGAAGTTTGGCGTGGCTCCCTGGGCCCTCTCCTTTGGTCTTGGGGTTATCAGTGGCTTGGGCCCTGTAGGGATAATAGGCCCAGCCCTCCCGTAGCCACATCCAAGTTGCAGAGTTCTCGATGAAGAGGTTTAGCCTGACAAGGTGGATAGACAGGAATTGGCCAATGGACGGAAGCGAATGAAACCTCACCGAGAACCAACGTGGATTGGCCCGAGAAGTCGCCCGCAGAACGTTTCACAGCATTTGCCCGGATCCTCCGTAGTCCGACTTGGTCAACGCCGATCTGACATGGCGCGAGGACTTGAGGTTGACCCTACATGGATGGGCAAAGCAATGAAAAGAGGGGGCCAGTATCAGATACGGATGCGGGAAGATCCGTAAAGGCCAATAGAGCGTTGCTTACACAGTAAGGCGGAGGGCATCGGAAGAAGGCCGAGCGCAGCAGTGTACGAGAAACATGGCAGACAAAAAAAAAAACAGAGTTTCGACGGAGGCATGGCGATCTAACAATGCGGCGGCGGGAAAAAACGAGTGCAGGGACCCAGCACGAAATCCGGAGCCGGGGCCCGACAATTACAGTGAGATGATGATGATGGCTGTGTGAAACTTGGCGAGGTGAGTAAGCGACACGTTGACGTCTTCACGGTGAGCTTGGACTTGGGGCGCAACAACCTAAGACATGGCTTATGGTTCATCAGAGACATACAGAGCGTTTGTCTGGGGAGCATGATCTGGGGTGCACTCAGGGCAATTTTTTCCGGGGGAAGTCTGGGGCAGTTATCGGGTGTCAGCTACTGGTCTGGGTCACCGCTGATCACTGTTCTGCACTGGGCCATTCAACTTATGGAACAGTGCCAGCGCTGGGCCAGCAACAACAAAGAATGAGGGCGGGCATGCAAGCAGCGACATTAATCAACAGAGGCTTGAAACAGCCAAATCTAGTGTTGTCAGCACGAATACCGGTCCGGTCGGCTGCTTCCTCTCCCCCCATCAAGAATCGGCTCACCCAAATCGTCAAAATGCGCTGTCGTTACCGGGCCACCTTGGTCGCGTCCTTCCCCCCCACGGCCAGAAGTTCCTCCATTTACTCCTCCAGCCAAACCGCGGGAGGAGTCAGTGCCACCCTTTCCAAATGGAGACTTCATGCATCGTACATCTTCAAGGTCCCGTGACTTGGATTTGAAGAGCCTGGCAATGCCCAGTGCTGTTGACATGTTCGAAGCAGGGAAACACCGCGCCATGTATCATAGCTCCCCCTCGGGTGTGCAAGCTGTGTGGGCTCAGGGACAAGGCACCCGGCAGGGACACTGACACTGACACTGACATTGACACCAACCTCCTCCCCCTCATTCCTCTCCCCTTACCCCCCACACAAGCAACAGCCACGCCCCCATCAGGACGACGAGCAAGCCAACGAAGACGCAATCAAACCAGAGGCACGGACAACCCTAAGGCCATCGAGATTGTATAGTGCGATGGGTTTTGTTTTACGGGGCCCTGGGGCCGTGCCGGGTGATCCTCTTGGGAGCCCTGTTTGAGCCGTCGATCACCTGTATCTGGATCATCGCACAGTCATCATGGGTGGATGACCAAGCTTGCTCACCAGGGAACAGCCCTCGGCATATGTCATGATTAGATCACGCTCGCTGCAAACCCAGGTACGGGCGGGCGAAATATATTGCTGCTTTCGTCCCCGGTCCTCGCCCATCCGCCACCAAGTTATCGCACGGTCCGTACCGTCGCTGAAACCCCAGGAGGTGGGAGATAGAGCGAAGAAAAAAGAAAGATGGCCGTCCACAAGCCATCCCACCCCCTCATTAATCCTTGAGGACGATGTATATGGATCAAGTGGTAGTGGGCACGCACGTCTTGGTCGCAGGAGCGAGTAAGCTGAGCCTGTGGCTCAGTCCATGTACAACTCATACTCGCACACACGCATACATGTTGCATTCCTGCGTTGCAATAGCACCCCATTTGGCACCGAAGTAGGTACGAAGCCACGCACGGCACTCGATATGCGACTGGACTAATGCGGCACCGTCGGCGTCCGTTTCTCTCCTCTCGGTGACCCCCAACCCTCTTGGCCACAAAGTCAATGAAGTCGCCTACATGTCAAAGTTCCATCTTACATGTTTTTAGCTCCGGGCCACATCATCGCGGCCAAAGAAAGTTGCAACGATGGATTCAACTGCCGGGCCAGTGGGAAGCATGTCTACCTGTATCTAAACACACCTAGGTATGCTGACAATCAAGGTTCCCTCTTGCGTTTTTCCTTTTGGTCAATGTCGTGTCGTTTTCAACGACACGAGGTAGAAAAAAACCGGTGGATGAACGTAACTAGATGTCTGCTTGCGTGCTTACCCTACATCTGCATTGCTCACTCCCCCTGTTCGTAATACTGCCTAAGACGGCACGCAATGGTCAAAGTTTCAATCGACAAAAACCACTGGTATCGTGGTGGAAGGCTTACGGCCTCGTTGGTATGTGTTCAGGTGTACTGGGAGATCCATCGACGCATGCCTCACCAGGCCCATGTGGTTGATGTACTGCTCTGGAGTGGTCATCTTATCAGAGTTTCATCGTTACCCGGCGGCAACCAACAAACCTCCCTTGAGCCCCTGAGACTATTATCTTTTGATCAGAAACACAAAATTGCAGAGATGAGATAGGCTTTTCGGGCCCTGAACCGAGTATTTGCGCAATCGAGGGAAGACGCCACCCAAGCCATAATTTTGGACAAAGATAGCACAGTGAGGGAGGCTGAAGTATTCATTGCGAGTCGCACATTTGCCGTAGTCCGGAATAGACCACTTAATTTCTCCACCAGGCGAGACACACAAGCCCAGAAGCACCCTACCTACGGTGCAGCGTATTTCGTCTGAACCCAAAAGATATACGTCCCGCGCTCCTTCTCGCAGAATCGATGCTATAACTAATTTTGTTGCTTCCCCCCACGCCGCCCTAAGATTTGAGTTTTACAAAGGCTACACAAGGAGAGAGAAAAGGTAAAGCAATAGGCACGCCCAGATTGATGCGAAAGGCGCAGGATGTAAAACATTAACATGCCAATTATGACGCAACCTATTTCTTGGCTGTTTTGCTGATAGACCATGTATCACTCTTTGTATTCTCATACTTGGAGGGTTAGGGTTATAGAATTGGCTGTCAAAGCGGCCACTAGTTGCGCCCTGAGTTGGGAACTAGCGTCGTTTTCTCGGGACATGGATCCGATTGGGTCTCCCTGGCGCCTAGAGACATCGCACTTGTTTGGGCAAATTAACAAACCTGGGGAAGGGCTGAAGGGCGGCGTCGAGGATTCAGGCCGGCCCTAGAGACGGCAAAGGGGCAGGAAAAAAACAGTTGTTTTTCTTTTGTTTTACTCCTGGGGCTCACTTTCGCTTACAAGCCTGATTACGGGTATCGAGTGCTGCCCAATCTAAATCTTCCCCCATGTTCAGTTCAGTTCACCTGGTGGAGGGAGGAGTTCTCGGTATGCTGCTTCTGGAATCTCAGACCCCCGCCATGCCTCCACTTCGGGCGAGCCTATGGCCAAGCTTGAGGATGACGAATGGAGAAGGCGAGGAAAAAAATAATCCGACGATGCTTGGCGTGTGTGGGCAATAATTTTTTTTTCACTTCTGGGTCCCCATCCTGGGGCTGGCTCGCATCCCTGCCAGCCTCCGTCTGGACCAGCTTGCTGGGCCGCTTGGGGCTCTTCGGGGGAACTAACCATGGGCCGCGGGCCCGGTGTGTCCGCCATCGTGGATCGCTCTATTGGGGTTGCCCCCCTCACGGGAGTGTCTAATCTGGCAGCCAGACAAGGGCTCATTCCAGCAGTCAGAGGCTAACTAGCCGCAGGTGAGAAGAGAGAGGGCGAGACGAGATGGCACGGAGAGGAGGAAAGGTAGTAGATCTTAGGTAAAGGCAGATGGATGCGAGCGCATTGTCAGTCGAGTTGAGTCGAGAGCGGCCGAGTTTGCATTTCGTAGAGCCGAGGGATATGCTTGGGCTGATTGCAACGTCCGCCCGTCCTCGGCTAACAGTTGAATCGCCTCCGCCGTACGTACACTGGCCCATCTCATTTAGCGTTGAAGCGTCCTCGTGGCCCCCTTGAAGAGAGGACTCCATCATGCCCCGTTCGATTTCCCCTTGCACGAGACCTCCAACCTTGCCCTTTCGCCTCTGTCAGGTCCCTGGCATTTCGAGAGGGGTTTTGAATGGAAGCGGGTTTGGGGGACCGTCCACCCCAGTACGGAAGCCCGGACGGTGCGTTGTGTCGCAATCGCGCTCATGGCTGTGACACTGCGGCTGAACGGGGCATGACAGGAGTCCGTCGTCATGGTCATGAGCCTTTCGTTCCCCATTCCCCTCACCTGTTTGCCCACAACGAGGCCGGAACATACACCTTGACCCTCACCTTGAGCCCTGACACCCTCGTCGGCCCGGTCAGGCGATGGCACAGGAGATTCCTGGAGAGGGTGCAGACCACACCCAATTCCGGAACATCGTCTCGTGGTCCGTCGAATATGGTGATGAGAAGGGCTAGAAAGATGCCGTTGCGCAGAGCGGGCGCCGCAGAGCTTCTCGGGACGCCCTCGGGCGATACAAGTGTGGGGAACAATTTTTTTCTTTCTTTCTCTGTTCTAGTGTCGAGTGTTAGCAGGCTCTGCAAATTACCCTGGCCGGTGCTGGTTAGCTGAGCCAGGATGTTAACAGAACCCCCGCAGGGCTTTTGGTTAGGTGTTGATTCAATTTATCAAACTCCCCGGTTGTAGAAAGGACCATGGCGGGATCTAATTGCAGCTTGTAATTGCTTGCGCTTCGACCACCATTCAATGCAAGCGATGATGTTGTGCTGTATGTCAACAGCCGGGTATGGTGCCGTGTCCGCTGCGGCGTATGGTTGGAGCGGACGGACGTGCAGTTGTGGTGCAGCGCAGTGGAGGCGCCGTTGAGTTGACTCCTTGCAGCGCATCGCAGTGCAGCGCATGGCATGACATGGCATCGGCATGGCAGACTTTGTTTCTCTCAGATTATGGCGTTCCTTTCGCCTTTGTTTATCCTCCCTGAATGTCTCCCCTCTCTCCACATCGGGCTTCCATAGCTGATTGCCGAGACCATCGAGACCATTGAGAGACGCTGAGAGGTAGGGAGAAAGCTTGGGGCATGGACCGCCCGCGGCAAGTGGCTAGGTCTCCCGGGCGTTGGAGTTGATTCTCATTTCCAAGGCACAATCATTTACACGATGCCCTCGGCCACTAACCACGGTGCGACGACGCACGCTTGCATCCACGAACCCCTTTCCCCTCTCTCGTTTCTGTTTGCACCACAGACGTGCCAAGAATGGATATGGGATGGCAGAGCTCCAGACAAACCTGGGGAAAGCCACTTTGCTCACAGACTTCCCCCCCCTCGTTGCTTGATATCGCCATACAGTATCCGTACACACACCCAGGTCCCAACCACCATTGACAGCCCGGACGCTACCAAAACTCCCACGCCCCCTTTGCCCCTCTTGAAGCTCTAAGTCCACCCACACCTGTGTAGGTAGTCTGTTCTTTACTTTACCTGGAAGGCACTTTGGCTTGTCTGTGCTCTGCTAAAAAGAAGAAAGAAAAAAGAAAAAGAGAATGTATTGCCTCTCTGCGAGAACGGTGCGAGGTGAAGCTCGATACGGACATCAGAGTTTGTCGCAAAAATCGAGTCCAAGAGAAGCACCGAGCTTCCCCTCATTCGAAAAATTCCCCATGTGTATCAACGTCGCACTTGATCGCGATACAGACAAAGACAGAATCTAGTTAGCTCTGTGCGACACTACTACACACTCTCGTCCGGCACTCCGGTACTCAGTCCACTGCACTCCCCCCCTCCCTGGCCTGGGCCACCCCCTCCTCTCTCTGATTGACCATCAAACCCGACCAACCGGTGGAGAAGATACCTACCTGGCCTGGGGCCCTGCTTCGTGAAAAACCCCGGCACGTTTGGACCCTCCCCGTATGGTCCATCCCATCAAGTCAGTCTCAGCGATCCAATCCAGACCCGGTCCCTTGTCATGGCCCGGGGCGTGTGCGTGTGTGCATACGTGCGTGAGTGATTGATGCTGGGCCTGGGGCGCAGAAACTGGAGACGATGGAGTCGACAGAATACCTTGCCCTGACTCTGCAGCTTCTGCACCATCCTGTCGGTCCATCTCGTCTGCCAGCGTCAGAGTGCAGATCCGTCTTCACCCGCAGGTACTGGCGCTTCTGGTCCCCTCCCTCCTCTCATGCTTGGGTGGTGTACAATCAATGTTTGTACGTTGCAGTGATTGTGTGTTGGGTCCTAGGCTCTGTTCGGCCTCGCAGTGGTATTAACTTCGTCCCCTCACCTCCCCCTGCTCGACTGTGCGTGCCCATTCATCGTAATGCATCTCCATCTTTATCCTAGAATTCACCCCCCGTGTCGCGTATGAATGGGATCCCATACTCTCTCTCCTCGCTGCCTGTACTCCTCTCGTTAGACCTTGTTCTCGGATCCCTTTTATCTGTGCTCTAGCTTTTCACACACGCCCAAGCTTTCGTCTCCCCGGTCCTTATCTTCTTATGTATTCCTCCCTCCCGCTCAATGATATCCCTTTCTCTATGATATCTTCATCGAGATCAACAATTAAAAGACGACAGACAGCACGCCATTTTATCACAGTTTGCGAGCCAAGAGCGGGCGCACCCCAACTCACACTCACACTCACACTCACTCTCACATACCCACCCCGGTCCGTCTTCGGTGTGCCTGCTTGTCTCTCTTGATCGATTTCCCCCCACGAATAAATTCGTCACCGCCCTGGGGCATAATCGGGTCCTACGCCACCACGCCCTCGAGCCAGGCGCAAAGACACCCTGGGCCAGTCATTCGTTTTGCCCACCCATCGCGTTCGGAGGTGGAGGTACGTACCGGTACTCCATACAGTGCAGTATCAGTACCGAGTACCAGCGCCAACGCCACAACCACTCCAGCACCAAAGCCTGCTAGTCCCAAATTGATTCTAACCACCTGCCCTGCCCTGTCCGCTGTCCTGCCAGGCCCGACACTCCCTATAAGCTTGGCCCCCCACCCCTCAAACCATTCTTCTACCTCCCCACGCCCGGATCCCCAATCCTGTCTCAACTTCTATCCATACCATACTTAAAAAACAACATCACCCGCCTCGCTTCAACTCCTGTCCATGAGTCTCTAACCTCGACTTTTCTTTTCCCTGGTTGCTGCGGCGTCTTGGTCCCGTCTGCGGACCCGTTGTCTTCCATCATGGCCGTCGTTCTTCCCTCTGACGATAGTGGTTACTTTGTCGCTACCTCTCTGAGGCGCTCTCACTCCTCGGCCAACTTCGTCGGCGCATCTCCTGCATTTTCCTCCACCTCTCGTCTTAGCGACCCGTACAGGGCCTCGTCCAAAGTCTACCCCGGCTCTGCCGCCTCTTCCGCACCTTCCTCCCCTCGCACCATTCACGGCGATTCCACCGACTTGTCCTGCGCATCTACGCCGTCCACCAATCTCTCCATTGCTTCTGACTACGACGACCATCTTGGCCTGGCTGATTCCCCCGAAGGCCACTTCATGTTTCCGACTTTTGCCCAGGAAAAGCTATATATACATCCGGAAATACACCCGGACGACAATCTGGAGCCTCCCCCGAGTCCCAAGACTGGTGACTCTTACACAGTATCGCCCGCTGACCACGACTCTGATGACGGCTCAAACAACACATCAAGACCGGGCACCCCCGAAGTCACTGAGCATGCCGAAGACGACACTGCCGTTTCAAGCCGGCCGTCGCGCCAGGTCGACTACCTATCACACGACTGGAAGGAGGAGGATATATGGTCCTCATGGAGGTACATCGTGACTCGACGTGGCGAGTTCTCCAACAGCGCGCGACTAGAAAACGCTTCCTGGAGAACATGGATGAAGGCTAAGAACAATCTGAAGACTGTTTCACCTGAAACGCTCAATTGGTATAAACCGGCTCGCCCTCCTCCGTCTCTCGCGACAATGCATCTAACATTTCATAGGCTCAAGGATTGTGATGTTACCTGGTTGTATGGGCCCCTGCAGTCGGGTATTAGGTCTCTGCACGACACTCAAACGGAACCTTCCAGCCTCTCTCTGTCCAAGACGGACTCGCTGATTAACCTCAACAAGAAGCCCATCCTCAAGAAGAGGAGCATGTCTGAGGTTATGCTCCAGAGGTCACTGTCGAACGCCTCGCTATTGAAGCAGGCCACCGCAGCTGTGCAAGCTCAGGAGACACGGGGTATCCTAAGACCTAACATTAGGCGCGGACATACCGACTACTTCGCATACCCCTTCTCTTCGAGGAGGATGAGTGGAGAAAGTAGCAGCTTGGCACCTTCTACAGAGTCTTCTGGAATTACATCGCCAAGCGCTGAGCGAAAGCACATCCACTTTAACGAGCAAGTGGAGCAGTGCATTGCCGTTGACGTGAAAGGCGATGAAGAAGATGAGGTGGATGCTGACACGGATCGTTATGGTGACAGCAGTGACTCCGATGACGGTGTTATGATGAAGCGCGTCAAGACCAAGAAAAGACCCATCCTAAAAAAGCGAGTCTCTAAATGCAAGTCAACGGAGGGTAAGACAATTGCCATGCTCCCCTCGACGACGCTCAAGTACCGAGAGGACACTCCTGAACCCAAGGAGACGGCTATGAAACACTCGCGAAGCCCTCTCATGTCCCCATCGTCATCTCAAGAGACGCTCCGACCCGCAAAGTCATCGGGCAAGTTCTTTTTTGGTGATGACGATGAGGAGGACAGTTTGGAGGATGCACTCCTGAGCCCCGCGTCAGGTGGCTGGTCATCACCTTCCGCGGATAGCTCTAACGGCGGACTACGTCGATCGGTTTCTACCAGCAGCCTCAATGATACTCCCAATGGGATGCGCCGGACGTCTTCTGGGATGCTGATGCCATACGAAGAGGGTGACCCAAATAATGGCGAAGGCATCTTTGGCCGTGTCATTGACACGGTGAACACGGCTCGTGACATTGCACACGTCATCTGGAACGTGGGCTGGAGGAAGTGATCAAGTGTTGGCCCCCCCGAAAGCGATTGGCGAACGCAAGTCTAATATCTAATGGCGTCGCCTTTGCCGGGATTAAGTTGCAACCTGACTGGCCCAATTTCGAGAGGCCAGCCCCGAGGCAAACCAGTTTCTTATTATTCGATCTCATTGGAAAAGAAAGAGCACTACCTAATACAGACGCGAGCATGTTACGGCTGTCGGCATTTCTCCAGCATGTTTTATTTGTCAGAATTCATAGCTCTCCTGAGGGGTGAACTGGGTATGAAGCACAGGTCTCGGAGGACCTGACGTGACGGCACTTGGAAAGCGACATCGATTCAACCTATTACTTGATCATACACGTGTCTGTCCAGAGAGGATGGGCACAAAGAATGGCACGACTGGATTACAGAAAAGCAACATGCCTGATATGGGTGGGCTGTGTACGAGTACGAGGGACGGATTACCCAGGACCCGGAGCAGTGGACGCTGAAGCCAATGCCGGTACCGGTGCTGGTGCACCACACGGATTGCCGAGTGGCTTGTGGAAAGCGGCTCGAATTACAGCGCATTACAACACAGCGACCTTGTGACCGCCACTAGCGGACCTCAATAACGGGGCTGTGAAGGAATGGATACGAATGGGTGCGGGACTTGTTCGGCGTTTACGTTTTTTCTCTTGATTCTTTTTTTTTTGTGAAAATTTCTTTTCTGCGACTTGTTTCTGGCAGCTTCTTCATGATATCCCAGAAGAGTGGGGGGAGCGAAATATCTACGACTTGAGGGGGAGGCTCTGGGTCCCTGGGCAAGGAAACTTGGGAAAGAAAACGGAAGGGTAAATGGCGAAGTAGGAAACGGTACAAGGCAATGGGAAACATTGGGCAAACAAATACGGGCAGATTTCCAGTGCGTTTGTGTTTTTGATTGTATATAAGGTTGCGAAGCAAAGGCAAAAGCGCACGCACGGCGTTGGAAATCGACAAAACGAAAAAGGTCAAAAGAAAAGATGCAATTGAAAGACGCATAGCATAAACCAACCCCACAGTATGGCATTCTTCTCTATCCTCGTGATGGGCTTTCCCCCACCGTGTCTTCCCCATATTTCACTGTGGTCACAGACCAGGCGCGAGTGCGAGTGACAAGTTGGGTAACCCAAGCAAGAGTCGGTTAGATTCCGTAGCGCCATGTGTACAGTATCAGAGGGACCTCGGTCCTCAGCCGTTGTTGGATCAAGTGTAAGTGTATTTGGTTTTTTATTCTTGTCAAATGCCGGTAGCGGTCCTGATGAGTTACTGTTTTTGGGCACATGCGGACGGATCTTCACTTGGTGCTCCTACATTTGCCACCCACTCCAACCAAAGAGGGATAGTGTGTGAGAGAGAAGGAGAGAGAGAGAGAGCAGGGGGGGACCGGAAATTCCCGCTTTCAGGGTGCGCGGGCGAATGAGCGTTCCACATGGATCGTCGGCGATGCAGGTGAGGAAAAAAAAGTGTTGGGGAAACCGCAGAAAGAAAAAAAAGACAGTGTTGGAAAAAGGGCCCGTGTGTGTGTGAGTGTGTGACATGGGCTCCCCGCGTGACCATCCGGGGCGAATAATTAACCTGTCAAACCAAAAAAAAACAAGGTGTGTTTTGGGAAGTTTGGAGACCACGTGCAGACCCCCAGGGCGGGGGAAGGACCGGGGGGGGGGGTTCGATTTTCCCCTAAAGAAACAAAAGAAAGGTGAGGCGGTTTTGATTTGACATGCGTTTTTTATTTCTTGTTTGATGGGGAGATGGCGGGGGCGGCCAGAGGCGAGGGAGGATCCATTTGGGTAACTACAAGCACTGAATGACTGATGACTTGATGGGGGGTTTTTTTTTAATTCCACAGAGGGAGGGAGGGGGGCGCACACGAGGGGAGAATCCCTGAGGCGCGGCAGGGAACAAGGGCCGCCCATCGACGGATGACGTCGAAAAAGCCTTCGGCGTCGTATGTTCACTGGTGTTTCGTGGGGAAAGCCCCGAGACCGAGACGGGGGCGGAGGCGGACAGTCTGAGCGGTAAAAGTGGAAACATGTTTGTCTATTAATTGATTCATTGACGGCTTTGTCATTCATTGTGCCGTATGACTACAAACATACATACGTAATTAAGCTGCCCCTGTTACGTGGCTGGGGCCACTCGGAAGGTTGCCAGCATCTCAGGCCTCAGCTTCCCCGGAAATCATGCTGCAGGGGAAGCAAAAGCGTAAGGATACGCTGAGTTATGGCCAATGCGCCCAATGCATAACCAATGGACATGCCAACCAAATGCAGGAGGAGGGGTGAATTCTTTTCGTTAAAAGTACCGGCTGTTGAATGCGGGGAGACTCTACGCCAGCCCCGGAGACATAATAATATACACAGTACACAGTAGGTACTAGACTGAGGCAAGCGCTATACCCTTGCTTGGCAAAGCCAGAGAGACAGGCAGGAATCCCTTGCTGTGTGCTGGAGGTGAGTGACGTGGTCTCGTGAGCACATCGACCAGTCTCGCCACAGGTGAAGGCGCAGTCGTGGCAGCTCTAGGATGGCGTCGTCATCTCATCACTTTTTAGGTATTTTGTGGCTTTGACCAGTATCGTCTGTGAGTGGATGTTGATGTTGGCAAGCTCAACCTCGAATTGGTCACCAATCCTTACCTCCTTCAGAAGCGCCTGCCCATCCATACCGTCAGTGTCCATGATGGCATCCAGGTTGAACAGGTCGAGCCTGCCCATCAGTCCCTGGCGCCACTGTGAATCAACCGTGAACACCATTCGGCGTAATGCTGTCGTATCAAACTTCCAAGCGCGCACAAGGGCCATTAATATCCAATCCTTGACACCTCCTGACAGAACACCAGCCATCTTCTCCCGCATGTACAGCAGTGACAGCATGTTTTCGAAGCTCTCTGCTGCGAACGGAAGAATGGTGGCCAGATCGTCTACAGATGCATCAAGGGTCCTCTGCACCTCCCGTTCGTAGGCCAGCGCCGCGTGAACTTGCCAGTGGAGGACAAGATCTGAGAATCGTCGCAGGGGCGACGTTGCCTTAGCATACATGTCCAAGCCGAGCATGAAATACGGGCCGGGGGTCAAGGAAAGCTCGATGCCACCAGTAAGCCGTGTCAGCTCCTGTCGTTGAGCTGCAGTAGGCTGGACTCCCTTCATGACGAGAGGGTACAGCTCCTTGGTAGCGTACTCGTAGGTGGCCGTAGCATTGAACTTGGAGTTGGCATCCTTTCGGTATGGTACGGGAATGCCTCGATCCGAGCACCACCGGGCTGCTACCTCGCCTGCAAGAACCATTGAGTTGGCAACAACAGAGGCCCCGTTAGAAGGCTCGTAGCCAACATGAATATAGGGATCAGGAGGCAAGACTTTATTGCCCTTTGACAACGATTCCACTGTAGGGGGACTGTCAAATGTGACTGTGACCGATGGTCGAGGGCTAAAGTAGGGCCACGCCCCTTTACCCAGCCGTTTCTTCTTGATGGACTCCGCAAGCCGATACAACGTCAAGAGATCATTCTTTGCATCACTCTCCAAGTCCTTGGCCGCCGTCATAGGCCGGTTGGGCGACTGGGTAGCATTGACAGGGACTTTCCCAACAGTGAGGCTATCTTCAGGACAGTAGGGCGGTGCGGGTTCCTGGCAAAACTGAGCTACGTCTTCCGGATCGAGATATGTAACCTTGCTCAGCACACCAGGCTCGATCTTATAATCCAGAAGATCACCAGATTCGTTTACCCTTGCGCTGAAAGTGAGTGTCGGTCGGCCTGCGGCAAGAGAATAGCTATTGACAAGCCCCTCCGACTTGTAGTCGTGTGGATTTTCCATCCCAATCTCAGACGGTAGCATAGCTTGGAAGTGACCTGGTAGGTAGATGTTCTGGGGCACCAGCTCCATGAATTTGCACAACTTGGAATCTGGTACGATCCCTGATGCTGGATCGGCAGTATGCACGTGGATCCAGAATTCTCCAGGATTTGGTGTTCTTTCCAGGGAAATTCCATCATCGATAAGCACCGTTGAGGGGGCATCGATACATAGAACGTTGACATCCTTCAATTCCCTTCTGGACCCGGCAGCAATATCGGGTCGTTTTGATTCCTCGAGTTCAAATGTTCCTGGGATGTCGCGAATCAAACCCCCGCCGCTCTGGATCTTGGCTCCCGGAAATCGGACTTTGTATCGGGACGGCACCTCCCATGGTGGGATCATGCCCACCTCCTGCAGAAACGTCCATGCCGTGCTCTGGTCTAGAGATGCGCCGTCATACAGGTCCAAGGCTCGGAGTATAATGGATCCATAGGAATGGAAGCGAGAAGCATCTTCAAACATGTCGTAGCTTGCCCACCACTCGAGAAACCGGACAATGTCCATGTGTGATCTAGTCCAATCTGCTGTCTCAATGGCACCACCGTTTGAAGGAGCGAGAACTCCATATGGTGTCCACGATCGCTTTTGACGGTTGGCCACGACAACTTCCCTAGCTTTCAGAACGAATCTCCCGAGTGCAGTTTCCCCGAGCTCGTCCTGGGACGGGGCCTTCAGGCTGTTGCCTCGTGTCACAGTATAATCTCGCACAAGCGTAGAAACACGATTAATTATCATAGTGTCGTGATATGGAAGGATTTCAAATATGTGGTCCCGTCGATGACAATCCGATGTAGGACTAAGCGGCCTGAAAATGAAGTCGTTTCTGTAGAGAGCAGTGTGGACGGCGTACAGGGCAGCAGGCGGGAAACTCTTTCCTTGCCTAGCGGATTTGGGCAACAGAATATCGGCAATCTCGAATAGGCTGAGATATTTAGTTTGTTTCCCGTCTGAAATCATAGACCTGGCCTTATCAAGGTTGGAGAGGCTGGTCTGGTAGTGTTTATCGGCAGCCGCAATGAACTGATTCATTTTCCGAATCAGTTCTGCGCCCGCCTCCCGCGAGGGTCCTTTGTCTTGCTGTCGCAACTCTTGATATTGGTCAGGGGAGGCGTCCTTTGGCAGCATTACCAGCAATGGCTGTAGTTCAGCGTCACTGGCAAATTTCGATACCGTGAAGAGCGCCGAGAAACCCAAGCTGATTGCCCACCTGCCGTTGTTTGTATAGAAGTGATAGCGATTCCCAAAGTAGCCAAGGTATATTCCAAAAACCGGCGTACGAGAACCGGGTTGCTTCATCTCAACAAGATCACCGGGATTTCGAGCATTGGAGCCGACTATGGCAAGCTCAGCATCCCCGCGGCCATCACTGGCCGGGCCACCTTCTGCCATGCCCGTTGGGGCAGACTTAAAGTAATCAAGCTCTGAAGAGCCGGTGGATTGTGGCCGGGTGTTGCTATTGGTGACATTTCCGTAAAAAGTATTGTCAGGTTTGAGCTGTTGTATGTACTTTAGTTCACCTTCGGGGACCCAGTCAAGGAGTTTCTCCCGGATTGGTCGTATATCAAAATCAGAGGGACCCTTGGAAGACCTCGTAGGAGCGTTCTTTGGAATATTTCCCAAACCAAAGTTTTTCACTGACGAATCAGTTTGTGTTGTTGCGGATTTCTAGAACCAGGGTGAGTGAGTACTGTAGATTTATTGAGGTCATGGGTTGAGATTTGTGTGTAACCCACTCTTTGGATAGAATTTAATTGACGAGATAGCGAGGGGCTAGAGGATTGCAGGCCATTAGGGCTCTGCGATAGACACCTCCAGCAGACGAAAGGGCGTCGTGATACGCCTAACATTTTGATGTATTGCTATCTGACGTATCGCCTGAATTTTTTCCAACACTATGACTAGGCTAGAAATTTTTAGCCACAGCACGTTGACGCTGCTCATGCTGCCATGCTGTCACATGACTTGATTGTGGCGAGCGAGCAAGCCACTTGACAACGCTCGCTGTGTTGAAAGGGATGCTGTACCAACTCAACTCTTGCTGGAACAATATCATAGAAGCTAAAATAAAACAATTAAAATCAACAGCTAGAGCAGCTCTGCAGGTGACACTGAATTTATTAATCCTCCGAATTAATTTTGTCGGCGCACGTTAACGTGTGATGAGGTTGGGTGGAGGCAACCGGCGGCTTTATGCAGATACAGGGGCATAGCATATGGAGGGTGTCTCTTCACAAGCTCGGAAGGGACGGGAGACATAATACGTTTATTTTCGTTTCAGTTGTTTCAAAGAGAAATGTTTCAAAATGCGACAACCTTGTATCACAAACCTCGTTTATTTCCAAACCAATAGAGGAATTTGCGTTCTTGCGGCGATGTACGGATATAATGGATACGACTTGGTTGTGGCATCCGAATTAGCAACTGAGCCGATGAGGATAAGCATGCTCTTCGCACTGGTTGATATTGTCTGAATGGTGGGATTCTCGGGTTCCCGCCGCGAGCAAGGGTAAAGAATGGCAGAGGACGAGCCTTGTGGGTTGAATACCTTCGGACGATTTCCTTAGCGACCGGTATAGATACAAGGGAAAGGGGGGCCGCGGTGGCCGCGTCCAGTGCCGAAAGGAAATGAACCAGCTTCAGGCCCCAGAGAGCCAAGGGGTGGGGAGGTTTGGAGAAGTTTGATTGAAGCTTCCCGATTGATCGACATTACGGCTTCCCGCCTTGAAATGGCGGTCATGACCGAGTCCCATTGATCAGCCAAGACTATGGCAACCGGGGTCGATTTCATCGGTAAACTCTAGTGGCTTTGCTGCGAGATCGAAGAGGGATCTGCCCGGAGGACCGATGAGGTGATGATTAGGAATATCAGTGAGCTTTTAGAGTGCCTGACCCTCACGATTGGGGATGAAGCCACGGCGGCTCGGTGGCTGCGGGCAGGTGACGCGAGGTGTCGCGAGGTATCGCAACAATGACGGTTGAAGCCCTATGACGGAATGTGGGCTGGAAAGCGTAATTGAAAGAAGTGAGCTTCGGCCAGGTTAGCGCCCATTTGCTGTCAAACCACCCCGGCTCCTGGCTTGAATCCCCACAATCAAACAACAGTTTCTCACGAAGAAGAGGGTGTTGCGTTCATGGCAGGTGCTAAAGAAAGGCGTGCGCTCTTCGCTGATCAGCCGGCCACCAAACAAAGAACGGCAACAAGCCAGAACAAGGCCATGCAATGTGCCTGAAAGGGAGGCCCAGAGGCGCTAGCAGCCAACACGAGGACTGCACAGGGCACCCTCCACCACGCTGCATGCGCTAGACGCTCGCACTAGACAGATTGGGGCATGGCAGATGCAGGAACAATCTCGCAACCCCTCGCCCGATGAGTCGGCGCATTCGGCAAACAGGTTTTTTTGTTTTTTGTTTTTTGGGTTCCCAGGTTGCGACTTGGTGGACGAACCATGGGCGGCCAGCGACCCTCAGCCTTGCTGAATCAATTGCCAAGCCAAGCCACGCATGTATCAGCGCCAACCGCAAGGGGCCTCGTCGATTGGCCACGGGCGGTAGCTGTGCTCGACGCTCCTAGAGGTTATATCCAGTCGCATCCGGCCAAAATGGGTGGTCGAACTAGTATCGCTTTCTGGGATCATGTCGCCCTGGCTCTTCATTTGCGGGTGGGAAAGACGGTTCATCCTGCGGCCTGGGTACCCCGGACGGTGTGGTCTTGGTCAGCCCCGTGCCGCCCCCCATTGACTACCTCTTTGGGGGTTGCTCAACGGCGGATTTGGTGGCGCCGAGTCCGTCTCGCCACCTTCCAGCCTTGGGCGGCCGATGTGATTGAAATTGCACACTTCCGCCGGTCCACAATTCCCCTATCCAACTCCAGAACTGATAGGCTATGGAGGACAAACGGTGGCTACGGTGGGCTCTGGCTGCACCTTTTTTGGAGGATTCCAAGGCCAGAGGCCCCTGCCTGGTTGGCGCCCCAGGTCTCACGCCTCGCCACACTCGCCTATCACTGTCCCGGCTCTTGTTAGCTTGGCAAACAGAGAGAGCCAGAGAGAGGAACCGGTTGTTGATCCAATTCAAGGTTCGCCCCTCGATCCGGCCACTCTACAGAGAGCAATAATAACCTCGCCCCAGCCGTTTGCTTGATCGAATTCCCTCTTCCCCTTCTTTCTTCCTCACGGTCCAGCCAAGGTCGACATCACGAAAGCCTGTCAACTCTGCTTTCAACTCGTTTCGTTAACCAATCCAACTTACCGCTTCACTCTTTTAGCGGGCATTCTTTTCCAATAACCCGCCAAAACTCATCCATCCACTCACAATGAAGGGAGGAGTTGCTGCCGTAGCCATCGCGGCCATGGCCACCGGTGCCCAAGCTGCCTACCCTCACCACCGACGGGCTCACGACCTCTTCAAGCGTGGCTCCGACGACACTTGCGTTCCCGGCTGCACCACTATCTGGACCACCATTACCGGCTCCGCTACCCGTACGATTCGCTGTAAACCTCGTTTCTGGAACTTGAAGACTAACTAGCTTGCAGTTGTCCCCAACCCTCCCCCTAAGACATATAGCCCTCCCGCTGCCACCACCAGCGCCATCCCCACCCCCAAGGCTGTCACCACCAAGTCCCAGAAGGCTGAGAAGCCCACCACTTCTAAGGTCGTCGCCGTTGTGCCCACTCCTGAGGTTCACGATTGTCCCACCCCCGGCATCTACACCTTCCCTGCTACCACCATCACTGTGACCAAGTCCACCACTGTTTGCGGTGCCCAGACCACCAAGGTCCCTGCTGGTGTCCACACTCTCGGTGGTGTCACCACCGTTGTCACCGAGGCTACCACCGTCACTTGCCCCTACGCCAAGGAGACCACTCACGAAGGCGTTGTCACCAGCGTCATCGAGTCGACTGTCTATGTCTGCCCCAGCGCCGGTACCTACACCATTGGACCCGTCACCAAGTCCTGCGACTCCGAGACCACCCTCGTCTACCCCGTCCCTACCAGCTACGCTCCTGGTACCTACGAGGCTCCCGCCAAGACTGTTACCGTTACTGAGACCGGTTACGTCTACGTCTGCCCATACACCAGCCAGGGTCTGGCCACTTCCAGCACCTCCGCTCCTAAGAAGACCTCCGAGGCTCCCAAGGTCACCTCCACCCCTGCTGCCGCTACCACTGCTGCCGCTACCACCTCTGCTGCCGCTACCACCTCTGCTGCCGCTACCACCTCTGCTGCCGCTACCACCCCTGTCTACGAGGCTCCCAAGGCTTCCAGCACCGCCGCCGTGAAGATCTCCGTCGACACTCAGTCCAGCAGCTCCAAGAACAAGGTCTCCACTGGTGGCAGCCTCCGAGGCTCCAACGACCACTACGGTATCACTTACACCCCCTACATCGCCTCCAACGGCAAGTGCAAGCCCGCCAGCGATGTCCGCACTGACATCCAGGACCTGAAGAACAAGGGTTTCAGCATTGTTCGTGTCTACTCCACT
Organism: Calonectria henricotiae; assembly: GCA_020623695.1. Taxonomy (NCBI): domain Eukaryota; kingdom Fungi; phylum Ascomycota; class Sordariomycetes; order Hypocreales; family Nectriaceae; genus Calonectria; species Calonectria henricotiae. The sequence goes on from JAHVYB010000192.1 coordinate 53,713, forward strand.
GACTGCGACGCCCTCAGCTCTGTCGGTGATGCTTGCAAGGAGTTCGGTCTTGACATGATCATTGGTGTCTTTGTCAAGGAGACTGGCTGCACATATGAGACTGCCGAGATCAAGACCCAGGTTGACGCTATTGCCAAGTGGGCTCAATGGGACATGGTCAAGCTCCTGGTTGTCGGCAACGAGGCTATTATGAACGGATTCTGCAATGCCTCTCAGCTCAAGGACCTCATCAATGTTGTCAAGTCCAAGTGCTCTACCTACACTGGTCCCTACACCATTGCCGAGACCCTCAACATCTGGCAGCGGGATGAGGTCAAGAACGCCATTTGCCCTGTCGTTGACATTACCGGTGCCAACATCCACCCCTACTTCAACTCTGCTGTCAAGCCCTCCGCTGCTGGTGAGTTCGTCAGCGGGCAGCTTGGCCTCCTCAAGGACATCTGCTCCGGCAACGATGTCATCAACCTGGAGTGCGGTTGGCCCACTCGCGGTAACTGCAACGGTGTCGCTTGCCCTGGTATTGAGCAGCAGGCTACCGCCATCCAGTCCATCCGTGAGTCTTGCGGCGACAAGACTGTCTTCTTCTCCTTCGAGGATGACATGTGGAAGAAGCCCGGTGACTGTGGCTGTGAGCAGAGCTGGGGCTCCAAGAGCTGCTTCTAAGCTCGCATCTTCTGTCTCACTTTTTATTACAGCATGTTAATTACCCACATACATCGATCTTGAATATGCATTCAGCATATGAACCGTCTTCAAATCCGCCCGACCGAATCGGTTCTTTTTCCTAGCAATACCTTCCTGCCACCCCGTGCGCAGGCCACGATCATTCCAAGAAACAGAAATCATTTTTGGCGGGAGTCTGGAAGCCCGGTGTACCAGCTGTCTTTGTCCCCAGTTTCGTGAGCGATCGGGCCGCGGATGCAAAGGGAGTAGGAGGGGAGGGGATCTGGCAAGTCGGGTGGGCCGAGGAGACTCGTTTGATGATGTGTCTAGGCTTAGACACAAGTGACGTCAATGTTTTTCTATTTTCTGTGCTCTTGGTTTTTTCCTCTTTGTGGTTCTTAGATATCCACGGTGTTGGCGAGAGGGGTTTACGCAAAACAATGCCCACCTGGGGAAAGTTATGTATGTACGTCCCACTAGGCCGAGTTGTTATTTAGCCTCTTCTTCATAATGCTGTAATTTATTAGTGTCTATTGTTACGATTGACTCTTTCCGTGCCGCATGATCGCTCCACATTGACCCTCTGCCTCGACCATTTCTGCGTACACATTCTGGATGAACTCCCCTGAGTGCAATCCTGTTGCCGATGAAATTACATTGCAGCAATTAATTTTTGGTCATCTTTCATTGATCATTTTGTCCACGACTTATAACACATCACATCTTTAACCTCAATCACAATAGAGTGGAAGAAGAAACACCTCAAACTGTCCTTAGGCCGACATGCGTCCAGAACTCGTCATGATTCACTTTTTTTTTTTTGGCCCCATGGAGGAAAAGGACTACTAGTTGGCAGCAAAGAAAAACGACTCGAAAAAAGACGACTGCATGGGATCCAACAAAAAAATAAACCCCAGACTACATTCTCCACAAAAGCGGATCTTCGAAACCTGACTGCAGGCTTCCTTCGTAGGGCCTCACTGATCGGCGGCAGTGGTGGTGGTGTTGGTGGCTTTTTTTTTTTTGAGACATGCGGGAAACGTAAAACACACAGATCACAGATCACATATTCGCGTGCCTCTTCCATCCCACACACACCGACGACGTATGGGGGCAGGCAAACCGGCTTAATAGAAAAATAAGCTTGACTAAAATGTTCAGGGCATGGGCAACAGCCAACTATGGAGAGAGGAGGAGGGCTGGTGAGTATGTGGAGAGACATTTTGTCTTAGACGCGGGCACGCACAAAAGTTTGGTCCCAAGGAGTTGGACAGAGACAAAGGGCGGTGTAAGGCCTGACGGGGAAGAAAGTTAGGGCCGTTCAGCTGTCGATGCCCTTTTATTTTTTCCCTTGCTCCGGTTTTTAATCGCGGTTGGGCTTAATTGTGGAATGGATATCAGAAACGGATGGTGACAACGAGGTTTGTGGTGAGCAGGGGTTTTGCCACGAAAAGTGGGAATCACAGATAGCACACAAAAAAAGACGGGTCTTGGCTTGTGAATGGAGGGTTGTTTGCGATACAATGTCCAGTTTGGTTCCATTGCTCGCTGGGTGTCTTCATTACCTTCTATATAATGGCGAAGATGTGAATGATATACAACAAAGTTCTCGTGTAGACTTGACATCTTATCAAATCAACATAACACGGCAATATGTGTCTTCCTCCAGAGATATATGGTTTACATCCCGGAGTCAACCGTCCAGAATGAAAAACCGCAAGAAAAAAAAAGAAAAAAGAGTAAGTTGACGACCCCTATAGCTCGGGCGTCACTGCCTGGTGATGCGCCCCCTGAGTGATATGCAAATACTGTAATCCCGTACACCATGCCCAATTGTATCCAGTGCCCGAGGATGTGCATGTAAGCCCGTACATCCAAGAATGGAGAATAAAAAGAAAACAAGATTTTCAAGTCAGACGAAACAAATTGCTGAAAAATGGAACCGTAAAAGAATCTGAGAAAATATTTGCGACGTTAGCTATATCGTCACTTATACATTGTGTATATAAGTATAGGGCGTATTGTAGGTATCAATTTTGTTCATAGGGTGGCGGCGGACCGATCAGTTGTAAAAGAAAGGGGTATCATGCTCGATAGGTGTTGATGTGCACGCTTGCGTATGGGAGAGAAGAGTAACCAGCTGAAGAGAAAGAAGTTGTAGGTGGAATGTCGAGGCTATCGGTTCCAGATATGTGCAAGGCACATAATATGCAGTAGCTTATGATATAGTGGGTGGCGAAGTGAAGGTACCGTTCTAATATTTGGTCGTCATCGAAGCAGTGGCATATGGGGGCTCAGAACATGGGTATCGAATCCAACATGGTATGCCTTCGGTGAAAAGGTTCACCGGTACCTGTGTGGTTGTCCAGTTCATTGTGCCACTTCCAGCCACTTGGGCGTCGTAGCCAGGTGTCATTGAACAAGGGCTCGGCAGAACGTCCGCATCGCTCCAGCTGGAGAAGCCCTCCACGGTTGGGATCGCTGCACAGCACATTCAGATCCTGTCCATCATTGCTGAAAGCGACACCACAAATCTCCCCGAATATGTCAATCGTCTGCTTCGAGTTGAATGTCTGAGCGTCAATGATGTTGATAAAGTCGGCCTCCTCAGCAGCCACGAGAACCTTCTGTCCACTACCAACAGGGGAGAAGCGCAAGTTTCGAACTCCAGCCGTTTCAGACCTAATTGTACACAGTGGCATACTTCTACCGCGGGAATCACACCACTTTCGGGCGTCCCATATCTTGACGCCCTTGTCCTGGCATCCTGTGGCAATGGTCCAGCCGTCATCAGACCAGTCGCAGGAGAAACCAAAGTCGCGATGGCCCGTTAGCTCCTGCTGAACCTGACCCGTGTCTGCGTCTGCAATCATGGCATTGAAGTGGTCGCCTACCATGACTCTCAGCCGGCCATCAGGGGACATGGCTGAGCAGTTCATGGCAAACGGATACGCCGTCTCCATCACCAGTTTTTCTGTCGTCAGGTCCATGATGTGGAAGCCATTGTCATTGCTAGCAAGGGCAGCGACGGGACCAGATGATCGTCTGGGGAGATGTATTTGAAGATGATTAGTGATGCCGCTTGGGTTGGTGGTTATCTGGCCGTCGGTGTAGTGTCTCCTGTTCTCCGAGTTGAGGTTCTTCAAACAGTACTCTCCGTTAAAAGTGCCGGCCATGAGGACTCCATGATTGGCATCGAGAGTGGAAATGACAGAGCCGAGGCCAGTGACTCCGCTCAGGTTAAGGGCAAGCTCATTTCTCCTTGAGACGGGGTTAATGCGATTAATACCTCGAGGACCGGGGTAAAAGGCCTGGGTCCGTGAGGGGCATGCCAGGATGCTGCGTAACTGGAAGTGAGCAAGGCAGACGTCGCGGCGAACATGGAGGTTTCTAAATCGAAAAAAGCTGTCCCTCGAGGGGATTTTTACGTCAGGGAGGTGAGGCTGTTTGATCCAGGTTAGTCGATGATTGTCCCTCTACCCCCTCCAAAAAAAAAAAAAAAAAAAAAAAAAAAGTCACATGCGGGGGAATACTCACAGTCCATTTATCTGAACCCCCATGGTTGGTGTAGTTTCTGTACGTGAGGGATCGTTTCTCTCGGGCTTCTCTCCTGGTAGTGCCCATAGCATCCCAGTCTATGCCCTGAAGGTCGCACGCTTCACCGCGCAAGTCAGAGTAGCGCACTTCGTCGGGACCATTCGCGGCCTGCTGACGGATACTCTGGATACAGGGCGGCCGCAGTCGAGCGGTCGACATAGGTGACGATGAGCGAGACTGTATCGCCCAGTGACGGAGAAAGTCGAAGAAGCTCAGGTTCTCAGACCCGAGCATGGCCGGGTTCGGGTTGCTGACCAGAGGGGCATCCTCGAGGGCATCCATTTGTTGCTGATTCTGAGGAGGGGGGTTGGCAATATTGCCAGGCCCCCAACCCGGTGGCAGAGGCACGTCCATGATCAGTCCGGCGCTCGCAAAGGTTGGGAGGTGGAATAGCGGGTGAAGGTAGTTGAGGGATCCAGGAGCGGACTCTTGATCATCGTCGTCCTCGTCTTCGTCCTCGTCCTCGTCTTCGTCGTTGGGTGGGGCAGGGTGGTGGTCTTGAAAGTGGAGTTGCGGAACGGGGGAAACGAGGTTAGCAGTGGCAATGATGTTGTCAACAGGAGCGCCTCCGTCGTCACTGTCGCTCATGTCAAGGTCATAATCTTCAGGGTGATGGTGGTAGTTGTAGGGGGTCAGGTCGGAATTGAAGATGGGAGGCAGGGTGAGGTCATTAGGCAGGTGCGGTCGGAAGGACTCGTGTTGGTGGTGGGTGGAGTGGTCGAAGTCCAGGTCCAGGTCCAGGTCAAGGTCAATGTCAGAGTCCGGGTTGTCAATGTCTGTGTGTTGGTGGTTATCGACGTCCTCGCCGTGGCCCTTGGGATTGGTGGAATTCACAGATAGGCCAACGGAGGCGGCGGTAGAAGCAGGATTCGCAGTCGTGGTAGCGTTGCCGGCGGGGAATGCATCTGTCATGGGCGCGTTGGGCGCATCGACGGGAACGACATGAGGGGCGAGGGCAGGATTGCGATGGAGGTGGTGCTCATCGTGCTGAGTCGAACCTTGGACAGCACCAGCAAGGACGTGCACCGAGGCGGGGACAAGGTCGTAAAGGTGAGGCTCATCCCAATAGTGCGCTTCGGAAGCAGTTTCGAGCACAGCTTCGTCTCGATGGCGATCCGTCTTGGTGGTGAGCGACGAACGGCGCATCGTGTTGGGGAAAAACCACGGACGGACGAGATGACTTTTTAAGCCCTGCGGCAGGAATGCTTCTGCATCCGGGAAAGCTCCGGAGGGGGGGAGGAGGGGGGGGCCTCAATCTCGGACTGGGTGGACGGGTGAACGAAGCCTTGCTTTTGGCGTGAGACAAGGTGTTGGTTGTTTTTTGCTTTGGTGCCGCGACCGAGGGCAGTGATTGTCGCTGGGCGTGGGCGCGAGTGAGAGGGGGCCGATGGATGGTGTTGGTCTGGCAGCTTGGGGTACGTAGCTACAGCTGTAGCGCGGGCAGTAGCGTCGAGACGGGAAGAGGTCCCAGGTTGACAAAGAGGTTAGACCGGACGTATAACAATTGATGATGGCCAAGACAGGAGACGGGAGGAGGGAAGAAACGAGTTATGCTTGAAGAGAAGACGTGCCCGAATCGACAAAATGTTCCTCTTGTTTCTCTATTTTCTTCTTGTTCCTTTTTAGATCAATCCGCCAACGAATGGGTTAGTCGTAGCAACAGCGCGTGCAAATCGGGGTTGGGCAGCTTTGCAAAGATAAAAAGACGCGTGTAAGTGGTCCGCGCAGGGTACTCCCGTTTTGTAAAAGATGTTATAATCTGCCTGAAAGCCGAGTAGAAGAGAGTACAGACGACAAAGAAACGAGCCGGTGACGATGAGAAAAGAGGATTCTGAACTCGATATGACGGAATGTGAGAAAGAGGCGTCGCCGGGGACTCCGTGGAGTACGTGACAACTGTAGGTGTCCCGTTTCAGCGTCAGCCGCTTCTGGGGTGGGAGGGGGCCACTCTTCGAAAGAAGTGACAGTGGCTTTTTTACACCGGTCAATTTTTTTCTGGGTGGCTGGACCAGCATACAGTCAAAGAGACGGGCGGGAGCCGGGTTGATCAGTTGCTGGAGTGTGCCTATCGTCAACCGTTATCCAAGCACCCCAAAGCCCGGGATGCCAGGGATGGGGATGGGGGATGGGGGATGGGGGATGGGCAAAGTGGAGGAGGGGACGGGGGGGCAATGAGGCACAATCGTTGTGGTGGTACAACAGTATGTAGGTGGCGGCTTTGTGACGGCCGAGGTGGAGAGGTAGCTTGGGTATAGGGCCAAGAGGAAAAAGAGAACAAGATTTCTGACGAAGAGGAACCTGCAAAGGGTAGTTTCGTAACCTTGGCTATAACAGGCATGTGCCCATGACGCATCACCTCTCATAACCCGCCCAAATGAGCGACGAGTATTACTATGCGCGACTCTTTGGGTGTTTCGTTTCCGCTATGGTTTGGTCTGGTTGGTTGTCAAGCGTAAGGATTTACTCGAGTCACTATCACGTTGGCCTGTGGCAAAAGAGACATGGCTCCAGCAACAGGCATCCCCCATCCATGCCACGGCAGCCGGTTCAGATTCCCGATTTGCAGCGAAGCGCAGCGTAACATGGGGAGGGGAGAAGGGGGCCCGTGCTGGGCAACCACCGGGATGCGCGAGGTGGGAGAGAAATCGCCTACATAGCCGGGCATACTGAGACGTGATTAATGGCCGGTGACAGATAATGTCAGGTAAACGAGTTGAGGCCCTGGGAAATAGCACTACTTAGGTCAAACAAGCCCCGAGTCAGTAGCCAGTAGTGCCGAGTCAACATCTTGCAAACATGCCAAGGTGCATGGCATTCTGGCTTTTAGATACGACCAGCCACGGCCACGGAATTGCGTCAAATACTGGATTCGTACGAATAGCCTCATTCATCTCGTTCCCAATCAGACTAGCCCGGGTATGCTGTCCCGTCTCCTCCATCGGTTCATGGTATCCCCAGTTATAGGCGTAAATTATGGGCAGGTTTTGCTTCGAGATGACACCTGTGCTCTGTCCCACGGCTCGCCCACCCCCGTTACTATTACTACCATTATCATTACTCCTTACAAGGACTCGTCAAAAGGGCAAAACAAAGGAGTGCTACGTTGCGCAGGCAAGGTGCCGTCGCACAAGGCCCATCGAATAGGTACATAACGAGGCCAGACAGGGCAAGGTACGGAGTACATGGCGGTAGTCAGCGCTTGACCACACACCCCTGCCTCCCCCGTCACCCCAGCCCCTCTTGGTGCTTTCGTTCCCGCTGCCAACCCACAATCTGGGCGATGTGCAGCTGTCCATACGCGCCGGGGTTGTGTCAAGGGGCCAAGGCAACGTCAAGTAGGCGACCATTCGGTTTGTTCGCAGTCCGCCAGCAGCAATTCCATACCCCCCCTCCCCTTTGGTGTTCAATCTTCTTATCCCACATCCCGCGCAGCTAGCTGGACTTTGACGGCTCCTGCTTGGCTATCGTGGTGGCTGATACCGTCTCTGGCCCCGTCTCGGTTACACCTCATATTCTACATCTCACACCTCAACCTCTCACGCCTTGCGCCTTATATGACTGGTCCCAATGGGACGGGACCAAATCCGAGGCTGACCGGGAACAGGGCGTCACGTTGGCCAAAAACCGAGACAGTAGAGGTCACTTATTCCGGGCCTGACAATTGGGACAGCCGTTCATTTGCTGATCGTGGGCCACCCTTTTGGTCAGCTTCCATGGCTCGTCAGCTATTTCCGGAGCGCTATGCCTCGCCACGAGGAAGGACCATCACCGCGTCACACATCTACATAAGAGAGGAGGGGAGGGATAACAACAAAAAACTGTCGGCGCGAGGCCCCGCCTATCGTCTTGCCAGCTGACAAGCGCCTCACTGCCCGATCGAGCGGCTCAAAAGCGGAAGAAAGGGTGGCACAGCCCCGACGTTTTTCTCCGGTTAAGGGACAGCTGTCGGAATGGCATCATGATTGCTTGGCTTATTTTCAACTCATCGGTTGGCTCCCCTCGCGGCTCCCCACTCGAAGCCCCGTGCTCCTCATGATTCGTCCTGTAAAAAGTGCGCGATATGCCATGATGGCCAGTGGTGGTGTCGGGCCTTGTCAAATAGAGGAGGACCGCGTCTTGACCGGTGAGTTTAGTCTATTATGATAGATGACCGAGTCGGGACGAGAATGGCATGCTGCCTGTTTCGCCTGCAACCTGGTGACATTTCAGTCCCGACCGCAGTTGGGTGTCCGGCGTGAGGAAGCGATCACTTGCTTGAAGTGATCTTGCCTGCCCGCATCTTGATGACGGACCTGACACAGCGTTGTATTGTCCTCGCAATCGTCGTGGTTCATCTTCTTCTTGTCTCGCCACATAGATGTAGATGATAAGTTTGTCACTTTATTCTCTCCGTCCCCAATGGACGGCTAGCTAGCCGACCAACCAAACCCTTGTGGGAAGAATGATCATGGTAGAGGACGGGAAGCCCACTCCTCTGTGGGCCCCCACCATACCCCATTTGGATAAAGGCGCCCACGCGCCACGGACGGACATTGTGTCAAAAGACAAAGCCTCTTGTCAGAGTGTGCGGGTGTGGAAGAGATGGAGAGGAGAGTGGAGGACAAAGAAGAAGAAATAAAAACCAAAGTAGCCGCCTCCGCCTTTGAGATGCATGTGGCTGATGAGCTACGCCCTTTACAGAAAAGACGTCTACGTACAGCCTAGGTCCGTTCCTGTTACCTCTCTTCATGCTAAACTAATAAAGCGGGCTTGGCCTGTTCCTGTGCTTGTCCTTGCCGTCGTTGGTCTGACACCCCCCTAATCGACCAGGGAAGCTCCCTACTCGTAATCAATGATTGATTTTCCTCGCATCTCACAAACCATGTACAATCACTAAATAGGAAGGGGGTCAATTCCCATCGCGGGCTGGGCGCAGCTCGTTGCTGCTGCAGGCTCATCTAGGAAACCAAGGGGCGTCTCAGTGTGTGGCGGACAATGCATCGACGCCAACCATGCCCACACGTATCTTATGAGTTGTCTCATTCTCGTTTACCTTTTTCATCCATCGCTACTCACCGGGTGGTATCCTGTTTGTGAGCAGCCTTTTTTTTCCTCCTAAATTTTTTTTGGGTATCTTTTTTTGCTTCCTCCCCCCCCCTCTCTCTCTCCTCCTTGCCCCCTCCTTGACACTTCGAAAAAGCACGCGCGCTTTAGGGTGTGTCTCTTCTTGCTTGTGCAATCGGTTGTTGGGCTGCATTGAACCAAAGGACGACCTCCCAGGACGCACATCTGTGCATAAACACTGCTTCTCTTCATCATTGCCAAGCGGCATTTGCGTGAGCTGACAGATATGCGTCCCACCTTTTTTTTCTTAGGGTCTCCATTTGCTCTGCGCGTGTTGAAGTCCGCGTGCGACCCATAATGATTGAAAATCGCCGTTGATGTCCCCAACCAACAACCATCGGCCAACTCGACCCCGCCCATCGACTCTCACGGCTTTCAGTTCCAAGAATCCACAGACAGCACGCATGTATCTACACGTGCATCCCATGATTCACCACGATACAACCCTCGGGATCCCAAACACCCTGTAGCAAGTTGGCTGGTTTATCACTTGAGGAACAAAGGAAAGACGCCACGGCCCCGAGTTTCCCTCCGCTCCCCATGGCTTGTGGCCCTCTTTACTTTTTTCTTTCTTTTTCGAACCCATTTCTCGTCTTTGCCTCTGCCCTTTTTTTATGTTTATATTTATATTTTTATAACTCACTTTTGCAAGAAGAATAAATCCGAAACTGATACATCATATTTTGCATCCTCTACTCCCGCCGCGCCGCTCCGATCCGGGCCTCTCTATTTCATTCCATCCTTCCGCCCACCGCCCACCGCCTTGCGCTCCCGAGGCCCTCGTGCCCTTGGCTTGGACCGTTGGCTGCTTCTAAATCATTCATTGCCTTTGTCCCTTGGGCCTCACCCTCAAAAGAATCCACTCTCACACCCCATCTCTCCATGTGCCCATACTGTAACCCATCTCCATAGGTATCATTGTTTTGATTCGTGCGTAATTAGCACTGGCATTGTATTTTCAACACGACACTGTACAATGCGTAGCCGCCAATCTGCACCCCCTTCCCACCTGCTTACGGCCCTAGTCCAACCTACTCCATACATCCCTCACTCGTTTTCTGTCGAGGGTCCCTTCGGCTCGGGATCTTTGTTTTTCTTTGTTGCTCCACACTGTTTGGTGTCATCCTCATCCCTGCTGCACATCCCTCCCAATCCCAAGCCTAGTCCTTAGATACAAAAACGTAGGATGAGGGAAGCCAAGGTCCCTCCAAAACAAGGATTGCGGAGTCAATCTGGCAGATCCAGCCAGAAAAAGAAAAACCAAATCTGTTGGCTTCACACTTGGGCATGCACACGAATGAAAAAAAAAATTATAAATAAAAAGATCCCAATAAGAAAAAGCCCACGACATAGCTTCGAGACAGCGAGACAAGCTATGGGGCGGCAAGGAAGAGGCCCAAAGGCAAGCCACTCCCGATTGTCACGTCCAAAACTTCTGCCGCCGATCGAAGGTGGGCGTTCTCAGACATGACTGCACAGAACAATTCCCTTACCAGTCACACTACCTGATTCCCGATCCATCAGCTTGTCACATCTCATTCCGCTCTACTTTTGTTCTTCATCATATCCTCGCCAAGCAAGTCTCACTATCCTGTGAGCAGCTGACCCAGCTGCTGACCGGTCCCCCCAGCTGTGGAGACGCTGATGAATCAAAACCATGGCCATGACCTCGACCCCAATCCCGAGATTGGATGCCGTATGCATCCTGTCGCATGTCATGGCCACCTCCTCTATTGTTTTTGTCTGTGGCACATTGCCCACCCATCATCACACATCCTCCCGCATTCTGCCCGCACGCTCCACCCTGTGACTCTTCCCAGCCGGCGGCATGCGCCTGAGGCGTTCCGTTCCTACATCAGCTGAAATCACAGCCAGGTGAGTGTCTTTGCCTTGTACGCCTCTTGTATTTCTCACATTCCCTCGAGTTTCTTACTCGTTGGCTTTAGAATAGACGGCAAATGTCTCGAAGTTCCACTTGTGGCTGGCCTTCGACTCCTGTAACCGCCTCATCTTCAACTTCAGCCAGCCTATCTTCAATTCATAGACATGTTTTTCGGGGGATTTTTTCTTCCTTTTTTCCCCTCCATTGGGCTTGAGAGCTCTATCCACATCGCCTACATACACTGCGTCTCTAGTTCCCGTTACACTCCCTTGTCAGCTCACTTCTACATCATGGTGCATCCTCTTGCTTCTTTTGAACCAATACGCCGTCCTCGCCACCTCCACTATATCCGTTTTCTTCCCTTTTCCCTTTTACGCTTAGATCTTATTCACAAGATCCTTGGACTCCTTGAGGCGAATGAGTTTCTCCAATGCCTCCTCGACGGGAATCAGTTCTCCCTTGGTCTGGGTGGCCTGATCGTCTCGGTTTCGGATGTTGACTGTGCGGGTCTTGGCCTCCTCGGCACCAACAACTGTATATATTTGTTAGCCGCTGTATATCCGTGTATTCGTTTTTCAAAGTCTCCCATCACTTACCAAATATGAAGTTGTACTGTTCCAGCTGGCCAGTGCGAATCTTCTTCTGGAAGGTGTTGCTGCTCAGATCCGTGTCGATGTAGATGCCCTTCTCCTTGAAGAGGGTTTGGACCTCCTCGGCATACTCGTTGGCAGCTGGCATGACGGGAACAACGAGAATCTGGCGGGGGCTTAGCCAAAAAGGCCACTTGCCGCCAAAATGCTCAGTAAGCACTCCGAACATGCGTTCAAAACTGCCCATGACAGCTCGGTGAATCATGACCGGGCGGGCGTAACCAGCTGGGAGGTCCTCCTCGGGGTTGCTGCCGTCACTGACGCCACTCTCATCCTTGCCTGCGAGGTATCGTAACTTGAAGCGCCGGGGAAGGTTGAAGTCGAGCTGCATAGTACCGCACTGGAAGTCTCGGCGGAGCGCGTCGTACAGGGTAACGTCGATCTTGGGACCGTAGAAAGCACCGTCACCAGGGTTCAGCTCCCAAGACTCGTTGTGCTTGGCCGCAAAGGAATCTAAAGCCTCCCGGAGCTTCGCTTCGGCAATGTCCCAGGTGGCAATGTCACCGACGTACTTTTCAGGACGAGTCGACAACTTCAGCTTGAACTTAAAACCGAAGATGCGGTAGACGCTGTCCAAGAAGTCAAAGGCTCCTTCAATCTCCTCTCGGATCTGTTTGCGGTTAATATCTTTGACACCTATTCTCGGTATGTCGTACGTACCTGGTCAACGGTGCAGAATATGTGGGCGTCATCCTGCTGGAATCGACGAACACGAGTAAGTCCAGAGAGGGCACCCGAGAATTCGTTTCGGTGGAGAACACCAAAGTCGGCCATTCGCCAGGGCAGGTCCTTGTAGTTGATATCGGAGTGGGAGAAGATCTTGCAGTGACCGGGGCAGTTCATGGGCTTTAAGGCATAACGTTCCTTTTCGACGTCGAAGCTGAACATGTTCTCCTCGTAGTGTGCCCAGTGGCCAGAAGTCTTCCACAAATCGGCTTTGTATACGTTGGGCGTCATGACCTCGACAAAGCCACGCTTGTGGTACTCACCCTTGATAAGGTCCACCAAAGCGTTGTAAATACGCACACCGTGAGGCAGGAAGAATGTGGAACCGGGGGAGACTTCATCGAAGAAGAAGAGCTTTTGGTCCTGACCAATCTTTCGGTGATTACGCTTGGCGGCTTCGGCAAGGAAGTGCTTGTATTCCTCGAGTTGCTTCTTGTCGGGGAAGGCAATACCAGCAATTCGCTGGACGGATTCGTTCTTACTGTCACCAAGCCAGTAGGCGGCCGAGTTCTATATTTTCGTCAGCCATACATCATGTCAAATTCGAAACTACCAGGAGTCATACTCTGAGAACGGAAAAGGCCTTGATGTTGCCGGTGTGAGGAACGTGGGGCCCACGGCAAAGATCAATCAGAGGTCCACATCGGTAGACAGTGCTCTTGGTGCCACTGGGGACACGCTGGTTGATGAAGTACTCCTTGTACTTGCTGTACTTGAACATTTCGAGAAGCTCGTCCTTGGTCATCTCCAGACGCTCAAAAGGTTGCTTTTCTTTGATAATCTTGCTGGAGATGGTCTCGAGGGCCTTCTTGTCCTCTTCGCCAACCGCATGGCTATAGTGCTTGTCAGCATCGAAGGCTTATCTCTCTCTCTCTCTTTTTTCTCCCTTCTTTTTTGGGGGGGAGGGGAGAGGGGGGGAGGGAGAATTAACATATACGTACCCCTCCATATTTGCCATGTCGTAGTAGAAACCTGGGGGGTCGGTAGTAGGGGGGCCGTTGCAAAGATAGCATCCGTAACGTCGCTCGGCAGCCTCACCAAGAATATGGGCAGACGAGTGCCAGAAGACCTTCTTGCCTGAAGCTACGCGTTAGTCGTATTACTTCCCTCCCGTCAAATTTTCCAATATGATTCACCTTCGGGGTGTTCAAAGTCGAGCAGCTCGAGCTTGCAGCTCTTCTCAAGGGGACGGGTCAAATCCCACAACTCGCCATCAACCATGGAGATGACGGTGCGCTCGAGCAGGGACTTGGAGATACCCTTAGCAATGGCGGCGGGAGTGGTCTCCCATGAGGTGCCATTCTCTTCCTTTCCATTAGGCAGAGAGATGGTGATCTCCTCGCGGGGTTGCGCTGCGCCGTGTCAGTCGATTTCGTGGCATGGTGGGGGTTTGGCCGTTTCAGCAACGCACCAGCAATTTCGGCATCCTGGCGGGCCTTGATCTTGTCGAAGAGATCCAGTCGGTGCTGGATGAATTCGGGGAGGGTCGGCAGCTGCAGGGCTGGTTAGTCAATGGCACATGCGCAACAGAGATGGGACCATCGGGCGGCGGCCAGATCATGGCAAGGGACGTGGGGTCGGAAGGTCACCACGTACCTCAACGCCAGCAGATTTCCCGCCCTTGGCAGGCTTCTCCTTGGGCTGTTTGGCAGGCCGGGAGGGGAGGCTCTGCGCGGGAGCGCCCTCGGCCGCCTTGGGAGCTTCAGCTTGTTCGGACGACATGTTGTGGGCTCGATATTGCAGATGGAAGAAGTTGCGGACTTGGATGGCGGGGCAGGAACATTATACACGAGGTGGGGTTGAGTCACTGGCTGATTTCTGTGGCCCCCCTCGTCGGATATATGACAAGGGATGGACCTCCAGACTCCCGGTAGATCTTCGGCCACGACTTCATTCAACTCACCAACAACACTGGATATTATAATAGTTGCGAAGGATTGTTCATGTATGACTCTTTCCGGCCGTTGGCCATAGCCTGTATGAGAATTCATGCCAAATAAAACATCAGTCGAAGACTCATTTGAATCCTATCTTCCGAGATCGGACCACCCATTTCTGGCACAAATGGCACAGTATAGCATAAACATGCATTGGATTCATTCTCAATCTCATTTGGCTATTTTAGGGTGATCATAGACCAAATTTAGAGGCATAGCTACCGTGTACATGATCCATGGTCTAATTTACAGTCCCGGATATATGGACGTCGAGAATCGAATGAGTAGCATTGTGCACTCATCATGGTAACCTCTTGATCTCTTGATACCATGTTAGGGCATATTCGTAGAACGCTACGCGTCAAGGAACGAATGGATTAATGCATATTTTCTAGAAACAAGGATGGAGTTAGCAAAGATTCCTTGACCCACCCGCTGTGCTCAAAAGCCATGTTCCCAACTTTTGTTCAACCATCACCAGCGCCTTCACCGCATGCCCAATATCAGTACCACTATACTTTAGCCAGTATCTTTATTCCGATCATCTCTATGACCAGTGAATATTATTGCTTAGCCCCATAAAAAGTATTACGATATAGCTGTTTCCATAATTCAGATTCAATGGTAGGAGCCTTTGCAGGTGTTTCAGGCTTTTGTACGATCAATATACAAAGTAGGTATGAAAGCACCCATACCATTTGTAAGTGAAAGGAAAGAAAATTAAAATGAATGAGTTAGCGAAGACCCAAGAAGACATTCTGTACCAATAGATTTCTTCGTCAGCAATAACATGCCCTTCCTGCGACAACCCTCTTAACCCAGGAAATACCATCAATGACAGTGTCAATCATAAGTGTCTCACAAATCATAAAGTCATATTTAGGCCACATCTAACCTGGCACCTACAATTTATGTTCTATTTATTTATTTTACTCTTTATTATTTGAAATAAATATTTGAAATAAATATTTTATATTTTCTAGCTGCGTAGAAACCCTGGCTGCGCGGTGTGGTGGGTCCTTACGTTAGTTGACCAACTCCAATTTCCAAACAGTACATGTTTCGCATTATGCAGAAGTTATACTATTAATCCGGCGATGGTGATTAGTTGAGCTTTCCGAGTGTCTTATAGTGCTCAAGAGGTCTTATTTATACCAGCCTCTCCCCTGGTTGGAGCCTAGAATACTGTACGTCCCGACCTTTTATGCGCACGCATCAATCGCTCTGCCTCATTCTGAGCCCCCGCAAAGTCACATGCTTTGTGTATACATAAAATCTTCCTCACAAAAGATGACATTGGCCAATTTGACAGAATTATATCATGGATGAAGCTTCATTGACCACAATTGACGGGTTGGAAATTAAGATCGAGATACTGGGGTCTGGACATGTTGGAGTGAGAATGGTATCGAAGGCCAGTGTTCGAAAACCTATAACTTCCATTACCAGACAACGTAAATTAAAATTTGAGCGTCTCCGTAACCAAATTTATCTCATTCTTTAAAGTAAAAAATACAAAGAAGGATTCGGGGTATAAATCCATTGTAACCCAGCTGCCGAAGCAAGCCCCAAAACGCCAATGCCTCATAAATGCCCACACGATGCAAACTCCACGTCCATGCAGACATAAGCCAAGAATATTAATTTTTTTTTCACAACCCATATCGTGTAACACACTCCTCTCGGTGCGTTTCCAAGCAGTCCAGCGCGCATACCCTCGTACCGCACTTCATGCACCGAACCCGTCCCCAGTATCCGCACACTTCGCAAAACACCCTCACCGGGTACCTTTGGTCCCAGTCGCCTGTCACCTCGCCATAGTGGAGCGGTGGTGCCGCGAGGAGCTTGCGTAGTTCGTCGTCGGTGGGTATGTCGGGCACACGAGATTCGAGCAGAGGGTCGTCATCGCCCGGGTCCGATACGGCGGGGTGCTTGGATGCGAGCTGGAGAACGGGCGGTAGATCCGAGTCCGTCATTTGAATGTCTTCTTCTATTCGGGACGATGAGGGTGTGTCTTTCTTGTTTGGCGCGGGTTTCTTGTTTGTGCCAGCGGTATTCGAACGAGCCGAGGCTGCAGGGTTGGAATCTGCTAATGCCTGCAAGGCTAGGAAATCGTCGAGATGATTTCCAAATGTCTTTTGGGATTGTAGAATCCTTCGGACATTTGGCGTGTGTTTCCTCTGGGCTTCTTGGGTTAGCCTTCATGGCTAATCTTCCTCCATCTTGGCGCAGCAGGATGAATTCATGCTATTGACCTACCACTTCCACTCTTCACCGGTAACGGTATTGTGTTATCTCTCCCTCCATCTCGATCAAGAGCCTCCGCCTCTTTTCTTTTCTTCGTCTCCTGCCTAATGGTCAAATCACCGATGCTGAGGCTTGGCACATTTCTCGCTCGTTTTCGGTTCGCAGGTGCTGAAGGGCGGTTGACAGAGGTATCGGGAACGTAGGCCCAGCCTGGCGCCGCCGTGGTTTTGGCGCTGGCGAGCTCGATGACTCCGAAATTATTCATTATCGCACGTAATGTGAGGTCATTGGAGGATGCAAGTCGCAGGGCCTCTGTCTCGATATAGCCCGTAAATAGTGGGAAGGAGTTAGAAGCTTTTATGAGCTGAACCGTGTCACGAAGCCCATGGGATGCTTCTCGTTTACACAGGTACCGGAAAATTCGCACGCCCTGCTCCGTGGCGCACTTTGGCCCCCCAGTGATAGTGGGTGACATAGCCAATCACACGGCAGCACAACGCTTGTGGCAGATATTCCGAACACCCGATCAATCATCGCTCAGCGCATTCAAGCTCCCTCGTCAAAACCCTCCCGCAAAACACCGCAACCACCCACCGAAACCATGTTCTTAGCGTCGAGAATCCTTTCCAGCACAGGCCGCGCGCTGGCTACGCGATCCTTTAGCACCTCCGCCCGCCGAATGGCCGATGCCGCGCCGCTCCCGGCTCGCAAGCCCATGGGGGCTTTCCGTGGAGGGTGAGTCGAGGCGCATCTTCACCTCGGACGAATTGACGGCCTGGTGAATTGGAAACCTTGCTAACGTCTATGGTAGCCTTTTCGGTTTCCTTCTCGGCAGCTTCCTGTCTGGCAGCGCTGCCTACAGCTACCTCCTCAAGGAGTACAAGACCGCCAACGACCTCTTGAATGAGGACATCTACGTATGCACCCGAAATTGACCTACGAAACCCAACCTGCCCGGCACCAATTGTTTCTCTGTTGTCTTCGAAGTCCGAAAGACTAACTCACATCAAATTCTAGGCCCTCCAGACATCCGTCACCCGTCTGACCAACTACGTCCAGAGCATTGAGGCCAAGAGCGGCAAGAAATAAATGAGCGAGTTTGTGGAAAATGTACAAAATGGTCAGGGCAGGAGCAGTCAAATTTTCAACCAATTCTCGGTGCTGGTCGAGGTGGAACCAATGTGATTGATGCCATACTTGTTTGTTCTCATCAGTAGAACATGAACCAAAGGTGGTAAACACAGGGAGCATATGTGCATGTATGATTATATATGCTGTGTTGCAGACTTATGTATAACAATCAAATCGTTGGTTTTGGATTCAATTTGCGCATGGATAGAATTCAGGATGCACACCACGGTTTGCTCTGAGAAATCATGTAGTTTAAGAATCATTGTATTGCAGTCATGAAAAGATTCCCATATTGCCGCGGAAACTATCAAACCTCAAAAGGTACATTCCATTAAGCGCACCATTAAAACCGGCGCCCGTGAAGTCATACATGCCTCTTTTGTGAACTAATAAAGTGACGTCAATTTTACAGCTCATCCTTCGTGTCAGCCTTCTCCTCCTTCTCTTCGCTCTTCTTCTCCTCCTTAGTGGCGGCGGGGGCGGCCTCCTCAGTGCCCTCCTCCTTAGCGGAGATATCGGCCTTGTACTTACCCTCCTTCTTGATGAACTCGGCGAGGTCCTCGACGGTTCGAGAGCCAGAGTAAGTCACGGGGTTCTTCTTGTCGCCGGCGGGGTAGAGCTTGATGGTAGGGAAGCCCTGGATTTCATCAGGGACATCGTTCAAGGTGGCGTCAACCTTGGCGATGACGACCTTGTCCTTGAACTCGCTCTTGGCAAAGCTCTCACCAAGCTCATCGTACTTGGGGGCGAGAGCCTTGCAGTGACCGCACCAGGGGGCGTAGAACTCAATCAGGACATCCTTGGCATCGTCAAGGACAATCTGCTCGTAGTTCTTGGCAACCACAATGGCAACGGGACCATCCTGCTTCTCGGGGATGGGCTCAGACTTGATGCTAGGCTCAAGCTTGCCGGCAACATAGTCATCTACAAAGGGAGCAATGCTGTCGTAGGTGATCTCCTTCTCCTGGTCGAAAGGAAACTTCTGGTTCTTGGAGATGTCCTGGATAGCGAAGGCGGGGAACTTATCGGTCTTGAGGTTGAGGTTGCCGGCGTGGGCACCGAACTGAGTGGCATCGATGGTGGCAACGTTGACCTTGCCCTTGTACTTCTTGGCAATGGGCTCAAGAGCCTTGCCGAACTTCTCACGCTCCTCGGAGGTCTCAGCGAAGATGTAGGCAAGGGGAATGCCAGCGTCCATGTAACTGCTGTAGGTCTCGGGGCCAACCTCACCAATCAGAGGAGTAGCGGAGGTCTTGATGAAGTCCTTGATGGCGCTAGACTCGAACTTCTCAGTGAAGGTGTTCTTGCCCTCATCAAAGGACTTGTAGACGACAACGGCGGGGGCCTTGACACCCTCAGCCTCGGCAACAGCCGAGTCGTGCACAGCACCGAAGAGGTAGTTGTCACGCTGAGCGTCGGCGATCTCAGTGAATGTGGTGTTGGAGGACTTGTCGTCGGCGGCGAGGTAGGCGACGACAACAACCTTGTCAGCAGTCTTGAAGTGCTCGAGGGTGTCCTTGGATAGGATGGAGACGGCGGGGAGGGACTGCTTAACCATGTAGGAGGTGATGCTGGCAATCTGGGTTAGCTTTTGATATATTTTGATTCAGCTTTCGTGTGGACTTACCCAGCAGCCTTTCGCTGTCCAGTGTAGGGGGTGACGTTGTCGAGGCCACGGAAGACCTTCAGGGTGGGGTATCCCTCAACACCATGTTCCTTGCAAAGTTCGGCCTCGTCAGTGCAGTCGACCTTGGCGAGTCTGATGTTCTTCTCCTTGAGGATGGTGGCAGCCTCCTCGTACTCGGGAGCGAGGGCCTTGCAGTGACCGCACCAGGGAGCGAAGACTGTTGTTGGTCAAAGTCAGCAAATCGGACCGTCAAGAGAAAATTGAAATATCGAATAGAGGGCGAGATACTTACACTCGGCGAGGACGAGCTCGTTGGTCTTGATGAAGTCGTTGAATGTGTCCTTCTGGAGTTGCATAACATCCGAATCTGCAGCAGAGGCAACAGCAGCAAGAGCTGCCAAAAGGCCACAGGTGATGCTCTTGGTATGCATGATGGGCTATCAATTGGAAGCGGGTATCGTGCAGACAAGAAAAGAAGAGTGGTGTAGAGGGAAGGGAAAGGGTCGGTTGATGGGGGAGATGGATGGGGAGGTTTTGTACCTGAGGCTGATGGGTAGTAGTCCAAGGCTGGACGTTGACCTGAGACGGCTGGGTCGTCAATTGAACAAGTGTCCCCTTCCCGCAGCTGAGAGTCATGATGGCGGGTAGGTGTGGAGGCGGGTACCTCGACAGGTAGCTTCAGTTGTTGGACCTACGGCGGGCGCCTAGCCTTACCGCCCGCACAGAGCATTGACAGCACTGCCGATGCTAGTCGTCCAGGTACTGGCCAGCGGGCAGCCTGGGCTCTACAGACGTCACTGCTGGCCCCGTGCTTCAGCGATCCCACAGCGCCAACTTCTCTGGAGCAGTGGCCAGAGGCCGGTATGGGAGCGCTATTGACAAGGGGGGGCCAAGCTACGCCGCGACAGGAATCCTCCAGGGGTGCGGTACAGGGGCTCCCATAGGCTGCACCTCCCTCCCAATACGCCACGGCCCCTAGGCTGACAAGGATCGCCGAGTTGGCCCACGGCATCATCAGTCGAGAGGGGATGGTTATAAATCCATAAATCCGGCCCCATTCTTGCTCTCAAGGATGCATCCTCTCTGGTGTAGAATTTGGCGGCTGCAGCTTTCTAATCCCGTAATGCTTATGCGCCGCATCTCTCAGATGCTCCCCAGCCTTGGGTTCCATCAAACAAATCACACTGTCCATTGTTCCACCAAAACCATAAAGAAAGGAAAAGCACCGAGCATATGAGGCGTCACGTTGTGTTCCCCCGATTTAATGCTTGGGGCCCAACGCGTTTCCTCGTCCGTCCGTGTCAGTTGCCCCACCTCCCAAGCGCTCCCTATGAATGAATGAGGCTGAGAGAAAACTATGGGGTCTAGAATGCCAAGCGTGACCCGGGCTGTGAAATCGTTCACAAACCGGTCTAAAACAGATTACCAAGAGGACACGTTGATTGTTTTCCGCCCTTCGGATTACCAAACAGGTGTGGCGATGTAAATTTGTTTTGTCTTTGATGATTCTGACCCGAGAAATCGCCCCCGCCCACTCAGTCAAGAAATAGCCACTAAACACCAGGTGGCCATTAAACGACTTGCATGCGAAATTCATTAAAATAGTATCGTGTAGATGCCTCTTATTCGATCACTCATTTTTCTTTGCAAAGTGATACGATTTTTGAATTTGCAAGCATTGATAAGAAATTTGCCCCCCATCGCAAACTCGGTGCGCTGCCTGTCCAACGCAACATGACGAATGGCCCAGTTCTCTCTGCAACGTGTTGTCTTTTTAAGATGCCGCACATTCTGTCCAAAGTTATAACACCCTCCCATTCCAGCAGCCGCTCACAAACTAGGCAGGCTCCGTTCCATATCCGGCTTTGCAAATTTGCATATCCTATCTTGGGGCATTGCAATTGTCCCCTTGTCAAAAGGATAATATTTCCGTTCGCTTCTCAATGGATTTCAAAGCTGGCATGCAGCGCCACCATCTCGACTAGTCCAGGCTAGGCACTTGGATACGTAACCCCGCCGCCTGCTCCGCCTGCTCCGCTAAACAAGCTACCCCTCCGGCCCCACTCTACTGGTGTTGGATGCTCCGAGGGCCCCCAAACGGTTCAGCCCCTCTGATGAAGACAGATCTTAGCCTTTTGCAATAAACTTGTAACATCCAAACTTTCGTTATTGGAGGAAATTATATTCTCTTGTGATATCACACATTCCAAATTGAGTCTTTAATTCGGTGAGCCACACAGTCGTTGGCACAACTTGCACTGCACTGCTCCGCAGCCGAAGATAGATTTGTACTTCACTCTGCTCTAGGTACCCAAGTATGGAGTTGTATGAAGTAGAATTCCATTCCCCCCTTGGACCAATTAAGCACTTTCCAAATTCAGCACGTTTATCGAGCGATCCGCAATAACGGCGTCTTCATCCAAGACCTGGTCATGATCTTCATTATATAACTTTCTATAGCTTGGCGTCTACTTTCTTTTCACTTCGTCTACGGCACAACCGTCTATTAACACCAAGCCCACAACGCCGAATTTTGCGCACTTACGAGTGCCATCGACCCTTGGGCTTTGGGGGAGCCCGATGGTACTGGTTCGGCCACTTGACGGGCACGTTCAGCTCGTGCGCCACGGTGAGAACCCAGTTGGGCTCACGCAGGAACTGTCGTGCGGCTTGTACCAGGTCCGCCGCGAGCTCAGCCTGGTCCTCCTGGACGACTGTTTTGGCAAACTCGGACTCGTTGATAACGCCCACCGCGGCAATGAGCAGGTTTAAGCCATCAGCCCGGACCGCCGATCGGATTTTGCGTGCCAGGTCTGTCTGGAAGGTCTGGTGCACTTTGATCTGCTGCTTCTCGTTATTACCACCGCTGCTGACGTCAAGGACGTCGACGCCCAGAGCGGGGAGAAGCTTGGCCAGCTGGACACTCTCTTCGATGTTCCATGATGGCTCGCCAGTGTACTCCATCCATTCGGTCGCAGAGATGCGCACCCAGAGAGGCATATTCTCGGGGATGACGGCCCGGACTGCCTGTATAGTCTCAATCAGGAAACGGGATCGGTTCTCAAAGCTGCCGCCATATTCATCCGTTCGTTTCTGTAATCCCAGTTAGAAGACGTTCTCAATTGTAAATATATCCACTCAAAGCACTTACATTAGAGAGTGGAGAAAGGAACTCGGAACTGAGATAGCCATGGGCGCTGTGGATCTCAATGACATCGAAACCAGCCTTGACGGCTCGGACAGCCGCATCAACAAAGTTCTGAGTAATACCCTTGATTTCATCCAGGGTAAGTTCGTGGGGGTTCGCGTGGTCGTCGGCGAATGGGACGGCGCTGGGGCCGACAACGTCGTTCGGCCAGCCACCAACGCTCTCTGGCGCAAGCGTCTTATTGGCACTGCCACCAATCCAGGGGGCAAGGGTGCTAGCCTTACGTCCTGCATGGGCGAGCTGAATGGAAGCCTTGGAGTTTTGGCTGTGAATAAAATCGGTGATGCGTTTCAGCGGCGCAATCTGGCCATCCTCCCAGAGACCTGAGTCGTTGGGGGAGATGCGGCCGCGAGGTTCAACGGCAGTGGCCTCGACAGTGACAAGGCCGGCGCCGTTCAGTGCGAATTGACCGAGGTGGACAAGGTGGAAGTCAGTCAGATAGCCATTATGGGCGCTGTAGGTGCACATGGGAGAGACGACGAAGCGGTTGTGCAGCTCAACGCCACGGATGCGGATGGGCTTGAAGAGGGTCGGGGCCGATGCGGGGTCGACCGCCGAGCCGGCCGGAGGGTTCTGCGCCGGAGTAAAATACGGAACGCCAGGGGCGGCCTTGTTTTCAATGTCTTCAATTGTCATGATTTGGTCGGGGCCGGTCGAGAACGGCTTGCTTCCTTTTGCCAGCGTCTTGGAAATGAACTTCTTGGAAGGAATTACCGCCTTGTTTTTGTAGGGGCAAGTTCTACTTTTGAAAGTGCGGATGTCAAAGGGGCGGCGGAGGGTTAAATAGGAATTGAGTCAGGAGAGGCTTGGCAGATCATGGATTAGAAAGCTGGCTCAATAGCGCCTCTTCGTGAAGATTAAATACAGCAAGCCGTACCCCTCCTGAAGGCCTACTTCGTTCGATGTGCTAACCCAATTCTGCGGTCTGCAGTTGGACTGGATTGATAAGCAACATAGCAAAATGACGTGCGAGAAGCACCATGCCAACCAGCCAATAACGTATACTCTTGCCAGAGACGGATTTTGGGTGGATCAAGACTGCAAAGTTTGGTTTAGAAGTGGGTATTCAAGGTGGTATCTGGTAGCATCAATGAAGCAACACATCCGTTGTATATCCGTCGGAATCCAACCGTCGCTGCTCAGGCAACCTTTCGTTTGATGAATAAGCCGGATGCTCTTTTCAGGCCAACAAGGTTCGCGATCCACCTCAGTTTGATTTCAGGCTAAACCGCTCTGTAGAAGTCTTGGAGGCCTTCTAGCAATGCCAGAATCATTGAATACTCCAAGTCCAGATCTTGCATAGCCCTGTTCTTCATTTCAGTGCTGTATTTCTAAGGTGTGATTTGCTTCTTTCATCTGGGGGAGTGTTGTTTATTGAATCGTCTAGTATAATCCAAAAGACATTCCGTTCAACACATACGCGTGTAGCAGCGAGCCCCATCCACACTTCCCCCTAGGCGTGGGGTGGCGGTATCTCGAACATGTCACAGGAAACTGCATTCATATTACTTCTCCGCGATTCAAGCATCAAGTGGGGAGGATCAATAATCGTCCGAGTCAGGTTCCACTCCCGGAAAGTGAATCCCGGTCCGCCATCGGCCTGCCTCACGCCCTGCCATACACTATGGTTAACGTAGCATTCATAGCATTTGAGGAGTTTTCCAACCACAGGGTAGAAGTCGCTATCGAAACAAAGACGCTCATTTGCAATAATATCACCATAGATAACAAACTATACCCTCGTTTTACGTCATCTATTTTCTTATCTTCTTGACTCTTTTTTTTATCGTTGGGTTTTTCGTCTACCCTTCTCGACATCATCGAATATAGCATTTTCCGTAATGTTATATTATCATGAGTTCTCGAAATGAACACATACCAATCTCGCCCTATGGCCGAGCAAGCATGCTTATTAAAGACGGTACAGTCACCAGATATATGTAAAATTCTTTACGATTATAGTGCATAAACGATATGCTAGTTGCATGGTTTTCTTCACATAACAAGATACACGAGTCGCGTGAAATTGGCCTAGTAAGTTCTTGCAACCCTGTAGCATTGTCTTTGCCCAACCATTCACTTGTGTTTCTAAAATTCCAAACAGGTTATGGAAACAAATAAAGAACTTGTACGATGATTATGAGAAGCAGATGTCTAATGAGTATAAGCACATGGCATTCAAAGGAACCGAGAGAAGAGAGATTGCACATCGTGACGTTCCATAAAAGCGTCCATTTGTCCAAGGAAGATGGTAACATTCTTTTTTTTGTTCACCACACATTGAGCATGCATAAAATTCCCTAATTAATATGTTGTAGATGGAGTGTGATAAATCGCATTTTATTTTTGGGAGGTTGACATGAGTTAGATTGACCAAGAGAAGCAGATAAAAAAGATGCCCCCATAACACAATTCTTTACAGAAAAATGCCGCGATTTACAGACTAACAGCTAAAAAACAGAGATTGAGAATACATTACGACTCTGGATGCACTACCAATATTAAATTTGTTTCATTTATTTAGTTTGATTTTTAATTTTTATAGCTCTCATGGATTACTAAACCAAAATTTCCAGCGCGATAGATGAAGAACTTGCCCCCTCAATTTATTGACATGCTTATTGGTAGCTCAATCATTTTCACGATGACATTTCAATTAAGGCTTGGCGATGCATGTGTTTTGTCCCTCACTAGCACTTTCGTGTATGGGAAGATGTCGGATACAAAGGCACGAGAGTAGCATGATTTTGTGGTGGGGTGTCTATGAGCTTCAAAATCTGTGTTCATCTCAGGCTGATGAAAGGTGATATAAGATGGCTAACAATGATCGTCGCTAGAGGTTTCGTGTTTCGGGTAGTTGGTACTATAGAACAACCCGGTTTGAAGAAGTAGGGCACTAGCAGTAACATCTTACTTGAATAATGTTTGGATCGTACATTCATGAGACTATATTCACTTAGGCCTTGCCACATGTATGTATCATTTTTAATGTAATACAGGAAATATAGGTCTAATGAAGTCTCTTTAATAATTTTGCTCATGGCTATAATTGAAGGTCACCGGTTAGCTAGAATCCGACATGGGAAGTTTTGTTTACGATTGATAGGAGGAAGGACGTCACCGGCTTGCCATGGGTGGCAACGTGTGCGTTTATTTGTTTCTCTGCGCAGGACTCTGCCCCCCTGGTGTGTGTACTCGGCTTTAACACATTAAATATATCCTTAAAAGTAATACACGATACTACTGACGCCCACGCTATGCCTGGCCGTGCTAATCGCAAAGCTGCGAGCCTTACACCAGCATGCCTCACCCACCCCGTATGCCTCCGGCGGCCCTCCGGGAGGGCCTCGCTATGCTCGAAGATGCCCTTCCTTTGATCTTCCTCTTTTCTTCTTGCTTTTTCCCCCTCCAGGGGGGCCCTCCAGGGGTCTTACCTTCGGCGATGTAATCATACTACTATACCTATGACTTAGAATTTGATCTGTGGTGTTAATACAACGAAAGAAGTAAGCGGTGATAGTAGTAAAAGAGCTAATTGTTATTTAGCTTTTTATAGTAGCTTATGAATGTGGTAGCTATTGGCTGACTAATAACTGATAATCTCCTATTAGGAGAAGCAAAGCTGGAAGGTATGCTGACTTTGTGTTCTGCCCTCCCCTCCCCTACGCCCTACCCACCTAACCTTTGGAGCATAGAGCACCGATCTCTGAGACAAAAAACATGTGACCAAGAGCTAATATTAAATCTAGAATTAAGCAAAGAGAGAGTCTAAAAAAGCAGAAAACAATAAATGACTGCCTTCTAGTACTGTCTATGACCTACCAATTTTGACCAACAAGCAATCTCGACAAAAGCAACCAATCAAAGCCCAAGGTCATGGAGGGCAGAAGCATAAGACTCGGTTCGTTCCTCACCGAGAATTTGTTACGTATGAGCCTTATATATAACTCCTGTAACTGAGTTTCTAATTGCTGCGATGGTAGATGAAGCTAGGAAGTACGAACTAATCAACTAAGATGGTTCATCGCTTTTGCCTAAATGCTCCGCTGGCCGCACTCCCGGTGCCACACTACATCCCCACCCATCTTGACTGGCTAGTACAAGGATGCCTCGAATAAAACGTGTTGTCCATGAGCCTCCAAAATACGCGAACCAACCATCATCATGGACCCTGTCGATCCCCCTCAATCAATACCACCCCCAATTCTCCACGTTTTACAAGGTAATGATGAGAATGAAATTTGTTTGACGTCAAGACTAGTACACCCGAGTATACACATCAACTGACCCCCCCAATTCTGAACCGGCTCAGATCTGCACTATAATTAATTCCTATTTTGGTAGGCAGTC
This sequence comes from Calonectria henricotiae, assembly GCA_020623695.1. Lineage (NCBI taxonomy): Eukaryota > Fungi > Ascomycota > Sordariomycetes > Hypocreales > Nectriaceae > Calonectria > Calonectria henricotiae. The sequence continues at coordinate 80,834 of JAHVYB010000192.1, forward strand.
AAATATAATTAATTAGTTATCTATATAAATTCATTATTGCTATTGCTAAAGTAAAAAGATTTACTAATATTATATTCAAGTTTATATTCATATAAAATAAATCTGTTATTTTTATTATGTGAATATCTTTTTGCTACTTGTAATTGAAATCTGAGCTGGGTCAGAATTGTGATCTGAGCGGGCTCAGATTAGGGGGGTCGGGCCTGTTAAGCCACGAGGGGGGCTCAGGTTAGCTGCATGGTCCAGTACACCCAAACTAGATGTCAATTCAGCCACATTCTATCTCATAGGTGGCTCTCACCAAATATGATGTCATATCACAACTAAGGGATGGAAATACCCCCCTCCCCAACCAAAAAAAAAAAGGATATGAACCACAAGGAAATTTTTATTGTCTTAATGTGACACAGACAAGTGCCGTCTACATGGAGCAATTTGGGGCAAGGCGGATGTAAGACCGAGCCTCACCGTCTTGCTTACTCCTGGTAACTACAAGCCAAAACTCCAGATATCGCTCCCTTAATCGAATTTGTCGACCAAACCCAGGTCCCGTGAAATCACGCAATTCTTCAATGTCATGATGCCCCCCGTATCAAATCTAATAGATCTAAGCGTCCCATTTGGTCTTGAAGGTCCATCGCTGGTTCTCGGTGCCCTGGGCAAAGGGAACGCCGAGCTCAAAGAGGCGGAGAACGACGTTAGAGAAGTCCTTGAAGAAAGCATCGTTATCCTTGGCGTACTTCTCGACGTGGGGCTTCATAGCCTTGTCCTGGATAAGAGCCATGTCGGTGGGCAACATCATGAGAGTCTTTGTAGACTTGTCCTCGTACTATTTATGCACGTTAGCAACCATCATTACTGTTGTTCCTGTTTGGGAGACATCTTACCTGAGCAGGGCCGTTCCACTTCTTCCACTGCCACTTCTCCTCGATCAGTAGGCGGTAGTAGTCGTTGGTAAGGATGGTAGGAGAAAAGGTCCAGGGACCATCGAAGCCAGATCGGTCAGTGTGGCAGCGACCGAGAGCGTGAGCACCAGAGAGGGCAACAATCTCTTGGTCGTTGAAACCCATACGGTAGAAAATATCCCGGAGATGGTTGGAGCTCTTGGTGGCATCGGGAAGACGGCCATCTGGAGTGCAGGCAGCGGCCTCGCGGTCAGCACGACCAGGTCGGTAGGGGATGATAGGGCCCTGCATTTCCTGGATGGCGCAGACACCGCCGAGAATCCAGAGGTCAGAGTAGGTGATCCAGGGAAACTTGACTGCAATTTTGTTAGTATTTTGATGGGAACTTTGTCCTAGTTTCAAGGGATACTTACCCCTGACGGGCTCGAGGAAGTCGCGGGCAGCAATCAGGCCGGCATTAGCACCGTGTCCAGATTCAGGATCAAATCGCATGGTAGCACCGTTGCTACCACCGGTGCCAGTCTCCTTGTCATAGGTACCGCTGGCGTGCCAGGCAAGACGGAGGAGAACAGGACCAAAGCTGCCATCATCGTAATCATCCTTCTCCTCAAGGCGGGAGGCAATCTCGTCGTAGACCTTCTGGTAGTCCTGTTTAGTGGGCTTGAAGTCTTTGGAGCTGACGGAGGCACCGTTCAGGTAGAAGTAGCCAGCACCACCAGCGACAGCAGCGGCGGCCACCCAGACGAGAGGAGAAGTGCCAGACTTCTGAGCAGGCTCGGAGGAGTAGTAACGGCGACCGCCCTGGCGGATAGCTTGGCGGGGGGCTACCGAGAAGGCACGGGTGGAGGCACGGGTGGCAGCGCGGGCGAACTGGCGGGTAGCGAAGGCCATCTGTAAAAGTGGTGAGCGATGGGTTGGGATCATTGGTTGCAATTGTGAAGAGAAAATCAAGTATTATAAAGGCTTATGAAATCCAATGTGTTGACGGGCCACATAAATCAGCTTCAAGCTGGGCAGTGGAGCAGGAATAGCTTGTGTACTGATAACGGGCTTCGGGGTGCCGCCGAGGGGCGGGTTGGAGCTTGGGGCAGCTGTCGAGCGTCGAGGGAAAGCTTACCTTTGCGATTGTGAGTTGGCGTTCGAGACGTGGGAGCAGGAACTTCACGTGAGAGGTATGAAGAGGTATGAGAGCAGAAGAGGATGAGGATGAGGAGGAAGAGGAGGAGGAAGAGGAGGAGGAGGAATAAAAGAGGTGGGAGACAAAGAGTTCAGAATGGGAGGGCGTGCCGAATGTTTTGGGGCAACGTACCTCTGGGGCCACGGGCTTATGGTAGCACACGCCGAGTCAATGCGATGAGCTTCCCCGGTGGCGCCCGCCGAGCGAGCCCCATGCTCACTGCCGTTCCCCTACCGACGTAAAGCATGGGGATTAAATGCGGCCTGGTACCGTGCAGCTCCTCAAAACCCTCCACCTGGAACTGTCTCGAAGCTAAGGAGGGTGCCCTTGAACCCTGCTGCTTGCTGCTGATATCAAACCAGGACGGTTGCCGGCTGACGCCGTAGTTTCCATACAGACAAAACGTGCGAACGCCCTCGTCCAGCGTCATGCCTTCTCGCAGCTTCGGAGGACAGACACCGGGCCAAATAAACCGTTTCCTCGTCATTATGGGGTGCCCGAGTCCTCTGCCATGGATCACCCCCAGTCCAGAAAGTCCCAGCAGTCTGAAGCTGAGCACGAGAAGCGACCTGTATTGAAATTGCCCAACGCTGAGTGGCCGAGTGCTTTGCTAGCGGGGCCGCGGTTGCTCAACTCCACCGAGCAGCGCCTGAGTGGGCTGGTGGGACCCTGTGGAGACTGCTTGGTCATGGTCCTTTGGTTGCCTGTGAGAAGTCGACAGCTGGAACTTGCAGAGCGCGAGAGTGCGGGTTACAGGGGCTCCGGTGAGCAAGGCAGGCTTCCAGGGCTACTTCTAATCAAGCCCCCGCCCGTTTCCGAAGGAAAGGTGGACAGATTTGTTTGATACTAAACAGCAAGTGACAGGAGCATCGGGATCGTCTCGGTATGTGCTCACTTTCATCCACAGCAATGCAAAGATGAAATGCCATACGTCACCAGGTCCCCTAAAAAGGGGAAAAGCAAAACGAAAAAGAAAAGAAAACCAAACCAAACTCTACCTGGACAGCGCAAGCTAATTGCGCCGATTAGCAAGGGAACGACAAAAGTTGGTGCCATCCATGACTGAGCCAAAAATGGTCCCTTGATTCCAAATGCTATCCCCACGCTACCTCGCTCTCCGCAAGTCATTGAGATCCTCCACCAGCGATGCACACGCCCCTCCATCCCCTCCATCCCCTCGCTCCTTGTTACTCCAGCCCATCTTGGTTTAAACGACATCTCATCCTGATTGATTCCATTACTATTCTTTCTCTCTGGATGCCCAAACCCTGCAAAACAGTCCCGGCAACCCCATTGAATTTGACCTCACCTCCTGACATGAACCAAAAAAAACCACTGCTGGGTTTTTTCCCCGACTCTCTTGTACTTCGTACTCTCTCTCTCTACTTTGCCTAACCCACACTAAGTTCATCAAGTCCAGCAAGGAAAGCCTGATTTGTCATTCTGCCTCATTCACCAACAAACACCATTAACCCTCATACATGGCCCATGCACTTTTGCCCTTGCACCAATATAGCGACCAGTGTCCAAACGACTCGGGAACAGGATGGGGGTGCCCATCCCCTACGCTCACTCCCTAGACCGGCCCCTTCGTCATCCGTGGCCAGTCTCCCGAACCGACGGGCTTTGCCGAGCGGTCAATTCTGAAACCTCGCCGATTCATATCCTTCCAACTGCAGTGATACCATGAAGCTTCACAAATACATGCAGCCTAGTCGTTTGCATTCATAGCACCAGCAGTAATACTTGCCATGCGCACACATGATTTCTTCCAATTCTATCAACCGAGATCCCGACAAGTGGCCACTCGAGATTGAACACTATTTTACTGGTCAGGAAGCTGGTGGGTCAGATCTTCCCCTCTTCCAGCCCAGATTGCAAATTCCATTGCCACGTTCTTCTTTCGAGCTATTCCCCTGCCCCAGATTCCACACAATCCCTGCCACTGCTACCACCCAATAACCTGCTTTCGGATGCTACCGGGAAGAGAACTCGGCCCACGGCGGTATCCTCATAACATGATTCTGTCTGAGCTGAGACGCCCCCACCTAAATCAAATACTTTCATCTTGTGCAAGCATCGCCAATGTTTCCTAATGATATATTAAATTAATATAAATGACATAATATACAACAGATCTATAACCACATTGCACAGTTGCATCTGAATGTAGCCCACAAACTCATACCCAGCTAGCCTAATCAAACACTCCAAGTTTCTGAGGAATCCGGGGTAACGACGTATGGAGCTCCACCATGTACCCCGGTTCCCACGTCAATCACTCAATTGAAATAGCAAATTTTAATGAAAAAATGAATTTGTAAATTGCTTGAAGCCTGATGTATAATTAAAGTATACCCTCCACCCGACCACTTCCTTCCATCCAAGCTTGCCCTGCTACACCAGAGGCTTCGAGTATTATGTATGCTACACGATAAATCTTCCACACTTCGTTCCGCCCATTGCGGGAATGTCAGCGCCTTAAACACCTATCCGGTCCCATTCATTCTACTGGCTCTTGTTCCGCTTCTCTCCATCCACTAATTGAAATCTGCGTTGCCTTGGGCATTTGAATCGGTCTCGCCGTACATCTCGTAGAACTGGAAGAACCGTGCTTCTGCTCGCTTCTTGCTAACCTCATCCAACTCGCCCCGAGCGGTGCCGTTTTCTTTGGCACTCTCCCCTGTTTGGGACAATTTTGCGACTGACGCCGGACTACACGTTGTTAGCATTATCCTCTCACGTAGGAAGTGGAATTGGCACTCACCCAAACATCTCTCGGTCCACCTGTAAAAACACTTTCATCGCATCCTTGCCGCCCCGCTGCACCAGATAGCCAAGGTATACCTGTGCCAGTTCCTTTTTGACGGCTGCTGAGAGATGACTGCGTTCTCGCAGTTCATCAAATACTTGCTTTACTCTTTCGCCTTGCTGCGACTCAGCATCAGCGCTCGTCGGCTGCTGAAGTTCAAACTGGAACCAGTGGTCCCAGAACAGTCGGCTGTCTGCGTACCACTGCACATTCTTCAGGAAAACGCCTCGGGCCTCTTCTACTGAGCCCTTTGTCTTCCACAACAAAAGCGCCCACTCGGCTATCAAAGCCGCCTTAGTGTAAATGTCCACTGTAGGGGCATCGATTTGGTCCTTGTAGACTTGGATGGCAGCGTCAAGGCCCTTCTGCCTTCGCTCAACGTTGGCCCACGACACAATGACTTCGATACAGTCGGGCAGCTTAAGTAGAATGGCTGCGTGGATATCCAGGGCAACCTGAACTCGGCCAGCGCTCTCTTCGAAGTATGCCCATTGCATCCTTATTCCGGGTCGACTGATGGGCACAAACATGGTCGATGCCCTTATGTAAATGTTGCGCACTTCCTCATCCTTGCCCTCCTGTCCCGACATCCACCGGGCATATCGGAACCAAAATTCATCGTAGTACGCACAGGTGACAAGGCACCGCTCATACAAAGCGACGATTCGAGGGTAGTCGGCTTCAGACTCTTCAAAGTCCAAGTATTTGCGCCAGTTGGCCAGTTGAGGGTGCTCCAGCGGCGTAACATGGAAGTAAGGTCGCTTAATCTCGGATTCGTATGTCCAACGCTTTGTAACCTCCGTCTGAGTTGCGTTAAACACGTCGTAGTACATGCTGTCGATTTTCCCACGGACATCCCGTTCAACCTCCAGCTCTGGTTTCTGCACGCCACCATAGGCTGCGGCCTCTGCCTCGACTTCAGCCTTGAACCGTTCCAGGACATCAGCAGGCACCACCTCGGTCATAGGGCGACTGTGGGAGAGGGATCGGAATCGCTCATAGTATCGGGCGTACTGGTGCAGAGGAATACGAATCACACGAGCGTGGATCGCGTAAATGCGATCGTGTGCTTCTTGGCGCTCCTCGTACTCAATATACTTGTCCCAGAAGGGATGCGCCAAAAAGTCCAGGCCAACAGCGGTTGAGCCTCGTTCAAAAAGTCTATTTAACCAGGTTAGAGGATTATCATCACTCGAGGATTGGGCAGGGCTTGGGGATGGAGAGGATCAGTACAGAGGGGAAGATGGTTGTGCGAGTGAGTAGCAAAACCGAAATTAGGTTTCCTCCGAGTAGGTACGTGTATTGCGCCATGACGACTTTAGGATTTAGGACGAGCACGGGTGAACATCAACAGGGCCTGGTAGAGAGCGTGAGAGAGCATCCCGGGTTTGGGGCCACTGCAGGCATATCTCACCATCCAACACGTTGACTGTGATGTGTGTGAACCAATCGAAAGTGGCGACCGAGGCGACACCGGCCAAATGGGATGCTGCGCCGACCGACATGTTAAGGGTAGGGGAAGAAAATCATCCAACAAAACTTACTCTCTGACGAGGTGTGGGTCATGGGTTGTCTCCATCTTGAAGGAGCAGTACTCCGTCCACAAGTCGACAGAATTAGTGATGCTTGCGCATCCTCGTTCGTAGACCTAACTGCGTGTTAACGAGGTCCATTATTCGTAAGATGGTATTTCTCACCATCTCGGCCGACTCGGGTCCCGCAATGTTGAACTCCATATCTGCATACTTTTTCCAGTAGCCGAAGAGGAGAGGGAATTTGGAAAGGAATCGGTCGTAGGCATCGCGAAAAGTCGCAAGAGCTTGCGGGCTGGAGTTGCGGTTCAAGCCACCTTCAAGCGTTTCGGACGCTTTAATAAGATTTTCCCAGTGTTCAAAGTTGTCAGGATCAGCCTCCTGTTACAACCATCGGGTTAGCTACTGATAGACCGGATGCGGAGCTCGATAAATTGGTGAGAACATACCACCTCGGCATTGTGCTTTTGAACTGTCGCGTACTCCTCATCGGAGCCGCCAAAGTGGCCGAAGTCGCTCATGTTGTCGAAACGGTCAATGACGTGCGTCGCGAAGCGCGATTGATCAGGGTCGAGTGAGGCGCAGGCGACTAGGGCGATGGGTGACGTTTGAAGAATCTGCAGCTGAGGATAGATGAGAACTGCAGACTAAATCGCGAGCGGAAGGGGCTGGCAGTTCGCGCTGAGGTCAGTGATCGGGTCTTTTTCGGGGCGGTACCTGACCTGCATGTACCGCTGCACCATCGGCTGCTAGCATCCCACTAGAGACGAAGGCCAAAGATCAACCAGTTTTGGTTAGCGGGGCTGCAGCTCATCGCAGAAACTACAAGGGCCAGATGTAGCTGGCTGCCTGCTACAAAGGTTCGCCGCTGACTGCAGCGGCCGGATCAACTACTTGCCGGACCAATGGTGACTAAGCGGGCGCAACCCAGCAATAGATAATTTGCCTGAGTGTGGGGGTATTCTTAGTGGTTTTTCTTTCTTCATATATATTATGGCTCATGATGATTCCCCAAATTTTTATGATAGGAAGAGACTGAACGCTCTCTAATTAGAGAGCATGATCTCATTTTCGAATCTGAAGCCTTCTCCAAACCATAATTTGAATCTTTCTATACCAATTTAAATACTGCCAGCCTGAGATGCAGTGACATGAGTCTGTCTACGGCTGGTCAATTCTGTGTTTAGCTAGATATCTTGGGATGAGATTCAATCCGTAAAGCAGTGGATACCGTCATGTATGGCTGCCAGTGCGCCGTCCTCAATTTTCCCTCTGAGACACATGCCGCGGGCAATTCCTTGCTGAAGGTGATGATTGTGGTCATCCACGTCACGCCTTCTAAGCCACAGATAAAATTTTACGAATGGTCGCTCAGCGCACCACGGCATAGTTTCTTTCTACACATGCATGAAACAGACGCAATTGTTTGTGTCTTGTACATTTTTTCTTCCTTTTTCTTTCTTTTCCCAATGTGAGTCGCTCGTCAATATGTCAGCGTTAGCACACCAACTGAGTGTTGTTTAAGAGTCGCCAAATCTTCCACGTTCATATCCAAGCCTACACTTTGCGATGGCGCAAGCAAAGGTAAACAATCTTCTTGGAGGCAGCTTATCCACCATAATTGAGAATCCCACGAGCCCTTGAACCCTTCGCCGCAGAAAACCTCAACCTCCGTGAATCATGCATTAGTTCCTTGGTCGCGCGAGCCAGGTTGTGGTTGCAGTGGAGCCCTCCCGACCTCAGCGCCAACAAGGCACTTGCCGTCCATCCAATGCAGCAACGTCATGCTAGTGTGGACAGGGATTGTCTCCAGCGACCAAGCCCAAAGCTTCCTTCAGCTACATCCTAAAGGCAAACGAGCATCTCATGGTCGACTCGCCTCCGCGTTCCAATAACCCGTTTCTCGCGGTTCGCCCTGTTTCCTCTTGCGACTGCGGATGGTAATGGACCAGTCGAGTTGCTGATATCATCCCGCAATCGCTCGAGCCCCTATAATCAACCCCATCTACCGCCCATGAGCCGCCCCTCCACCTCAACATCGCAATGGACCACCCGATCGGCTCTCAAGCCAGCGCGCCCGAAAAATCCTGCGAGCTTTATATCCGCGACTATCCTCATCGATCCATAGCCATAGTATCCTCGTCGCACGCCCTGATACTACGATACACATCCTCGACAAACGAAGCCATCACTAATGGCTCGCTTACATCTGTCGTGGCCTCTGCCAGGCCTCGTGGAAGTAGTGGCGAATCACTCGTCTCTAAGTGCATGGTGGAATTCACACCCGTTTCGAAACGACTCCTGCAAGATTACCGTCGCTTAACTCACCGGCCGATATACGGAACACTGGGCCTGATTGCCGTCAACGGCGACGTGTTCCTCTCCGTCATCACCCATGCTGCACGAGCGGCAACGGTTCGGCCGGGTGAGACGGTTGAACGCATTGGTGGCGTAGCATTTTACTGTTTGAGCAGCGCTGACTACGACGATGTTGTGCCCCTGGAGTTTCTTGAACCCGAATTCTCCGATTCTGCCTCTGTTCATACACAGCCGTCTGCCTATGGTCAAGGCTTGAGCCGCCGAGAGGTGGCCATGGAACATCCTTGCCATGACCTGCGAAACCTCCTAAGCAATGGATCATTCTACTACAGTACAGATTTTGATGTCACCAACAGAGTGCAAGACAGGTGTGTAAAACCCATTTTTCGTAAACAATACCAATGCTCACGTCTGAACAGACCTATCAACTCCAATTCGTTTGACATTGACAACTTTGACGATGTGTTTCTCTGGAATTCTTTCATGATCAGTCCTCTGGTGCAATTCCGGTCTCGCCTAATGCCACAGGAGCGAGAAGCACTTGACGCCTCCCGTATTCTCACATCAGCAATCCGAGGCTTCTGCAAGACAATGACTATCCCACAGAATGCCTCGCCACTTAAGACATCAAGAACTGGGATGCCCTCGTTTTTAACCCTGATATCTCGTCTTTCTTGCCGAAGAGCAGGAACTCGCTTCAACGCTCGTGGTATCGATGACGATGGGCACGTCGCAAACTTTGTTGAGACTGAAACCACCTTTTGGAGTCCGGCCGGGACCCTGTTCTCGTACGCCCAAGTCAGAGGATCTGTTCCTGTCTTTTGGGAGCAAGCGGCCGACTTGATTCCTGGTCGACAAAAAATCACTGTGACTCGCTCTCCCGACGGAACACAGCCAGCGTTTAACAAACATTTTGATGAGCTTGAGCAAACATACGGTGCGGTGCACATCATTAATCTCCTTAGTGAATCCAAACCTGGAGAAGTCGAGCTCAGTACTCTATATAGAAATGGCGTGCGACACTGTCCTCTTAGTCGCCCAGGGCCGGACGGCTCTTGGGATCACGCGCTTTTACGAGAGACACATTACGACTTCCACGCCGAGACCAAGGGGCCTGCAGGCTACGAGGCAGCCAGAGATATCAGGAGATACATCGAGGATTCTACTGATGGGTTTGCATATTTTCTATCCGAAGAAGCCACTGATCCGCATGAGACCCGTCAAGGAGGCCATGGTCGACTGGTTGTAGTGCTTCAACAAGAAGGTGTCTTTAGAACCAATTGTCTAGATTGTCTAGACCGAACTAATCTCATCCAAACCATCATTTCGCAGATGGCTGTGGAAGCCTTTCTTGGACACCGAGGAGAATTCGCGGCTTCCGATTTTTGGATGCGACATTCCAGTCTATGGGCAGACAATGGCGATTCGCTATCTAAAATATATGCTGGAACCGGCGCGTTGAAGACTTCGTTCACGCGTCATGGGAAAATGTCCTTGTCAGGAGCAGTGGCCGATGTGCGCAAGTCCGTCCAACGTATCTATCACAACAACTTCGTCGATCCTTCGCGGCAGATTACCATCGATATGCTGCTGGGACGTCTTGTTGGGCAGGCTCCTGTTCATCTATTTGACCCCATCAGCGACTTTGTCTCGACTGAATTAGCCAAGCGAAGTGTCGAATTCTCTTCAAGCACGAAAATAAGCATATGGGTCGGCACATTCAATCTCAATGGACGAACAGAAGGAATCGATCACGATTTAGGCCCATGGCTTTTTCCAGAATCGATGGGCAATGCACAGCCAGATATTTATGTGGTAGGGTTTCAGGAGATTGTGGAGCTTAGTCCACAGCAGATCATGAACTCAGACCCCACGAGGAAGCAGATGTGGGAGACGGCCGTGAAGGGCAATCTGAATGAACGGCAAAAACGGCTTGGAGGCGAAAGGTATGTCCTTTTACGGAGTGGACAGCTAGTGGGAGCCGCGCTTTGCATCTTTGTCAAGACGTCGGCCCTGGCAAACATTAAGAACGTCGAAGGCAGCGTCAAAAAGACGGGAATGTCTGGGATGGCTGGCAACAAGGGTGCAGTTGCAATTAGATTCGACTATGCTAGCACGCATATTTGCTTAGTCACAGCACATCTGGCGGCTGGGTTCGCGAATTACGATGAACGAAATCGAGACTATGCAACGATTCATCACGGACTGCGGTTTCAGAGAAACCGAGGCATTGATGACCATGGTGAGCGCTTCGCAACCACACCCGTGCGTTGATTGGTGTTGCTTTTGCTAACTTAAACAGATGCCGTGGTATGGCTAGGCGATTTCAATTACCGCATCGGCCTAGGCCTCGACACAGCGAAGGCTCTGGTGATGAAGCGGGATTACGAAACTCTATACGAGAATGATCAGTTGAACCTACAGATGGTTGCTGGATTGTCATTCCCTTTCTATTCGGAAGCTCGCATAACCTTTGCTCCCACATATAAGTTTGACATTGGCACGGATGACTACGACACGTCGTAAGTTTTACCACTCTTTGGTTACCGAGGACGTCGCACTAACTTTACTGTCTAGTGAGAAGGCACGTATTCCCGCGTGGACTGATCGTGTTCTACGAAAGGGCTCAAATCTCAAACAGCTCCTGTATGACTCGGCACCTCTAAAGTTTTCAGATCATCGACCCGTTCACGCACTGTTTGAGTGTAAGGTGAACATTGTTGATGAAGGCCATCGAGAGTCGATCAGTCAGGAGCTGTATCAACGTCGAAAAGCCGAGGTGGGAGATTCAGCCGCACATGGGGGTCCTGCCGAAGACACGGATGATGAAGACCTCATCGGTTACGATTCAGTTGAGCCTGGGCTGCCACCTGCAAGCTCGGATCGTCAAAAATGGTGGCTAGATAACAAGCAACCCGCTCGTGCAGCAGTACCAGTTCCCAAGGACCAAAACGGACAGATCATGGGTCTCAACCCCAGCCGCACTTCAAATCCGTTTAGCCAGAGCGAGGAGCAAGATTGGATATCAATCCCAAGGACTTCATCCAAGGCCTCCCTCTCGAGTATGTCAAGCTCGCCATTTGAGAAGGTCACGCTCCCCCTGACCATGGGGTCGTCAACGTCCAGCATTGCACCCCGCAAGCTTCCACCACCTTTTGACCCAGCTACACTACCAGCCAAGGTCGGTCGGGTTTCAGTCTCGGATGATCATGGACCTGCCAGTCGGGGAGAGACGCCCCCACCTCCTCCGCCAAGGCGTCAGACAGGAGGGCTATCCGCACCCGCTCCCGCTCCGGTACCTGGGCTTAATAGGACCCATACAACACCGTTGCCCGTGCCTCCCCATTCCCGGCCAATGTCGGCGGCTTCACACGCTTCGCACTCTTCGCAGAGCATCCGGGGAGGGAAATCGCCACCCCCTGTGGCTAGGAAGCCTGCTCATCTAACTACCATATCCCCTTCGCCCAGCCCGTCACTGAATCATGGTCCCATGGACGACAACTTCCGACCACCGCTACCCAGTCGCTCAGCGACGGCGGGGTCTACAGGCAGCAACTCGTCGTTTAACCAGACCCTTGTCCCTGCGAGAAAGCCACTGGCAGGCCCAAAGCCTGTGATGAACGGGTCGGGGACAAAGACAACGGGAGCGCAGATGGGAGGTGTTGGCTTGCCGGGCATGACGGGTGGGGATGTCCGGCCGATAGTGGCGGCCCGCCGGGCGCCACCGCCGCAAGTACCATCACCGCAGAAGCCGCAGAAGCCGCAGAGCAATGTGGACCTGCTGGGATCGCTCGATGAAGGACAGGAGGTGGGCGGCTGGGAAACGCTCAAGCCCACAAGGACATGATTGCAGCGTAGTGCAGATAAGAGCGGGTGGCCGCATGATTGAGGTGCATTTGGATGGGATGAAAACTAGGCGTGATTGGTTGGCTCTTGGATTATGGCAATGAGGATAGAGCGGGCTAACGGGCGTACAATGGTTGGCAGGATTACCTACTGTAGGTGAGATGTGGTAGAGACAGGCTCCTAGCCCCTTTGAATAGCGACTTTTGGAATATGACCCAAAGTAGAAGCCTGAATCGATCACAGTTTGCATCACGTTTGAGACCGGCGGCAGGGACAGCTGAGACAAGCCTGACGGTTCGGTTGGGCAACAGCGCTCAGGTCGCCATGTCGGGATTGTCCACGTTGCATTACCTCGTGAATCAAGCCATCTCATCGCTGGCCACTCCCCTCTCATGAGGCCCCATATCACACAGTTCAGCCGGTCATGTCGTGTTAGCGTCCAGCCATTGGGCGTGCGTCCAGACGGGCGGCCACAACGCCACCAACCGGGGTGGCATGGCTGGGGGGTTGCTCTATTTTCCTTTCTTTTTTTTCTTTCCCTTTTCCCTAGTCCCGATTTTGTTGTCTCTTGTAGCCTGATTTGCAGAAGGCAGGACGAAAACAAGGACATGTATGAAGCCGGATGGATTCCTGCCCCCGAAGTGCCTGCAGACAACCTTTGTGCACTGCATGCTTGGCAGACACTTCCTTGCCTGCTCGATTATGATCTGCCGTACCCTCTGTCTTTGCCGTGCATTTCATGCAGCAATGGCCTGCCAATGCCGGCGGCGACGCGCGGGGTGAAGGCCCAGAATGATACGCCGTTGTAACTTTGACTAGACCGACCGCTCCTCGGTTCGGCTAGTTTTTGAGTACCTCACCAGGAGGTTCTAGTGGTGGTGGCCTCACGGCCATGTGACAAAGGAAACAAGAGAGACGCAGGGCTATGGGTTTTTTTTTTTTTTTTTTTTTTTTTTTTTTTTTTTTTTTTTTAAAAGTTTTCATTTAAAATAATAAATTTGCGTTTGGGTGTTAGTGAAGTTCCTAAAATATAAAATTCATTTCTAAAGTATACTTTTTCCCTGGGTCATTGTTTCTTTATTTTGTCGATTTTTTTAAGAAAACTGGTTTCTTATTAACTTTCCGTTCACCACTACACATCCACGATTTTTGTTTTTGTTTTTTTTCTCCCCCTCTCTTACTCTGTGTCTCAT
>JAHVYB010000193.1:0-94448 GCA_020623695.1 Calonectria henricotiae
GTAGGTGATAGGTGCAGCGGATGACAAGGAAAAGTGCAAGGTATTAAACATATACATGTGTTATTAAGCCTTTATTTTTTTTTTTTTTCACTGACAAGAGGGCAGTGTCAGTGTCACAGTGTGTTGGGTTCTGTCAGGTTGTTTTTCCGTCTTTAGTGGGTCGGTGCGCTTTTTGTAAGATCGGCGGCTAATATCCCGTTTTTTCCCTTTTTTTTTTTCCTCCCCCCCCCCCCCCCCCCCCCCCCAAAAAGCCAACATGATGCGGAGCAAGCCATTCTTCCTAGTATTCCTACTTCTTCTCGCTACAGCAATTTGCTTACTCGTTACTATTCTTGGGCCTCGAACCGCCTTCTTTCTCACGCCTGCTGCAGCCATGACTGTTACGCATACCGTCCTCTTCCAATTCAAGGCCGATGCTAAGCCAGAAGATGTAAAGGCTGTAAGTGTCTCTATTATTAGCCAGTGCCACTGTCTGCCTGTGTTTTGTTTTTGTAACCAAGGTACTCCCGTAGGCCTGCGCGCAGTTTATTGCGCTCAAGACCAAGTGCATCCATCCCACCACCAACACTCCATACATCCTCTCGCTCAAGGGAGGAGCCGACAACTCTCCAGAGGGATTGCAGGTATGATTCAGATTTGCACCATAATATTCGTCCTCTCACGTTTTCTCTTTTATTTTTATTTTTATAGAATGGAATCACACATGGATTTGTCTCCGAGTTCAGCACCGCTGAAGATCGTGACTATTACGTCAAGACCGACCCCGCTCACCAGGCATTCATCAAGTTCGTTGGTACCTTTGTGGACAAGGCCATTGTGGTGGACTTTAGCGATGGGGTTTTTTAAAGAGCCGGCATGGTTTTTATCATGGACCATAATGATTGGGACCCAAACTTCATGCTCCAACTCCATGCCAAGAATTACGAGCATTTCACAATAGAGGCCACAACACATTACTTTTAACTGTTTTTGATTTGCACCGGAAATATTAACCATCATAATTACAAGGCCGTTTCTAAATACATATCCAGTCCATGTCCTGTTCCCCATTTGGATATCGCTCCCAAAACAGTCACGCCATGCAAAGATTTTAAGCAAAAGAATCCCGGGTATTTACCCGATCAATATCATACGGATTGCCGTCGTATGACTGGCGACGAGAGCGATTCGAGCCCGCATCGTGGGTTGTTGATGCGTGGGTCTGGATAGGGCCATATGTAGGGCCGTCAACGACTGTCGAGGCATCGGAGCTGTCTTCCGCATTGTCCGCTGCAGTCTCGTCCATCTTCTCCTGTCCAGCCTCTTTGCTCTTGTCCTCCTCCTCTGTATTGGCGGCCTGGGCCTGCTGCAAGCTCCTCATGAAAGCGTCTGACTTGGCGGCAAACTTGCATTTGCTTCGGATTGCAGCGCCGTACTTGTAGAAGAGGAACGGGAACGGCACACAAGCCAAGGCCAGGAAGGCGGGGATGGACGAGGCCCAGTGGATGCCGAGGTCGTCGTACATGTAGGTTGTGAAGAGGGGAAAGGCTGCGCCAAAGCACGAACGCAAAACCGAGTTTGCTGCGAGGACAGAGGCTGCGAAAATAGTGTAGGCGTCGATGAGGTAGTTCATAATGCTCAGGAACACCAGGACCATGCCGAAACCAAATGGCACACCAGCGGCTATGCTGGCCATCCAGTGCACAGAAGGGGAATTTGTCCAGGCGAACCAAAAGAGACCAATGGGAAGGGCAACAGATCCAACCAATGCGCCCGGAAGTCGAGCCTCGGGTGGCGCAAAGCCGCCATGTTCCTTCTCGAATCTGATGTAGCGTTGGTTTGATGGGATACTGTATGCGACGGCGAGCAGCATACCGACCATGATTCCCAGGAAAGGAAGGCCGCCGATGCCCTGGTTCCAGCCGCGACCTTGCTGGTAGACAATGGGGAAGGCTGCGAAGAGCATATATAGGGTTCCGTAAATGATGGCCATGTATATCGATAGAAGGAGAACGATGGGCTCCTTGAAGAGCAGGATCCACGGTCGAGACAATGATGTCCTGAGAGCCTCGCTGAGTGTGACCTTGCCCTGCTTGTGCTGGATGAAGCTGATGTAGTGCTTTCCAGTCATCTTTGACAACTTATCAGCGCGCTTCCGCAAAAGGACCGGAGCATAGGTCTCGGGGACGAGGATTGATCCCAGGATCCAAACCACTCCGGCAAAAATACCGAGGAAGCCCATGACCCAACGCCAGCCGGCCTTCATGCCCAAGAATCCTCCAGAAATGGGTCCCAGAACCGGTCCCAGGAACGGGGCGGCGGCGAAGATGGCCATGGCAACGCCGCGCTGAGATGCCGGGAACATGTCGGCGATGGCTCCGCCGGCGTTTGTCAGGGGTGACGAGCCAAAGGCGCCGGCGCAAAATCTCAGGATGACCAGGGTGTGCATGTTTTGGGCTCCAGCGCACCCGCAGTTGAAAGCCGTCAACGCAGCATATGTGGTGACGAACAAGATTTGGCGCCCAAACACCTCGCTCAGGGGAGCCCACAAGAGAGGCCCCACGGCGAAGCCGAGAACGAACAGCGAGACGCCCAGGGTGGCCACCTCCTTTCCTACCGAAAACTCGCCCATGATTTCTGCAATGCCACCTGTGAAGGCGGAAGAAACGAGTGAGACGGCCAGGGTGGCGATGGCGAGGATGAGGGTGATGAACCATTTGGTGGCGGTGCTGAAGCCCATTGGGTTTCGAGGGTCGTTGGGAATCCATTGTACTAGGTATGGATCATCTTCGGTTCCGGAGCCAGAATATTGGTGGTTGAGGACTTGGTCGGTAATTCCAGCCTGGTCGTAAACCATTCGCCAGTAGGGTATCTTGGTTGTGTTTACGGCCTCGGGCTCGGCCCGTCTTTTTTCGTCGTTTGCCATCGTGACGGGAACCACGATGGGTTGCTGTGGGGGTCGAATGGGGAGGGGGGGGAGGAGGGTTTGAAGTGAATTGATAGATGGATATATTTTAACAGAATTAGACTATGACCATTTCACTCAAGACTAACTTGTGAGGGGAAATCCAAGGCGCAGGCCCTTGCTTTAAGTGATTCTGCAGAGAGTTGTTGGGGTAAATCAAAACTAGACGAAACCAAGACGCGGCAACTGTTTGATTATAAACCTCGGCGGAAAAAAAAAGCTACATAATGACGTCCTTGAAGAAAAATGGGCCGCCATGGAATTAAGCAACGTTCAGGTCATGTTCCCGGACATTGGGTCCACGGAGTCCGCTTCGGCTTAGCTCCGCCGAGTCATAGATTAGGAGCCTCGGCAACACCATAACTTGGATGTGTGGTGATTAGTTAGTTGTGGTTTGTTGTTATTGCTGTTGTTGGACGAGCGGGTTGCTGAACCACAGTTGCTGTCTTGGTATCAGCACGTTGAGCCGTTGCCCATATTACTCATCTAGTTGCCTCTCGGCCGTTGACTGGTTTTGGCAGATCCCGTCATCTTGATTTCTAAAAAAAAAAATTCATGCTCAGGTGAGGCAAAACTAGGTCCTTGGGCAGAAAGTGGAGCGGGTATGCGATCTAAATTTGCGGCACGGGTGTCTGCAAGATCGGCCGGGTGCTGCCCCGTTGGACCCATGGTTTGCAAACTCGGCGTCAGCAAATGCTGGGTTTTCTTTGTTTGGAGATGATCTTAGATTTAGCCGACCGATAAAACGGGTCATTCGCCACTGAAACCGGCACCGGTGCGGCCAGCGTCCAATGGATCCCAGTTTACTGGCTAATGAGAGTTGCAAGAGTCCGCGGACTTGCCCCAGTCTCCGCGGAGCCGGTCCCGTACTCGGCTGGTCGGCACCCACAGGCCGCGATTTCCGCGTGCTTCTAGAGCGCCACTGCCCAAGACGGTGGGTCGATGAGGTAACTCGAGTTGCCGAATTCCTGTTCTTTGCCAGGCCGTTGAAGGGGGTTCCAAATGAGCGAGGGCACGGGATTCGGACAGCTGAAGACGGACGGGGGGTCAGGAGGACGCATCGACGGGGAACGGCCATGGCAACAACCCGTCCATGTCCCTCCAGTATGCAGGAGTCGGGCAGGAGTCGGGCAATCTGACCCAAAGACCCGCGCCATCGTGGCCGATCGGACTGAGATCTGGCAGCCAGGGTGAAACCTGGAATCGCTCTCTGATGTGACTTTGATGTGGTCGGTTGATTTTGGCTATGCCCGTTTTTGGCTATGCCCGTTTCTGGCTAGAAAGCACACGCATCGTGGTCGCAAAATGGGACAAGGTTTAGGCTAGTAAACAACCCGCAACGCGATTTCATATAATGCTACCTAGAAACAAATAAAGAATCTCCTCCCACATAAGGCTACTATGTAAACAGAGAGGTGTGTAAACTACACCTTCTCAAGGCGGTGCCCTGTTTTCACATCTGTCTCATGTCGCGCTTGATGCATGGGTCACACACCGGCCGTTAGCCCTAACTGGATCGGAATACGTCACTCCAGAACAACCAGCCATTGGAACAAGTGTGAAAATGCCATTTTCTAACCCGTATCCAGTCCTTGTGAGATGCTCAAAGTTATTTGGCGGAACATTGTTAGACGGGGACTGCATTACACCAACACAATACGATATGCGCGCGGCTCGCACCCATTGGCACGTTTCGGTCTTGCAGAGGACTTTTTCAATGCTGCACATGGCTGCTGTTTGCCGACTTGTGTTTATATATATATATATATATATATATATTTAAGAAAAGTGCAGTTCTCTGGCCGAGTTGACGAGTTTGTTAATCTTGCAATGAATGGGATTTGCGAGGTTAGTGAACTTATATGGCGAATTCTTTTGTAGTGACAGTGCACTAGTGGTTGGATGTGTTGAGGCCGATTGTTTTGTACTATCAATAGCTGATTGGATTATCGACATGTTCACTGTTCAATAAAGACATCCCCGACACAGCCACGTGCGGCTGACGCGCCAATAAAGATTTGTTCACTGGAACAAACCAATAGTCAAAGCACCTCGTGGCTTGAAATTTGTTTCATAAAGTGTCACATTATCGTGAAACCAATCCGCTGTTCGTTTTATACTGATGTCTTTGTGTGGCTGACGGCATTGGCCAACAGGAATCAGATTTGCTGCAATCATTTCCGTCATCTGATGGATTCATAACAGTGATTGGCCATTGTCGTATTGAACGACTTTTCCTTTGATGGCTAGATCATAGCTTGAAACCGCCGTCATGCTCCGGCCATTTTCATGACAATAAACCCAGGCTGCTAAACCATGATGATTCCTATTGACGACCCATGTGTACTAGGGGGCTTTATCAATAACCTACACCTAAGCCGACTTGACAAGGCTCTTCTTAATCTCAGCCACCACGGCGGCAGTGACCTCCTTGGTTGTGGCGTTGCCACCCAAGTCGGCGGACAACACACCGGCCTCACACACGGTCTCGACGACTTGCATGAGCTTGATGGAGGCCTCCTCCTCTCCGAGCCAGGCGAGCATTTCGGCAGCGGTCCAGAAGGTGGCGACGGGGTTGGCAATGCCCTTGCCGGTAATATCAAAGGCCGAGCCGTGGATGGGCTCGAACATGGAAGGGTTCTCACGGCTGGGGTCCAGGTTGCTGGTAGGGGCAATGCCGATGGAACCAGCCAGAGCGGCAGCCAAGTCAGAGAGGATATCGGCGTGCTGTTTGGGCCGTTAAGCGTGAAGCTTCTTTGAAATTGGGAATGGCGGCCATAGACTTACGAGATTGGTGGCGACAATGGTGTCCAAGCTCTCAGGCTTGAGGACCATGCGGGTAGTCATGGCATCAACCAGCATCTTGTCGACGGTGACGTCGGGGAACTCCTTGGAAACCTCGCTGGCGACCTCATCCCAGAGGACCATGCCGTTGCGCTGAGCGTTGCTCTTGGTAACGACAGTCAGGAGCTTACGGGGTCGCTTCTGGGCAGTCTCAAAAGCGAAGCGGATGAGCCTGGTGACAGCGGTGCGGGTGAAGATGGCAACCTCAGTGGCAACCTCCCAGGGCTTGCCGCGGTGGGAGCGGCCGCCGTGGCCAGCATACTCACCCTCGCTGTTCTCGCGGATGATGACCCAGTCAAGGTCGCCAGTCTTGCAGTTGCGAAGGGGGGACTGGGTTCCCTTCAGGACCTTTGTGGGCCGGACGTTGGCGTACTGCTGGAAGGGCTGGCAGATTGCCAGGCGGAGGCCCCACAGCGAGATGTGATCAGGGACATCTTACTGCCATTAGCAACCCTGGTAGCAAGGGGCGGGTGTTGTGGGAACGAGCCAACTTACCAGGGGCACCAACAGCGCCAAAGAGGATGGCGTCGTGCTTCTTGAGCTGCTCCAGACCATTGTCGGGAATGTACTTTCCCGTCTTCTTGTAAGTGTCGGAGCTCCAGTCGTAGTGGGTGAAGTCCAGGTCAAAGGTCTGAAGAGTCTCGGCCAGAGCCTTCAGCACGTCAATGCCGGCCTCAATCACCTCGGGGCCGATGCCGTCGGCGGGGATGGAGGCGATGCTGTACGCCTTCTTGGCATCAATGGCACTGGGAGACATGGTGGAGACGGGTTGGGTTTTGACTGGATGGGTTGACTGGAAGACGAATGAGCCTGTCTGGGGTTGTGGTGCAGAAGCAATTATGCAGACTGTCAATTGAACACGGCGTCTTTTGTAATCGTACTTTTTCCGACTGCGGACATGAGTCGGGAATTTCATGCAACGCTTCTTGTTGGTGGGCTCGTAAGTCTGGGGAAGGCGGACAATTCATTGACCGCGGGCCTTTCCCACCCCGCCCCGAGAATCCATCATGGGCACGCAACTTTGTATATTACACCGGGACGGGATTTTGAAATGTGTGTCTCGCAGCAATGACTAGTATTTTCCTTTGGGCCTTGGTCCAATTTCGAGTTGAGAAATGGCGCACCGGAGTAATCGGTTGCAGACTAGTCATGGCATGAGGAAGTCTGGGCGAGGAACACCACTTGGCGAAACGCTTGGCAAGAAATTTCAACAAATTCGCCATGAAGTGTTGGTTCTCATTTCTCAATAGATCTGGGCCGTGATTTTTTTGAGCGTAATGGTAGAATTCTATAATAATTGCTGTAATTGAACAGTCCCTATTCCTCCCATCTAGATTTATTGTGAAAATCATCAAAAACTACGCCGTGCATCTCAGCGTTGTCTGGACCCCAAGGCAGTGATAAATCAACTCGAATAACGAGACTGGCTAAACCTTTGACCGCGTATTGCGGTATAATAGATCTTGCTTGTTATTATATGATATCTGCTTTGCCCATATCTAGCCTGTATCCCCGCGAATTCAATCCTGGTATAAAACTACGACAGTTTGCGGGGTTAGCCTGGGGTGGATGATGAGTTCATTGCTAGTGGCTTCCCCAGCAAGACCCAGAAACCCAACCTACCTAAACAATCCTTGGCGCTACCGCACATCACCCATGGGCCTGGGACACATTGACGGCCATCCCCGTAGTAGCACAGACAAAATTGCTTCATGTGTGTACGCGCGGAGTCTGGGTTGGGAGAGGGCGTTTTGGGGAACACATGCCTGGCTTGTCAGACCTGCAAGCTGTCCATCTGTGCGGGGTTGGATGCCTTCGTACGAACCGTTATTAGACCGCCTCCAGCAGGAAAAGCTTTTCAGGGGTGACGAGAGCCGAGTTGCACCGAAGAAGCATACCCAGGTCGTCCTGGAACAAGGTAGAGGGAGAGGTGTGGGACGGACCAAGGAAGCAGAGTAGCATCTTGTCTTTGTTATGGACATTGCAGTTGAGTCAGCTATTTACTGAGCGAAGCCTCTGTTCTCCAGCGGCTCGCCACCGTGTACGGCCAGTTTCTAATATTCTGAGCAGTGCGGAATCTCCAGAGTGGCGTTTGTCGCAAAAGACGTTGCATCGGTTAACCCGAACCCCAAATCTTCCCCGCGCTCACGCTTTTAGCATGGCTTTCACAACCTCCACACTCCGGCAATTTCATTGTCCGACTAGGATCTAAACTTGCGCTAGAGCAGAGTCTAGATCCGACGTCATGTTAGTTGTGCTCGAAGAGGAAAATCCGGGGCCCCAGGGGGTAACATATCACCGGACGACCACGCTCAGGCCATATTCCTGCAAGACCCCAGACATGAGCCCAAGTCGCGTAGGATATAAGATCCCATTCCGGCCACCAACAGTAACCCAGTGTCTCGCTTCGACAACCTCACTCCCCTTGGCCTCTCCGCCGCTCAATTCACACCCTTCAAGGTCAAAATCCTCACAATGGCATCAGATCAGAAGCGCGGCAGCATTGATCGTCCAGAGGACAACCACCTCGAGATGTCTGCAGACCCCTTGGAGAAGGGCGGCGTCTTTGGTGAAGAAGCCGACTACTCAGGAGCAGTCACAAAGACCAGCCCCGAAGAGATTCGCCTGGTGCGCAAGCTCGACTTTCGAATCATGCCAACGCTCTGGGCCATGTATTTCCTCAACTACGTGAGTAGCAGCAACTAGCTGAGACACGGTAGTACGCCCGGCTTACCAACCTCCTACTCAATAGCTGGACCGCAATGCTATTGCCCAGGCGCGTCTGAACGACCTGGAGAAGCATCTCGGCCTAAAAGGCACTCAGTATAACACTTGCATCTCAATTCTCTTCGTCGGGTAGGTAGAGTTTCCCTGGTACTATTTTCTCATTTGCTGACAGAAAGTAGATACCTGCTTATGCAGATCCCTTCAAACATGCTAATCTCCTCGAAACGCGTCCGCCCTTCGATTTACATGGCCATCTGCATGATGCTCTGGGCCATTGTATCTGCTTGCACTGCTCTCGCCAAGAACTACGTCGGGCTTGTCATGCTGCGCTTCTTCTTGGGTATCGCTGAAGCGCCCTTCTACCCCGGTGCTTTGTACATGTTATCGATTTTCTATACCCGCAAGGAGATTGCCACCCGACTGGCTGTCCTGTACTCGGGCAACATCTTCGCCACGTCCTTTTCGGGCCCAATTGCTGCGGCTACTTTCAACACAATTGACGGTGCCCATGGACTCCATGGATGGCAGTGGCTCTTCATCATTGAGGGTGTGCTCACATTTGCCGTTGGTATTGTTGGCATGCTCACCTTGGCCGACGGCCCCCTTACCACTTGGTGGTTGACGCTCGGAGAACGACAGCTTGCCCACGACCGCATGATCAAGGACACCGTTGGTCTCCAGGAGAGCAAGGGAGCTCGTGCAGGATTTACCCAGGCCATTCGTGACCCCCGTCTCTGGCTCCTTTGTTTCATCCAGAACATGCACCTGTCTGCGTGCTCATTCAACAACTTCTTCCCCACAGTCGTCGGAGCTCTTGGGTTCAGCAAGACCATCACGCTTGTGCTCACCTGCCCTCCTTACCTGGTATCCGGTTTCGTGGGTTACCTCGCTGGTCTCTCTTCTGGCAAGTACAACGAGCGTACCTGGCACATTACTGTTTGTATGGGTGTCGCGCTTATCGGATATATCATGTCCTGCGCAACGCTCAACACTGCTGCTAGATACACCTCTTGCTTCCTGTTTGCTAGCGGTGCATACGCCGTAAACTCCATGATTCTTGGCTGGGTGTCTGCAACCCTCGGTTCGACTCCGGAGAAGAAGTCGGTCAGTTTGTCAATTGTCAACGTTGTTGCCAACGCATCCTACATCTACACAGCCTATCTCTACCCCGAGAGCAATGGGCCGCGTTATCTGATCGGCATGTCAAGCAATGCTGCCTTTGCCGTCATGTGTATTGCTGGAACCTGGGTCCTTAGATTCTGGCTCGTCAACACCAACAAAAAATTGAACCACGAGGGCAACACCGAAGCTGTTAGGTATGCTTACTAGAATCATGGAAAAGTGTGGAATCTCTTTTTAGTCTTTATTCTGGTTGCGGTGATGGGGCAAGGGTGATATTAGTGCTGGTATTTGTTCTGAGGTGTTGGTAATTTGTTTCATTGCCACTCAGTCCATTATGAGGAATGGTCTAAGACATGAATATATTAAATGTGCCCAACGAATCGGAAATTACCAATTGTCTGTTCATAAATATCTACGTAGCGACTGACGAATTGTTTTTCACTCCGTCGTGTTTGATCCGACTGTATCTTCCTTGAGTACCGAATTCTTATCTTTAATCTTTTCTAGAGGGTTTTACTAGCTCAATCTGATGTCATGTTTCTGGATTCGTTGCATAGACGAAATAGTTCGCAAAGGAGAAGATGTGGGGGTTTACAAATAATGCAAATGTACCATTACGCTGAATTTAGTATAGTTACAACATAAAATTTCCTCCCCATCTCATCGTAAATAGTTCCACGTCGGATCTATGGAAGCATCAAATTCGGCGGCAACCAGAAACGGGTTATCAATGGCACTAAACGAGCTAGCAAACAACTGATCATACCACATCATCGATTCCTGGCCTTCAACTAGCCCATTATCGATATGGTTTTCTGACACATCTGGCGCCATGGCCATTGTCGAGGCCTGCAGCGAATTTACAAGACTAGACCGATTGGTAGCAGGAGCCTCCATGTCATAATTTGCGCTAGCAGCCACCCTTGACTGGGTCCGTAGTGACCTGCGTGGTTGGAACTGGCCCTGTTGCATCCTGGTTCCAGATGATGGCGCCGTGCCTTGGATTGGCAGGCTATTTTCCTGATTCATGTCTCCAATGTTTCCATCGTGAGTGGCAAGTTCTGCGGCACCATCAGCTTCCATGCCTCCGGTCGATGTGGCCCAGTTTGCAGCCGTCTCGAGCCGTTTGTTAGGGGATGAGGTTCTATCCTGCCCCCGGGATGTGGGCTGATTCGTACCACTGCCAAAGTGCACCTGAGGGCCAGGCAATGTGGCCGGTGAGTTTGGGGCTGAGGGAGTGCGGGACAGCTCCTGGACTGCAGATATCAGCTCATCAATGGCTTCTAAGCAATACTCTGGCCATGATGTGTCTCGTGTAGCTAAATGGCTTAGGATATCTTTTCCAGCCATGGCATGTCTACAGGAAAGTCAGGACATGGTACTGACAGTGGGACGGTCTGTGTTACCTCAGGGAGCTATCTAGTGGGACCTGGCTTTCAAAAGCTGCATGAACTAGGACGAAAGTGCTGATCCATATTGCCCAGGTGAAAGATGGCCAGAGCAGAGGTACGGATAGTCGTTTTTCAGACTCGCCGTTTTTTAGCCTGTAATGCTTCTTATGCCTCTTGACCAGAATACATATAGACTTTGCCGCCGATATGCACGACTGGAACGCGGATGAGTATGATACCGAGGATGGTTCAGATGTCAGACCAGGTCGGTTCAAACATATTGTTGACTCGTACTTGAGAACTAGAAGCATCAAGCGATGACTAGGGGAGAGCCGTGGATGGCACGCTGTTTCAGAGTCATCCAAAGCGTTCGCATCATCCTCCTCTTCCACCACATCTTGTATTTCGTTGGCCCATTTGGCCAATTCCGTATGGACAGTCGTTGTTCGGTCGGCGGTATCTTGTCTTTGCGGCACAGACTTGTTTCTAAGTTCCAGGACAAGGCCACGGATTCTGGCATGCTTGGCAAGAAAGGTGAGTAATTGCAGCTTTTCGGCCCCCTCTGTCGTATGATTATGACCGCCATGGCGCTCTTCACCGGGATAGCAAACGTCCAGGTCGTCATCGTGGATGTCTAGAGGTAGCCCGAGAGCCTGAGAAAGGAACCTTTCCAGAATGTATATGCACCACAAAACTCGACGACGAAGTGAAGCCTCTGCAGGAGTGAAAAAGGGGAAGCGTGTAGGGCATCGATGGAGGCCAAGGTGGAAGGCCATTCGAACAATCAAACCTCCAAGGCGAGAGGCTGCATTCAGGCGTAACATTGAAGTGAGGAATAGTTGTATAGCGAGAGCCGTCTGTGTTGCTCGAATGGATGCTGGCTGACTCAGTGCGAATTGAGAGCTCGTGACGGCTTCCTCGACGCCTTGGAACACCAGATACGATGGGATTGGCTTTGGCAAAGGGGCGCCTTGGCGACTGTCCGCCAGCGAGATGGAAAGGACTGATTTCAGTATGGTGTAATCCAAGGGGTGGATCGAGGTAACCCCTCGAGTCGATGCATTTTCAAAGATGCGTAGGACATCGGGACCGTGGAGGAAGGGTAAGACGGGATGCCAAGACTCAAAGAAGCTCTTGGACCAGTCGACGAGATGCTCGAAACTCGGAGCAGGGTTTCCTGTCACTGGAGTGAACAGGACCTCGCTGGGTTTCCATAGAGACTTCTCGCGGTCAGATGTGTCTGAGACGGACTCTCTGAGTTGGTCGTCTTCCCCGGGGACGAGAGTGTTGATGGTGGTTGTTGTTGTCTGAGTGGCCCTGGAGGCAGACCTGCGGGCCAGCCTCAAATAGACAGCTCTTATGTAGTGAATGCCACTGCCGCTGCCAACGAAACGAGCAACACCATGCTCTCCTGTGTCTCGCATCAATCCATATTCACGGGGAGGCTGAGAGGCCGACACGGATCGTTTCCGTTTCCGGAACTCGGCTGGATATCCAGGTGTCGAGCATGAAGCAAATTCGGAGGCACTCAAGGGCGACTGATTAGTGGCCATTTCGACGAGGCTCGACGCGGAGCCATATGCCGCAGGTGGTTATCTGGACAGGGCGTGTCAACGCGTCCGACTCCGAGGTGGCATATGCGGACTATGAAAGGTCCGGGGGCGGGGTTTTCCTTGGCAACGCCGGGTGGGGCTCGCTGCTGTTCAAGTGCGACATTCCCCAACCAGGTTGATAGCAAGACCAAGAGCACCCCCCAAAGGCTTGGCTCGCAGCGCAAGTACGTATGGCCGACCCTGAGACTGTGGGAGAGGGGGCTGGAAGGCCCCTGAATCCAATTGCCTGCAGCCACTGCCGACAAAGGAAACGAAAGGTGAGCACTCCCCACCACTTGCGCCAGCCAGACCCATCTTTGGAGCCACATGGGCTAATGATAACACATTATTCAAGTGTGACCGCCAGCTGTTTGTGATATCCTGCTCATCAATTCTTTTCCGGTCCTCGTTGTCCTGACGCTCCATGCCATACCAAGACCCCATTGCCTTCAGTGCAGCCATGATCCGGCCAATTGCCACTACCCCGAGCAGAACAAGCGGTATTCGATTCCCCATCTCTCACTGGCGGGATACCCTTTTTTTGACCATTCAATGTAACAGAGGGATTCCGATCGGCTTCATTAATCGGTTAGAGGCCCGCCTTGTCGAAACCGAAGATGCTCTCCATCGCCTACTGCAATATCTTGACCAGGGTACCCTTGACGACCTCAACGCTACTCAGCCCTCCACGCAAAGCAAAGCCGATCGAATAAAAGAATGGGACGATTTGCCATTGAAATCCATGAATGACTTGCGGAAATGGCACCAGAGCCGAGTTGGGCCAAGTCCATCCAGCACCACCAGCGGTGCTGCAGAAGCTCTGCCTCACTCAAACACGCCGTGGCCGACCAGCAGCTACAATCGAATAACCATCCCGGTTCAAGATTTGCCTGTCCAAAATGTGGCGCAAAATGTGAACCCCCAGACCGAAATGTCTGAGCCAAGTACCGACCTGAGTGCCAATACTGACCCCATGTTGGAAGGAACATGGGAAGCAAACACTAGGTCCAGTGAGAGCAAGGCAGAAGAACTAGGGAATAGGCGGCCAAACTTGTACTTTTAAATGATGGTTATGTTGAAATAATGAATTATGCAGTTGCAAGTTTTGACATTGTTGTCTACGTAATGATTGTTTACTCTTATGGATTTGTTGAAACACATGCATAAATTCCCGAGAAGATGAGACTCATAATACATCAAATTAGTTGTTAAAAATACAGGAATTCTAAATTGCGCTTTTTTTCTTTTTTTCTTTCTTTTTTCTTCTTTTTTCTTCCTTTTTTTTTCTATAGACAAGTTCCTGTTTGAACCAGCTACAGCGACGGATTCAACTAAAATCAGCCAGTCAGAGGCTATGGGCTCATAATTGCATCAACGAGGAGTAAATTACGCGAATTTTAAACCTTTGGTTGCTTTAGTATATTTTATCCCGATTGTTAGACTTGGCCAAATTCAACCTCTAATATGAAGTGGTGGCAAAATCATTGTCGTTTTCCAACAAAGAGCTATGAAATTCACATCGTGTTGTGAAGGGCAATTGATCTGCAAAAATTAGCTTTCGTTCAATAATCATGCTCAAACACATGATCGGCCGTACTCCAGAAAAGCCACGGGCATTGGCTGAAGGATGATGGCCGTGAACGCCACATTGAGGGGCAACCACTAACGCCTTGCGCGAATGATTCTACCGCACAGCCTGCCTAATTGGCTTGTCGCGGGCTAGGCAACAAGCTTGGCATGATGCTGGATGCGAGATGCTTGTATTGCTTCAATGGTGAAAAAATACTTATCAATGTGAATATCAGTAATCATGTCCCGGCTCAGTACCAGATATAAAAGCCTGGCCAATTCTCTAATAACCCGGTGATACTGACAAATATCATCATTCAAACAATATCAACCATTCGAGATTAAAAGGTCTATTCTGCCTCTTCTCCACGCCTGAATCAATTACTTGGAACTTTCCCCCCCAGCGGACAATCTCATCACCATGCCTCGCTACATGCTTCTCATCAAGGCTTCCCCAGAAGCCGAATCCGACATTGCCGCCCCAGAAACTTTTGAGGAGATGGCCAAGTTCAATGAAGAAATGAACAAGGCCGGCATCATGATTGGCGGGGACGGACTGCGTCCAACCGCAGTCGACAGCTACCGCATCAGGTTTTCAGCATCCTCGCCTGCAGAGGTGATGAAGGGGCCCTTTGACGTCGAGAAGGAGACTCACGTCTGTGGGTGGTGGATCCTCAAGACAAAGGACGCCGAGGAAGCTCTGCACTGGGCCAAGAAGATTCCATTCAAGGACAGCGAGGTTGTCATGAGGAGGATTGCGGAGATGGAGGACTTTGGCGACAACATGACTGAGGACCTGAAGGAGAGGGAGAGGAAGCTGATGCAAGATGTTGAAAAAAGGGCCAGGGAAGGAAATTAAGGGATCGACATGTGCCTAATTAGCAGGTACTTGGTTACGAAGAGAGTGTTTAATTTGCAACTTGCGATTTTGGTGTCGCCTACCTTCGTTTAGTTGAGAGGTTGATTTTTACACTCTAGCTACATGTTATTCTTGGTGAAATAAGAAATTCTTGTCCCCTTTGGGGAATTGGGAAATGGCCACATTGCTCTAGGTATTGAATTTGGCCAAGTCTGACAAGGACCTCATGTTCTGGTGATTTTAGTCTTGTATCTTGTATTGTAGCTTGTTTCACCACCATGCTGTGTTAATCAGTCATCACCCTACACGTTAAGCGTCGATCCCCACCCGCAATGACTTCAATCAACTAGTTATGTGTCAACTAACATATTCCTCCCCTCCAGCATTGTCAAATAATGCACAGCTTTTTTCTTTTTCATTCTTGCTATGCTTGTCTCGTCTTCTATTCACTATCATATCCACGTCATTGTCTCACGCAATCTGCCACCCGCATGCACTAGGGAAAAGCCACAGCCGCCAAGCCACCCGGCAGAGCGTCGTCCACAATGCCATATCAGATGCTCATGCCTCCGGGCGAACGCAGCTCCGTGGTTAGCCTGGGCCAGACTTGGCTTGACAACACACCCTGTCCTGGAGCTGCAGGTGATGCATTCGTGGAAAGAGAACCAACCCGCGATGAAAGTCTCTCCCCGCCAAGCTGTCAACATATCTCGCCCCTCTGGCCCTCTCGCGCTAACTCTTGAGCAGATCATGTGTTTTGGGTCTATTGGCTTGGCTGACTTGTCATGTCTGTGTTGCAACCAAGCACTTGGGTTCTGTGTGCCTCTGAGACGACAACGCAATGGGGGTTTCCCAAATTGTAGCAACAAACGAGAGCCTGCATTCATGCATGGCCTGCCTGCGTGCTGTGCTTCTGCCCTTTGCTCGACTCACTTGTAGAAGATAAAGTCGCGGCCTTGACGATCATGCCGCGATGGGTCACCGACGGCCATTTCGAAGAACCACAAAAGAACAAATAACTCGTTACATTGGCGTCCAATCGAAAAAGTGCCGTGATCGTGACAGTGTGGTTTCCACGCAGCCCACGTACCACCTACCCGCACCGCAGCAGTTGTCTCAGCCCACAAAGCGGTCGGGCTCTGCCGCTACATGGTCGTGTGAATTATTCCCACGGCCAATACAATCCCGTCATGGGCAGCTCTCCGGACGAATCGCCGAGCTGACTAGTTTGGCTTCATTCACCACTTGGCCTGTTCCTCTTCTGTGCTCTCATTCGGCCGGTCGCGATGTTTGCCACCACTTCATATTGTCCGACTCGACTCTCTATGGCTTTTTTCAAGGGTCCCCGGTACCGTGCCCTTCGTGGGGTTGCTCCGAGAGCCGGCCGTACGCACAGGCCTTCCCCCTCCCCTTCACTCGGAGAGAGAAGGAAAGGAAAATAGGGCTGGGCTGGGGCTTTGGACCAATTGCCGTTTTGGAATTTACCCATGCTGCTGCCATCTTCTGTCGGCACTCGCATTTGCCTGTTTAGGCATCATGCCCGTTGTTTCCTCCCCCTCCCCTCCCCCCTTCCGCCCCAGGTGGGTGAGACAGGACCACGTCTGGGCCCCGGCGCGGCGGCGCGGCGGTGGGGATCTGCGGTGCCGGGCGCGGCACAGACAGAGGGTGTTGTGTTTTACGCGCTTGGTATAGTCTAGACGCTCTGTTACAATCTGTCCCCCCCCCCCCAGCCTGGAAAGGGCTTGACCACTTGTGGGGATCTTGGACACCACCAGCCGGTAAGTCCCTTGTCGCATGGTACCGGTGTGTTGGCTGGGCCACGGCAGACAAGGCCGTGTAATTTGGCTCTGGGCCCAAGGGGATTCTGGGAGGATCCAACGGCCAAGGGTCCGGTTTGAGGACCCTGCCAAGGTAACATGAGTTCAGATGAAAACATCGTGAACTCCTGCGGCGGACCACCAACGTTGGGGCCGTCATCGTCCGTGTCTTTGGTTACAATCAATCAGGCCCCCAAGAGGCGTAGACTCTGGGGCGGGGAATCCCGAGAGCACGCCATGAAGAGGCAGACGCGGATTGCCTAATCTAATCATGTGCGTTTCCTCGTGTGCGTGATGGTGTTTCCATTCCTTCTCCCCCAGCCGAAATTTCGGTCTCACAAGCCGGCCGTATTCCAGCTATTAGGGCGACGACGTTGGTCGCGACCCACGTGTGCGGAGGTTTCTTCCCCTGAGCCGGGGCCAATCAACGACCCTTGTAAATTGCACCAAACCCCAGTTTCGATGTCAATTCAGAATGATGGGAATAAATGCAACGAGCTCGCAACGCATCATGGAAACGGCAATCCAGTCGACGACATGTGCCCTTCCGGACTCCTGCATCACTCGCTCATCCTATGCCTTCTCCTTTGGCGTCAAACGGCCCGCCGTATTACAAAACTGCAGCCAGCGGCCCGAGAGACGCTATGAAGAAGAAAAACAGGGCCTAGATGGATAAAAGCAATACGAAAAATAACACAAAACGGCGCAGGCCCATTGTATAAAAGAAAAATTTAATAATGTAAAGAAAAGCGAAGACAAACCATGCTGTCCCTGTCCCCCCTCCAGAACGCCCCGCAGCATGGGCAGATGGTATTTGCTAGCACGCAACCATTACCCAAACAGGCAATCCACAAACTCACGGATAGCATATGCCGATTGTCGGGTGATGCACGCGAACGCGTCTGAGGCGCAATCTGGGACGGCTGTTTGCACTCTTCCCTCCCCCCGCCCTTCCCCCCCTCTCCAAGCGCAAGGATCTGGCCTATTACAATATGGCCTTTTGCCGGATTTCCATTGACAGAGGCCGCGGAAGAGGAAGAGGAGGGGGGGGAGGAGGAGAAAGGGGATGCCAGCCAACAAGTAGTTTTCGCTAATCCAGACTCGGCCTTTGATGCGATTTACGAATCACCGTGCGCGCCGCCCTCATCTGAACCCTATCCAACGTCCATGACCATGACCATGCCCGGCATCAATCCTTTTGCTGGAGAAAGATGCTGCCAACCATCGCTAAGTTATGGTCCCTCGGTGTTGTTTTTGCGACGGAGGAGCCATGGGAAGTGGAGATTAGAGTTACAAAGGGCCGTCTATCTCCTCTCTGCTGAATAAAAACAGGCCCAGGTTTCCTTCCTGGCCGTCCTCCCACGCTGAGCCCACTAACACCAGAGAGAAATCCCTCGATCCCGATCCATCATTTCAACTGCCCACTCTTTTTTAATTCCTTTTGGGCTCCATCTTTCTTATTGATCATACCCTTCGTTACAGATCCTTTTCTTGGCAAGACCTGCTCTAGCTCCAAGGCTGGCTGGCCTTGGCGAACGGTATCTGACCCTCAACTTGGCCTTTTTGCCTGCTACCGGTTCAGCGTCACACAGGATATTAGACGCACTCAGCTCGCTGTCGTTGGCGTCATCATCAACTACACTTCTAATCTCCGGATTCTCTTTTCCCCTCTCTTTACCTTTTATTTCTACCAAAAGGTCTTTTTTCTTCTTTATAGAAACAGAACCCCCCCCCACCCCCCACACCCACCACAAACAAAACAACAAAAAAACAAACCCACCCCCCCCCCCACCCCCCCCACCCACCCCCCCCCCCCCCACCCCCCGCCCCCCCCCCCCCCCCCCCCCCCCCCCCGAATCCCACAGGTTCCCACCCAAGGGTCCCCAGGAAGCGAGCGGCCAGGCTCCGAGTCACTCACGGGCATTTCCGCGCTGCGTGAAACAATCTTTGGAAGGCTTCCAGAAGCAGTGGGGGGCTGGCAGGGAGACAGAGGGGGCCCGCCACAGATGACCCTTTCAGGGCTGCGCTGTACCTGGGTGTGCCGGCAGGGATGTCCTGGGCCAGTGGCTGCCACGAGGACCGTTCGATACTGGCATGCACATTTGCTTCTGCTGCGATAACCTCGACGCTTGAGTTCCCCGGATGCGACGCTAAAGGCAAACCAGATTCAAAACGGGAGTAGATCCCCTTCTTCTTTGAAAGCAATTGTCGGGTGACGGCCCTATGACGGCCCATATCATTCATGCTTTTTACAGGGTCGGGAGACTATGGCAAAAAGGCAAATGCCAAAAGGGCCTCCCTGCCGACGACGCGCTGCGCTGGCACCCATGGCAGCCGACAGCACACCCTCTTTTCGGGCCTCACGGCGCTATCCTCAGGTGAGGTGGGGGCCGATCCAGGGCGGACGACAGAGGGCAATTTCACGAATGCGATGAAAGAGGGTAGTCGATTGAAGTTGTCGAGTGTTTGCTGCTGCCATGTGGTGTGCTGCACTCAACCATCTGGGCTGAGATTGCCGTCGATGCCGTTTGAGGAGACAAGGCTAGTGCAGACAGCATGTCTCAGCCACTAACCGTTGTGTTGCGCCCGGGGCCCTGACAGCTGAAGACAGAGCGGAGCGGAGCACGGGCGCTGCGGTATACGAAACGCTGCAGAACCTGGTCCTGGCGGTGCTATGCTGATTGATTCAGTGCGGAATCTCTTGGTCATGCCCACTGGCGGGATCTGCGTCGGTACCGCCCCATGGCCATTCTCACCTTGCTGTCAATGTCAATGTCAATGTCAATGTCAATGTCAATGTCTGTATGTATGCTGTGTGGTGTGGACGGCATCCGAGCGAGGTGCATATGCTGGTCAGAGAGCGCTAGGCCACCTACAAGTCACGGCTACGGGAGATGGGCGAGTTGTCGCCGCTGCGGCCATAGCATTCGTCTCTGTTGGATTTGCTATAAACCGGCGGCAATCCTTGGGACGGACGGGATGAGCACGTCCGGTAGGAACTCCGTGTCGGTGAACGCCTGGCCAGCACCAACCTATCATGACGAGACCCGCCCTTTTTTCTCCATTGATCTTCAGGGCTCCCGATCTACTGCGTTTTGCACACCGGCATGTAGAGCAAGAGGGGAGAAGGATGAGGAAGAAAATTTGTTTTGTCCCTATTTCCGTTTACATTTCGTCACCACAACCACCACTACACCCCCTTTGGTCACGCTCGCCGGGTGGATAGTCTATGGCGGTGATCATATGGCCAGCAGCATAACCAAGTCTCCCACAGTAATTAAACGCATTACGTTGGCCCTCTGTACACTTCAGCGGCCTAGCCTGGCCCATAATGGGCGTGGATGGAGATGAGGTCAGGGGGCCAGGCTCCAGCTAGTCGTTTTGAGTTTGCCGTGACAAATTGGCCCAAGAGTCGAGCCTCGATGGTCACAATTTCCAATTTCCTTTCTTTTTCAGCGGTTCGAGTTCATTCTGCCTGCTTCCCCTCCCTCCTCCTGTGCCGCTGTCGAACCCGTTGGGGAAACGTAGATGAGATGAGATTTCGGCGCCGCTTGCTCGCGTGCTGCGCGCACAAGCCGCCCGTTAACCAACACCCCCTAATCCTGTCTTTCTTTTTTTGAGCCCCCCTCACCCCTTCCCCAGTGCCCGCTTCTTCAGGAACCCGCTTCCCGCACCCAGACGCAGGCAATTGGGGAAGGGGGGGGAAGTGAAGAAGGAAAAAACTGGGGGTGTGTCAAAGTCGCTGGTGACGGGATGCGGTCCAGCAGCCTTGCCTTGCCTTGCGTGCATGCACTCGTGGAGGTTAGGCGAACGATGGTCTGCCATTGCTCGAGCGCCCAAGATAATCAAATAGACTTGGTGATTATTTTTAATCATTTATTTTTTCCGACACGCCTTTATTGCTAGGAAGCTGGTTTTTTTTTTCGGCTCCTCATCCGTTTCTCCTAGCTACATGTTGGGGAGAAAGTTATTTGGAGCTAGGTGTAAGAATAATGAAGAAGAAAAAAACCCCAGGCGGTGGAGGGAAGCGGTCTGGGAATTTCTCGATAAAAGTTGTCAAGTAGAGTAATGTTTCCGACGGAAAGCGCGCGTTTTGACACCGCCCATTTGCGATACCGTAAGGCTAGCTAGCATACATCAATTGGGTGTGCTTAATTGATATTGTACATGTAAACTAATGCATGTAGGCATGACATTAATGCGACAAAATAGTATAGTTGTCCCCCCACCCCCGGATGGCTGGTTGCTCTGCCGATTGGGTTTCCCTGGTGTCTTTTTATTTATTTATTTGATTAATTGGCCTTGGTCGAGAGATTTGGCCGAGAGTGTAAATAGAGAGGTAGGTTGAAAAAAAGACGGTGGGCAACCCAAACGCGCGCGGCGCGAGTCGGAACTATCGCAATTGCATCCGGTTGACGGTGGACTTTATGCGCATATCGTTAGTTTCGCGGGCGTGATGCTCAGACCACACTACCCTATACAACGTGTCCGTCGTGGACACCATTTGGGGTCCGTTGGGAGTTGAGCAGGGGGGGGAACATCATAGCGACAAAGTTGCGGTCTGTATTTTGCACTCTGTGCTGCTTAGGTAGGGAGGGGGCTGACCGAATTTGAGGGGCTGGGATATACCCCCGTCAGGATTTTTTTTTGTCAAAAAAAGAGAAGTCATATCATAAATTTGAAATCTGACCACACATTCTAACGTACATGACCAAACAGCTCACCAATTGTAATAAGATAAAGCAAGTAAATAACCCGAACCCCTTCCAAAAACCAAATTTAGGGTTATAATATAATTGCATTACGACGATATTGGGGTATTATTTTGGTTTATGTTGCAGTGTTGTCAGGCTGTTGGCAAGTCATCTTAGTTTGAAATAACGCTGCTGTATCAAAATACTACCGTGCCTTATGCTCAGTCACCATACAACTCAACCCTTGAAACAAACGGGTTCCATCGCTGCAAAACTCTACCACGGACCAGCCCCACCAACACACCCTTGAGCGTTTCAGTCAATCGTATGCTCATCTCCAAACGGATCGTCGTCGTCGTCGTCGTCAACTTCATCTTTGGCTGGAGGAGGTGCCGGCCGAGGAGGCGGGGTGGCCTGACTCGGCTTGGACATGAGCGGAGGTCGCGGCGGCGCAGCGGGTTTAGGAGAAGTTGTGATGCTCAACTCAGACAGATCGGGAGTCTGCGACGATGTGGGCGACTGGCCACTGGCCATGGCCTCTTTACCCTTCGCAGCAACCACTATATTCCGTCAGTATTATACCTCTTCCCGTCGAGCCCGGGCCAGCATGACTTACTTCGGTACAGGTGGGCTTGCTCGGCGAGTTCGTCATCAGAGTCACTGTCGGCGTCAATTGATTGATCGAGCTGCTCGAAAGTCATGAGCGCGTGCACGAGCTCATCGTTGGCATGGAGCAGGCTGCCCAGCCACTGCTCGTGCTCAACATGATGAATCTGATACAAGTTAGTTGCATTGACACCTGGAAACCTGGCGGCACCAAAACGTACATATCGCAAAACCTTTCGGCGGAGAAGTTTACAGGCCTCAAACTCATGCAAAGCGACCTGGTTCTCTGAAATTCGCTCCCTCTCACGGTTGATGTTCTGAACGGCATTCAACAGGTTGGTTGCCGAGATAGAGGAGTCAGCGATGACCGACTTCATCTGCTCCTTTTCGGCCTCGAGATTAAACTGCTTTCGCCCACCCTTGTGCTTGTCGTCCTTATCCTTCTTCTTATCCTTCGAAGACCCGCCAAAGAATGAACTGGACACGGACGATGCTTTACTATGAGCAGAAGGTTGCGACCCTCCCGAGGGCCCTGCTGCATTCTGGGCAGCCGCCTTCTTTGCCGCCTCATCGTCGTCGTCTACAAATGGATTCTCTTCAGTCTCCCTAATGACTTTGGATCGTTCCTGAGTGACAGCGACTTTCCTCCGGGGAAGTTCCTGCGGAATTAGCTCTTGTCCGCAAGCCAAAACAATACCCAACTCACCTTGTGTAGCTTGGCAAGCTGGTTGAGACCTGGGGTTCCCGCATACTGGGTCCAGCTTCGAAACAGAACCCTACACTTGTTCTTAACTGCAGGGTCCGAAAGAGCGTCGGTGCCACAGACACGCAAACGTTCCAGGAGTGGTTCGTCAACGAACGTGCGCTGGAAACGTTCTCCAGCGTTTTGGATCAAACCATCCAGCAAGACGAGAGCTCGGAGCTGGCGGTGCACATTGCCATACTTGAGCTTCTTTCGAAGGGCTCGGGCAGCTTCAGCGGGTCCCGAAGCCTGAAGCTTGATCACTTCGACAAGATCGGGGATGCCACTAAGATCCTCTTCCTCATAAGACTCCGCGGTAAGATTCTCGATAGTGACTGTGACAGCCGAATAAGGCTTCTTCTGTGAAAGGTGTCAGAGAAATAAAGCACCCTGCTTAGAATGATGTAGAGTGACAGCGTGGGCCAGAGTAAATAACTCAAGCGAGACTCATCATAATAGTCTGTCGCATGTAGTTGTCATGTAGCTGGAGTGGAGCGGCTCACCTGCTGGAACATGTTGGCGATATGTTGTCAGCCCTCGCTATGAATACGAGGTTTGAGGGAGACCAGATGTAGTAGGAGGTGTTGGTTTCCGGGATGATGCTATCTCGCCTGCGAATGAGCGTGTGGGTGGGGGCTCGCAGACGCGCTCCAAGTGACTGATGACGTCGGGGTAGGAAGTACGCCTATAAAGCCAAGACTGTAGTGCAATGTATGGATGGGAATGGCTCAGTGTACGCGACACTGTCGAGCCAATATTGGGACGATGCGACGCCGGGATATGGTGTCCTCTTTTGCGAAGGTAGATAGCTTGCGTTGAGACAGATGTCGTCGTAGTGGGGTTGGAGGCAGCTGTGACGCGGGGCTGCTTGGGCTGGCTCTGGTACAAAGGTGCAGTGTAAGGCAATGTGGAGCTGGGCTACCCGCCAGAGGTCAGCCGAGTACGACACATTGGGCTAAGATCACTGGATAGGCGAAAAGGCCAAGGAAGCCAGCCACCGGCAGGTGACTTGGGCTCTTACGTAGAAATGAAACAGAAAACAAGGTATATAAGAGGGTCTTTTGGGGGGTGAAGCAAGGGAAATACTCATGTCAATGTCGATCGTAATTCATGTTTTGCTCCTTACGCTTATGCTCCCTATCCAAGTTACATCATATCAGAATTGTTAAGGATATACGGCACAAGAGATGTGCAACCCATCACCCATCAGATAACACCTACTTCAATCCCTTCCGGAACACCGGATTTTCGGTTATTCTCCAAGCCACAATGACTGCCAAACATGTGCTATTTAACAGGAAGTCCATCCCAATGTGTAGATTTGACAAGACTAGGAACGCGAATTGCACGCGGCCTCATGTGGAAAATCACGTGGTTCATTCTGCAATCTTCCCCATACGCACTCTAGCGCCCTATTGCACCCTGTTGCACCCTTAACGCTGCATTCTATCATGTGTATAGTCTAGATAGTATAGATATGTAATTGTTTGGCGGATGTTTCCTAATTGGGAGATTACTGGTAAGGTTAAGGTCTTGCTGACAGAGATAGAGCACTGAGTATATATTACCGTGAGACGAGGAACGCGCTGGGATCTTCGAGCAAAAGTGCCTCTCTCTGGGTTCACTAAGCCCCAATGTGAATTTCAACATTGACCTGGTCTAGCATGCGATAAATACACAAATAAAATAAAAACCTTAAACCAAAGGAACGTTCAATATTGTGCGTCACTGCACCGAGCAATCACAGTTGCGTGTTGACATTCTGCGGCAGAGACTGCTTACCCTAGACTACAGGCCCGCCAAACAGCCCCTCCCCCTCCCCCTCCCCCGCTCCCGCCTTCCACCACCAAATTTGAGTCAAGAAGGCGACATCGTCTGTGACTCACCATACCACCAAGACCATCGAAGCTTTTTAAGATTCCATCCCCGCCGCCGTATCCTCTCTCCAAAACACTTGCGACAAAAACACTGCCGACCATGGGTTCTTCAGGGCCCATCCTCCCCCAGGAGGGGAAACGAAATATCCTTGTCACCAGTGCACTTCCTTACGTTAACAATGTCCCCCACTTGGGTAACATCATCGGCAGTGTGCTCTCAGCCGATGTCTTTGCCCGGTTTTGCAAGGCTAGCGGCCACCCGACCCTCTACATCTGCGGTTCCGACGAGTATGGAACTGCTACAGAGACAAAGGCTCTGGAGGAGGGACTCGAGCCCGCTGAACTCTGCGCCAAGTACCATGCCATTCATAAAGACATTTATGACTGGTTCCGAATCGATTTCGATGTTTTCGGCCGAACACCTACCGTCCAGCAGACCCAGATTGTCCAACAAATTTTCACCGACCTCTGGAAGAACGAATATATCGAGGAGCGCGAGACGACTCAGCCCTTCTGCCCTACCCCCGGCCACTCCAAGTTTCTTGCCGATCGATTTGTCGAGGGAGAATGCAGCATCTGCCATGACAATGGTGCTCGCGGAGACCAGTGCGACGCCTGCGGCAGTCTCCTGGATGCCTTTGAGCCCGAGAAGGACCCCAATGATAGCGGCGATGACGTTGAAGCCAAGGCTACTGGTTGGCTCATCAACCCTCGCTGCAAGCTCGACGGCGCTACCCCTGAGAAGCGAAGAACAAAGCATCTTTACCTGAAGTTGGATGCCCTTAAGGAGGAGCTCGTTGCTTGGTTCAAGAAGAGCAGCCAAGAGGGAGAATGGAGCCCCAACTGCACCGCTGTTACCCAGGCTTGGATTGACAAGGGTCTGCTGCCCCGTGGTATCTCCCGAGATCTGAAGTGGGGTGTTCCTATCCCCAAGGGCCTTGATGGTCTTAGTGATGAGGAATATGCCAACAAGGTCTTTTATGTCTGGTTTGATGCTTGCATTGGCTACGTTTCTATCACCAAGAACTACACCGACGGAGCTGACTTGTCTGGCAACAATTGGGAGAAGTGGTGGAGAAACCCTGACAACGTCAAGCTGTACCAGTTCATGGGCAAGGACAACATTCCGTAAGTGCAGGGACTCAATTATTGATGCATATAGTAGTGTCACAAAGGACCCTGAAATAAATTTGCTAACATTCTTTTCAAGATTCCACACCATCATTTTCCCTGCCTCTCAACTTGGAACCAAGGGCACCTGGACCAAGGTCCACAAGCTGTCGACCACTGAATACCTAAACTACGAGGGTGGCAAGTTCAGCAAGTCTAAGGGTGTAGGCGTCTTTGGCAACACCGCCCGGGACACTGGCGTCGACCCTGATGTCTGGCGATACTATCTACTCTCCCGACGTCCCGAGTCAGCCGATTCAGAGTTCAAGTGGCAGGAGTTCATTGACGCCAACAACAACGATCTTCTCAAGAACCTGGGCAACCTGAACCAGCGAATCCTCAAGTTCTGTGCCGCCAAAATGGATGGTAAAGTCCCTGACTACACCAAGTACACAGACGAGCGCCTCGAGGAGCACAAGAAGGAGACCAACGAAGCCCTCAAGACCTACATTTCCAACCTCGAGAACATCAAGTTGCGTGCTGGACTTTCTACCGTCATGCACATCTCTGGCCTTGGCAACAAGCTTCTCCAGGATAGCAAGCTCAACAATCAGCTTTTGGCAGATGAGCCTGACCGCTGCGCTGCTGTCATTGGTCTTGGTATTAACCACCTCCAGCTCCTCGCCAGCATCCTGTACCCCTACATGCCCTCCACCTCAGAGGCCATCCTGACGCAGATTGGTAGCCCCAACATTGTCACAGTCCCAGAGACTTGGACTGGTGACCTTGTCAAACCTGGCCAGGCCATTGGCGAGCCTAAGCTCCTGTTTACCCAGATCCCCGCCTCTCAGATTGATGCATGGCGTGAGGCCTTTGGCGGAGAGGAGATCCGCAAGCAGAAAGCCCTTGAAGCCGAGAAGGCCGCTGCTAAGAAGGCCGCCAAGGATAAGAAGAAGCAAAAGAAGCTTGCTATCCGCCAGGCTGAGAAGGAGGGCGAGAAGGTCGCTGAGGAGCCTGCTCCCGTTGAAGCATCTGCTCCTGTCGAGGAGAAGAAATAAATAGACTTGCCCATCGGATATTGCGCTATATCTCAAGACGGATTCCTGGCGGAGTGATTGATTTCTTCGTTTTGAACTCTTTCCGTGCCTCTCGATATCTTTGGTGGGGGGCGATATTGCAAAAAGACGGCATCAAAAATTCAATACGGATTCAGGGGAGTTTTTTGTGTGTTTTGGAAGGAGTTGAAGAGTAAAAAGTGGATTGATTCTCGAATCAACGGTTGAGAAATAGATGTACTAGAAGAGGCTTTCT
This sequence comes from Calonectria henricotiae, assembly GCA_020623695.1. Classification (NCBI taxonomy): domain Eukaryota; kingdom Fungi; phylum Ascomycota; class Sordariomycetes; order Hypocreales; family Nectriaceae; genus Calonectria; species Calonectria henricotiae. Next base: position 27,206 of record JAHVYB010000193.1, read on the forward strand.
AGATTTATGTACAATGTGATGTGGTGATGAGATTCAGGTTCATTCAATACTGAATGTGAGAGAGTGATCTTGCTCGAAATGTCCTCCAGGCCTCCGCCACCCAATCTTACCAAATTTTTGTATTGTAGTGACTTATTGTATGGTTTTGTGGGTGGCATTGGTTGTTAATTGGAAGCAGCAGGGTGCGCATTGCATCCCCAATCTCTTCTTCATACAGACTTACAAATGCGGCTTACACTCGGCATACATCTGTCTCGTCCCTGTACCATTCATTCCATCGCATTCTAATTGAGAATCAGACGGTACACGGCCAAATTAACGCGCACAACAATATTCTATTTCTTCTGTCCTTGTCGTGCTTGTGTGCCCGCTTTCGGAAATATTCAAATCGAGGTCGAAGGGACGGTTTACGAAATTCTAAGGGTTGTTAATTCGGCGGTGGACGTCCAGGGGGGGGGGGTCTGCTTCTGTAGCGGTACGTTGTGAGAGTGTATATAATGGGATCTCGCCCATGATGTAGTTTTATTTTATTTTTAATAATAGAATCATGTAGTGTAAGAATATTGATGCCTGACGCTGAAAAAATGCCCATTGTCTCCCTGTATAGTCGACGCCGATATAGTCTGGTTCATCGTGTCCCTGAATAATACCGAACCTGTTGAAAGGCGCAGTTTCCCGTTTGAACTCCTAGTTGATGCATGTTGGGTTCATCAAAACCCCATGTTCTGGGTTTCCGCCGATTTTCTCGTGAAAGTATTGGACATGTGCAATAACCTCACCGTGCATGTCCATGTTTGAGTGAAAGCAAGAAAACTTAGTTGGACTTCTTTCCGGCAGCTCTCTCCTGCTCACGCTTGGCGTAAATGCCGGAGGTGAATGGATCCTCGTAGTGAAGTGCCACAACGTATACAATGTAAACCCAGAAGGTCAATAGGATGCCGGCGGGCTTTCCGTAGTAAAGGGCCGTCGCGAGGAAGCTCATGGTAGAGCCCCAGTACATGGGAGCTCCGGTCACGTTGAAGGGGAAGCCAGTCACCATCTCATCCATTAAGATGCCAAAGTAGTCACCGAGGAAAGTACCGGTAATGCCAAGAGCCCAAGTTGATGTGACAACTAAGATGTTGCCAGCAGCGAAAAGGGCAACGGCAGCGCCCTTGACGGCTGGGGCTAACAGTAGTGGGTGTGTAGGCTGTTCGGAGATGGCAGTCTTGAAAACAAGATCGCGTACGATTCCGAGGGAGAAGATGGTGCCGGCCAGAGCATAGCAGCCAACACGCGAGTTGCCGCCAAAGAGCTTAGTGATGACCTTGTTGTGGTACTCTTATTTTTTCACGTATTAGAACTCAGATGCAATTGGGGCCTGGGCAGGGTGGGCAGTATGGAGTGTTTTACCTTTACGAGCGGCGATGCTTCAATTGAGGTCAGTATGATGGACGATTGGAATGCGGGGGAACGGGCAGCCGAGACTCACTTCCAGAAGAGGGGGTTGAAGGCAATGGAGCACGCGGACACTGGAAATGAGAGACCATCACGGATTAGAACGGGAGCGTTTCACGAGGGTATGACGTTTTTTGTTTCTCTTCCTGTGAGCTTTGGAGGGGGCGGGGATGGTAGGAACAGCAGAGCTCCAGGAGGTGGACACTTACCCAGTAAGCTCTTCTTGCCGAAATCGACGTAATTGATGAGGTCGTTTACAAAGGAAGCCATGGCGGACGACGATTGGGTGTGGGTTGATTGAGTTGGTTGGTTGAGGATCAAAGATGGGAGACTGAAGGCTTGAGCCACTAAAAGTCACACATTAAATTCACACGGCCACGGGAATTGTAGAAGAAGAGGAAGAAGAGGACGGAAAATAGTTTGTTGGGGAAATGCGTTGGAGAGGACAGAGCTGTAGCTGGGAGCTGGAGCCCGCTGTCACATGTCACTCAAACGCAAGGCGCAGAGAGAGCAGGACAGGAATGGAAGGGGCGGAAGGGCAGGTGTCCACTCGTGTGTCGTGGGGCATGGGGCTTGGGACATGGCATGGGCTCTGCATGGGCCCAAGCTACAGCTAGCAAAGCTGGTAAATAGGAGCCCAGTCCCGAAACAATAGCTAACTGACGACTGCTAACTGTGTACGTAGTTGAATTGCCGGGGGGGCGAGCGTCTGGGCTGTTCTGGGGCTGGCTAACAAAGGCTCCTCCTCTGGGGTGGCCCCCGCAAACTGCCAAGAGCGGCGGAAAGACACGGCTAACGTCAGCAATAGCGGGTTTTGCTCAGGGCCAAGCTAAGGTACGGTACGTACAGAGGCAGGCAGGATTGGCAGCCAAGCGGGTCCCAAAAAAAATGGCACACCAGAAGAGGGAATGAAGGCTGGCGGACAAAATAGACTAGTACATACTGACCCTGATATGTATAAGAACTGTCCATATATTTATGTCAGCTCTCTTTGGTGTGCCATTTTTTTTGGGACCCGCTTGGCAGCTAAATTTACACACCTTAGCCTGAGGGCCAAGGCGAAACGAGGCAGCCACGGGTTCCGGGCCTGCGAGCGGGGCTTTTCCCTCCGGTGCTGGTATTGGGGTTTGGCTCACAATTCCCACAACCAGTCATCACTCATCTCGACATGTATCCCACCGGCAAGGCTCCATCAAATGACTTCAAACCCAAACATTCAGTATTTTCGCCTATCGATCTCTCATGGGACATAATCGCTCCCTGTAGCGTACAAGTGTCGCTCTCGATCAGGTGCTTGGCCCGATCCTGGTCCTAACGCCGTGCGCCAAACAAGCTATGTACTCGTGTCATGTATGTTTCCCCCAAGCTCTCTCACACACCATGCCAGTGCCGTGATACATTTCCCATCTCTATATACAAGTTCGCACCAATCCAAACCAAAAAAAACAAGACAACTTCAGGTCCGACGGTTCCTCGTCTTCTTTCCCGTGGTCTGGGTATCTTCCTCTTCCTCATCCTGCCCCTTCTTCAGATCATCCGCCAGGCCCCATTCTTCCTTGTCATACCAGTCCTCTCCGTCTGACATGTCCCGGTTGGGCCCTGAGTGTGCCTCCGCCTTGGACCAGTGCCACACGTCCTTGCGGAGCTTCTCTGCTCGCAGGAGGCCTAGGAACAACTTCTTTGCGCCGCGACACACTTCTTCCTGCTTTTGCACGTACAATGCAAACAGTCGTCGAATGTCTTCCGCCTCTTGCTCTGGAAGGCCCACATTTCGATCAGGCTTTGTGTTCGGAGGTGCAAGGAAAATGGGATGGATAAACTCTGGCTCCAGTCCCTCTGTCGCACTTAGTCCATCTGGGATCCCATTGCTGACTTCGTTGGTCGGGTGAGCATTCTCACCAGCTCCTCCTTCACCATTGACTTCAGGACCCTCGTTTCCACCGTTGCTTTGATCCATAGCGTTTTCGGTATCGTCGTTAGGTTTTTGCTTCTCGTCAGCCGAAACCTCAGCCCTCATTTCAACATCCTCCTGTTTCAGAGTGGGAGTTGATCCAGAGCCGTTAATTTCTCCGTTCTGCTTCGGACTCTGCTTCTCGTCGGGTGACCGGACTCCATTCTGGCCGATGGCATCTGCGTCCACCATGGACGTGTCTGCATCTTCTGCCACGCTCTTATCGGACCTGACGGAGTCGCCCGCCGCATCGGAAATAGCCATGGGCTCAAGACCATTGGTGTCAATGATGATGCCGTTGAGAGCTGTGGACGGTAACGCATCTCGTATTGCGTCAATGTGACTCTTGGACAGATTCAACAGATGCTGGGCGACGTGGTCGTCCGTGTACAACTCGACGTCTGACGACCTGACGACCACTTCACACGGGACCCAAGTGTGGTCGCCGCAGAGCGATGTCAGGAGGTGTCGGACCTGCCACAGCGATCGGCTTTCTTTGCGCATGATGTCGCAGCTCTGATCGACGAGTCTGGTTAGGGTCTTTGATGTAAATGGCTTCGAAAGTGTCGGGTGAGATGGTAGGCTGGTTGCTGAGGTCAACGGAGCGAGGATGTCTACTCTGGTCAGGCGGGATTTCATCAAATGACTTGCTGGGTTTACGTACGTTCTAGCTGGATGTTGGTGTAGGGGTTCAGCTCTGACGCGAGAGCTTCGGCCTCTTCGATCCGCTCTTCATCATCGCTGCTTTCGACTTCGTAGCCCTCATCGTCGACTAGGGGCTGGTTGCGATAGATTATGGGACGACGGAGTCCGCCGTACTCGACATACTACATCGGTGTCAGCGGCCACAGCTTCTCAAGGGTGATGGGTGAGGTGCAAAAGTTACATCTCTATAGCAGCTTGGGCCGTCAGTCGGCACCAATTGCCCCTTGTGTGCAAATCGGGCGCGCTTCTTGAGCTTGTTTCCTCGATTGCTGTAGCTTTCGATTTCGGAATCGGAGTCGGACTCTGGGCGCGGTCGCAGTCAGTGGCGAGTTCCGCGACGAGGTCGCATCGTAGGGCGACATACCGTAGGTCTTTCTCTTGAAGGCCTTTTTCATGCCCGCTATGGTCTCGGCGAAGAGAATCTGCTGCGACGCCATGGTGGGCAGGAGGTGGGATCGTCGACTGACCGGAGAGTGACAATTGTGGGTGGAGAGACGAGAACCGCAGTACGCCGGTGGGCTGTGGCCCAGAGGACGTCGGGAGATCGCTGAGGAGGCAAACGGTTGGTTTTTGGGTCTGGGGAGTGCCAGACAGATCGCAGTATGTCGGGGGTATTGGCGAGGGACGAGTCGGCCTGAGAGGAGGTGCCAACTGCAATTTTGCGTGAGTGTGCTGTGACGATGGGAGACTGCTGAGCAAGGCTGCCCGCCTTCCCATGGCCCATGACCACATTTCTGGCGCCTGTCCAATCAGGAGGCCTTGCGTCGGGGATATATTCGGCCGTCCCGTTGGAAGTACTTTGGGTACGTACCCCTTTTTAGTGGAACGTTTCATTTTGGCATTATACTGGGGATTGGTTGGTGCAGATTAAGGAGCGGAATCGGGCCTGGGGAATCCTTCGAGAAGTCAAGTAGTGCCTTTGGTTGGTTTGGGTCAACGTTGTATTATGGGGGGTTTTGACATTGGAGCTTGACACCAGTGTGTCGGCCGGGGTTTCCGCGCTCCTTTGGCGCGTCATCGGAATCGTAGACGAGTAACTGCCATCTTGGATGAATTTATTCCCTAAACCTGGCTTGGGTAGAATTCGGGCAAGGCCATACTTAAATTAACTCCCATCGTGCCCTGCAATGCTATGTAATGATTTTTACAGCCGATGAAACCCCCAGCATCTACCCACGGGACTCCTCAAAGAAACATTTCGAAGACGGGTGTGGAAAGCTAGATGACGATCTGTAATAGCTTTCGTACTGTGTCAAAAACTTCAAAAGAAGCTTCTTCCAACCTCGATATTCTATACAACTTAGAGGACTCTCCCATATATGAGTCCCCAGATGAAATGTAGGAAAATTTATATTATTTTGGAGTGCTAGGAAACATCAAAGATACGATTAGCTCATTCATTTGAACTTCTACATCGATATCACAATAAAGCTACGCTACCCAAATTATAACACTACCTACGTGGTATGTTTTCAGGTCTCTCCCTCAATGGACTCGGTTGGTAGAATTCCATATCTAGCAAATGCTGATATAATCAGCGTGTAAGCTTCAGCTGTATCATGAGCTATGCCCCCGCTAATCAGCTCATTTGCTATCATGCTAAAGACGGAGTTTTCTCGTCGCCTAATTCATCTGCCCATTTCCCGGTCTAGGTGTGCTCTTTGACGATTATAGGTTGTGAGCCCACAGACCTTCTTTATTTTTTGAGGCCATGGCAAGCATGAAAAGCGAGAACAGTTCTTGGGCGAATTGTAAAGGTATACTTGTCTCCCGCCATGTCCGGATAAACAGCTCCCGTGTAGAGTCTTGTTCGGAGTCATGAATGTCATTTCTGGAACTGTCAGATTAACTAGTTTTATTGAAATGCATGTACATACGCACCGCGATAGACTTGAGAGAAACATTCCTAAAAACAAGGACTGATCTGCAAACACGTACTTGATTGCAGCTCCACATCTCGCATACATTCTCTGAAGTTGAGGAAAGAAGTTCTTGTTCGGCTTTAGACTGGCTCTCTCGTGCCCTTGGTATTGTTAGCCGTGTTATATAGTATTAGCCGCCAAGGACTCTGCCTACCTCCCAACGATTGCCTTAAGCTTCTTTACTCCACCAACACGAATTGCGCTGACGATAACTGTCACAATGCCAAGAGGTCCCATCGAGAGAAGGATATTGTCAGCCCAATCCATACTCATGCTAAGGGACTGTTTAGTAACCTGTTCCCCGAAAAGATTCAATAAGTGGTGCCATCTTGAGAGCTGTGGTGGACATCAGCTGGGGGGTCTGCTTTCCCTTCCCTAGGCAGACAAGCCCTGCTTTAAGTATTTGTGGATTTGTTTCGTCTTGAGCACCGTGTGAACCATTTGCGACCTGAAATTGCATTGCTTTTGAGATGGCGGCTGAGTGGCTGCCATTCAGCGCTTGGAAAGGCGTATAATTCAATAGAAGACTTGCACAAGAACTTCATGCATATGCCACTATTCCAAGTATGGAGCCAAGCACTTCAATTTTTTATGCACTAGTCTTTCAGCTTAGAAATGGATAATATTTGACGTTTTTTTAATGGTTAATGACACGCTTAACTAGACTTGACCCTGTGAAGAGAATGGCACGAGTTAACAAAAAGAATAGCTCAGCTAACTCGATAGGAACCAGCGCTTCACTGCCCAATTATATTAAAATACTCATAAATATATTGAATTTAGGTAGCTTACACCTATCGCTGATTGGGACTGCATATCGGTTGCGCTAGCGCTTTCAGCCGACATGGACATTTGTAATTTTGCCTTAACAGGCAACCAGGTGTTGTTGCCACACTGTTCGCAACCAGTAATTTGGTTGGGTTGATTAGAAAGAATCTTAATCCTACTACGCGGCTGTATCCAAAGACGAGGTCGTTGGCATTAATGCCCGCTGACATTAATACCCATGGAATTGGTAGGTTCTATCTGCTTCATTGTCTAAACATGTATTCTAATGCTCGAGGGATTGCCTTATCTAATGTTCCGATTGAAATCTTCGCATTCATATTTACTACTGCCAACACTCGTATGAAGACGCAAGCCGATAATTCATAATCCAATGACGGGCCGAGGCTCTTAGGCAAGAAGTTCGTCAACCACTGGGCCCTAGCCCAGTTCAATTTGGCAGCTCCACCTTAGGTCACTGGACAAGGTAAAAAACTTGAACAAGATGGATTGCGATTGTTTATTGTAATCAATTGTCCATAATATACTCGCAACTGTTGCTCCCGAGGTAAAGTTGTTCAATTCACTGATGGCAAATCTCACCAACAAATTAGTTGTAGCAAGACTATTTACAAATCTCAGTCCCCTTGAATAGGAGAAACTCTGCAAAAATTTTATCACTAAAATATCGATACCCTCATTAAAATTGGTAGTTGGCTCGTATACAAGTATTATGGCAAAGTTACGGTATCTGATTCGTTCTTCCCCCCGAGCACCCTCAAACGCTCTTCCTGGGTTGTTCCTCATGTGCAGTTGCGCCAGCCTCTATGACCGTGCTCTTCTGTTTCTCGAGATCCGATGGAAGGTTGCCAAGAGCGCGGCCACCAAACATCAGATCAATCTCCTCAAGAGACATGCCCTTTGTCTCTTTGAAGAAGAAGATTAGAATAGGCAGTGTTATCACGATGTTCCAGGCTAAATCCTGTTAGCTACACGGTTGACAATAGACATTCTGCTATACTCACCGACGAATAAAAAGTAGAATTTCCAACCTAGTTCCTTCAAGCCATAAGGGCTGACCTGGGCCCAAAACGTGGCGACGAGCCAATTGCCAATACCAGTCGCAAAAGCACAACCTTTTGCTCGGATCTGATAAGGCATCACCTCCGACATGTACGTCCAGCTCACTGGACCATATGAGAAGGAGAATATGATGGTCACGGCGAACAAAAATGCCACTCCAGCGATGCTGAGGCCGTGGCTGTCACCGTTGGTGTTTTGACTGTTGATGGCAGCTTCGCAGATCAAGGCAATGGTGATGGCAATGATACCGTAGATGAGTGGCTTTTTGCGCCCGATTTTATCAGACATGAATGTGATGAAAATCAAGTCTATCAAGGGTTAGTTCTTCCATCACAAACTTCAGATGTCAAGCTGAAAGCTTACTGGCGATAGGGCCGCAACAGTTGTAAATGCCGGCCACCAACAACTTGGTCTTTCCAGTAAACCCTAGGGCTTCATACATGACTGTTTGGTAGTAGTTGATGACGTTGATGCCGGTGAACTGCGTGAAGACCTGAATAAGCACTCCGAGAGTAAGTCGGTTTCGCCACTGGGGCACTTTGAACATGATCAACCAGCCCGGCGCCGTGGAAGCCTTTTCGGCATCAATTGTAATTTTGATCTCCTGGAATTCGGCCTGAACCCAGTCTTCGTTTGTCCCATCGAAATGGAGCTTTCTGAGAATGGCCATGCCCTCTTCCAATCGGTCGGTCGCAATTAGATGTCGTGGAGACTCGGGGAGCCACAATATGCCGACGCAGAGCAGGACGGATGGGAGGGCCTGGAAAGCAAGCGGAAATCTCCACTGGAACGAGGAAGAGTCAGGCATGTGATGACTACCGTAGCCAACCCATGTAGATACAATGAATCCAACGCCAATCATTTGCTGGGCGAGACCAACAATCAGACCTCTGATTTTGGGATTGGCGCACTCGGATTGGTATACGGGAACTTGCAGATGTCAGAACGAGCATTGTGTTAGTGAGATGGGAGCACATACCACTCATGGAAAGCAATCCAACAGCGAATCCGGCAATGATGCGACCAATGAGCATCATGGACAGGCTACAAACTGGTAAGTCATACCCCAACGCGTCCCAAGGGGTTTCAACTTACTGATAAGCCGCTGCTTGCAGCACTGCACCGACAGTACAAATGAAGGCGCCGATACCAATCGTCTTGCGTCGTCCGTATTTGTCCATAATGACACCGCCGAACAGGGCGCCAAACACCGCGCCTCCGTTGAATGTGGAATTAATGGCCCCTATGATGGGAGACGTGTTGGTGGTTTTGAATTCATCCAGGAAGTTTTGTGAGGCGATGACATCCGTCATAACACCAGAATCATATCCAAAGAGGAACGATCTGCGTGCGCCTCCCCGTCAGTATACAGGGTTAAAACGCAGGAAACCAAGCAGAAAATGCGTACCCTATGGCTGCGAAGCAAGCCAGGCCAATGCTGTAGGCCTTTCCCATATTGAAAGTCCAGCACTTGGCGAGAAAATGCTGGGGTTGAGTGTTGCAATTGAGAAACAAAAAATTTCGGCAGGTGTACAAAATACAGCTGGACAGTCTTCAGACAAGCACGGGATCCCTGTAGGACGAGGGACTGAAGTATTTGTATCCAAATATAAACGCACCTTCACAGCATTTTCAGACTCATCTACTCGACAAGTTCTGACCCGAATTTACTCTGATAGACCCACCAGATCAGCTCCCCAGGGGGTCCCCATGGGCACCCCCGCAGAGTCGTGTTACTTCCAAGTGGGCTGGGAGACGATCACGCAAGGCCCGTCTCTTGATCTCTTGGTCTCTTGGTCCATAAGCGAGTCCAAGTCTGGCAGGGCACATGACAAGCAGAGAACGGGCCGTCTCCTAGACTGCGTCCGATCTTCATCCTCCCCAACCATCATCGGCAGGCCTGGCCGAAGAACCAGGGGCCAGAATAGCGCCTCCTGGCGTGTTTCTGAGGCTCCCGTAGGGTGATTGAAGATGGAACCAGGCGTCTGGGAAACGACATGCTCCTCCACGTGGTCCCCGGGAATGCCCGACAGGTCACCACGGCCGGTTAAAGAGTCAAAGGCATTCATCCAGCCTATGGAAGCTCCAAGTGTTGACCTAAGCGGCGAATTCAACGCCACTGAGACATGATGGCTTGGGATCTAATGCCGGGTCGGTTGCAGGGGTTGGCTGCAAGAGCCGGACCACGATCATGAGCTGACAGGGCCGCTTACAACCAGCTCCGGTACGGTGGATACGCCGGCGAGACGGTGCCGGAAATGATAGCTGCCACCGGCTAAATGCAACCATCCCCGGCCCATCTTGATCAATTGATGCAGTAGGGAGCGGATTTGAAGCGATTATTTGTCTAATTCCCGGGTTTATCCTTTGATGATATTAGAATAACTGATCCTCACGCTGGGTCCGAGGAGCAGAGAGGCGACTACCGAAGCTGGCTCTTTTGTGTGGAAGATCAGCCATTTCCAACCATGAACTCATGGGGTTCATCTATCAACTGAACTGTATCATACGCAGCGTAATCTTTTGAACCAAGGCACCCTTACCACTCAAGTTGACGTCGGCGTATGGCCCATCACAGCCCAAAAAGAAACGAACCATGGTTTTGCTTCCGTTTTTCATGGGCGCAGGCTTAGCTCTATCCATGCATTAACACGCAGGGGGGTGATATTCGAGCCGCAAACCCGTCAGAAACTTCGTTATCTTGGTATTCCTACAGGGGGGAGTGTCACGAGAGGGAGCCATGTGAGTTTCACATGCGATCGCGGAACTGCTGCTGATTTTTCTCGGTGCTGAAGAGGATGCTGATTTCACTTGGTGGTCTGAAATTTCCAGATCTGGAATTACAAGATACAACTCTAAATCAGCTCATGTTATAGAACTTACTTGGTGTCTGCAAATTGTTGATTTGTATCTGGACTAAAAGTTTGGGTCGCGGGACATCTGTTCCTGAATACTCATGATTGAAATAGATCGTCAATTGAACTTTGTCAAAGAATCCTGGAGTAATTTCCCAAGTAATCGTAATCATCAATTAAAGCATTTATTCGCCAGTCCTTCCTTTAGCCCTCTATGACAGACACTCTTACGCTCCGAGTGCGATTTACAAAGACTCGATTGACACGGGAGCATCACCCTCCAAACTCCGGCCATTTTCGGCAACCTTGAAGTCGCCCGTCAAGCCATATGTTCCCTGGAGCTTGCCATCATCACCGACAATAAGCTCAGTAACTGTCTTACCTTCGCCGTTGACAACAGTTGTCCTCGCGCCAGGGAGAGTCTGGTATAGCGCAACTTCAATATCCTTTCCGTAGTCATAAGCGGCCCCAACTTCCTTGCGGTTACCCAGAACAAGGATTGTGTTTTCGCGCACATAGAGCGGCAGTGTGCCAAAGGCATGCTTTTCCTTAAACCAACCAGGGCCGGCCTTGACCTCATTGGTAAAGTACGAGGTCCACTTGCCCTTTGGCAAGTAAAACTCGACCTCGCCTGACTCCTCAAAAATGGGAGCTGCAATTAATTGAGATCCCACCATGAATTGACGGTCAAGATACCACGCAGTGGGGTCTTCGGGGAACTCTAGTGCGACGGAGCGCAGCGACATGGGAATACCTCCCTCGATTGACTCTAGAGCTTGAGCATAAATATATGGCATCAATCGAGTCTTGAGAGCAGTCCACTTTGCAAGAGTTTTAGAGCACCCCTCTACAGTCTGGTCATCGTCGTCCACAGTCCATGGAACACGGTATGAGTTGCTACCATGCAGACGGCTGTGGCTGCACAAAAGGCCCATGGCCACCCATCGCTTGTAGATCCACGGCGGAGGACGTCCCTCGAAGCCACCAATGTCGCAGCTCCAGAACGAGTAGCCGCTGAGACCCATGGACAGGCCTCCGCGGACGGACTCGGCAAGAGCCTCAGGAGTTGATTCGCAGTCACCGCCCCATACCAAGGGGAATCGCTGCGTGCCAGCACAGGCAGCCCGAGCGTATAGCACAGCTTCGTCTTTGCCGTATCGCTTCTGTACAGCCTCGTAGACGATCTTGTTGTACCAGAAGGCGTAGTAGTTGTGCATTTTGTGAGGGTCGACGGTTTTGTCATGCCATTGGACGTCAAGAGTCGGGATGCGCTCACCAAAATCGGTCTTGAGGGCATCGACACCTTTATCAAACAGCCCATTGAGGCACTCTACATACCAAGCCACGGCCTCGGGGTTGGTAATATCCACAAGACCCATGCCAGCCTGCCATAGATCCCACTGCCAGACATCGCCATTCTTGCGCTTCAGCAAATAGCCACGTTCAGCCGCATGTTTGAATGCGGCTCCATGTTGGCCGATATATGGGTTGATCCAGACGCAAACCTTTTTGCAAAGGCCGCTCTCCTTGAGACGTACTATTTGTGCCTTGGGATCAGGAAATCGTTCGGAGTCGAAGACAAAGTCGGTCCAGGTGAAGGCTTTCATCCAGAAGCAATCATAGTGGAACACATCGACTGGGGAGCCCCGAGCCTTCATGCCCTCGAGGAATGAATTGACAGTGACCTCGTCATAGTTGGTGGTAAAACTAGTCGTCAACCAGAGCCCAAAGCTCCAGCTGGGGACCTTGTTTGCTTTGCCAGTCAGGACGGTATATTTATGAAGAACCTCCTTAGGCCCAGGGCCGTATATGATGTACATCTTGAGACGCTGGCCCTCGACGGCTGACTGGACACGGGTGGTTCGCTCGCTACCAATTTCCATCTCCACACGACCAGGGTTGTCGATGAAGACACCATAGCCACGGTTACTCATCCAGAAAGAGACATTCTTGTAAGCTTGATCACTGGAGGTGCCGCCGTCGGCATTCCAAAGAGTAACCTGCTGGCCAACTTTGTTCCAGGCGCCGAAGCGCTCACCAAGGCCATGTACTGACTCGCCAACGGAGAGTGTCGTCTGGAAGAACATGTAGTGTTTGAAGTCGCGAATGTCGCCCAGTTGCATGGGCGTGCTGGGTGCTGGTGAGTAAGCGAACCCAGTGCTGCGGTTTCCCAGAGTTGTAAGGTGTTTAGAGCCATCGGTGCTGTGAAACCTGATATCAAAGTTGTGGGAATCGGGATGGATTGTGGCTGACAGGGAGCCTGACTGCAGTGTCGTACCCTTGTCGCTCTTGACGATCTGACCCTGGACGGTTGGTTTGCCATCTGGGAAGAGGTCAAAGTGAGGTCCCTTGTTTTGGGTGCCAGCCCAGTGGGTTGACTCGATGGAAATGATGCCGTCCGCCTCGGCTTTGATATCAAGGTTCAATGTGGGTTGGTTGAGGGTGTCGCCGCGAGAGTGAATATGCCTGACCGGACACAGCAAGCTCAAGGCGTGCTGGTCCTCGGAGGGAGTAATCTCATAAATGTCCTCAGCATACTCGGTGCGGATGCCCTCAGCGGGCAGCCACATGCCATCGCGGAAGCGCACCATTCTGATTGCTGGAGATTCTGAAGGATAAGTGAAGGGTTGTTGGTAGCTCAATTGGCTTGGCCGCGAGGAGTGAAATGAGAAGCGAGCTGATGGAAGCTGGCAGTCTTTCAATCCCAATACGAAGACGCAACCATGATGGCAAGCTCCACCACGTCATGGAGCTTCATCGTTTACAGTCCGCCACGGAGCAGAGCTCAGGTCAGGTCATGACAAGCAGTCGCATTCACCCGGACAGCTTCCCCTCCTCACCCCACCTTTGTGTCTCCCATCTCATGACACTGCCACCTGCACAAGGCCATGGCCTACAGCAGCGTCATTCGCCCAGCGGCAGCCTGGGTCGCAGAGTCGTAGCGATCGAGGCCCATGTTGGTACTACTGGAGCGTTGCTGCCGGGGTTCGAGGTCGATCACGGCCTCGATTGGCGCGTTAATAGCAGGGCATCCGGTTAAATGCACATGGTGAAGTATATTTGTGGAGCGGGGCGGGGTCCACCGCGGAGCGGGATGGCGATGCCCTCCCCAGTCAAGCTCCAGTCAAGCTCCAGTCAAGCTCCACGGCCCCACGAACTCCCGCATATCCAAGACCCACTCCATCGACTTACACTGGCAGCAACACCTCGTCGTGCGTCTGCAGCTTGTCATTCTTGGGCAACCAGCTGCTTCTCGTACTAGGAACTTCGGCACGATATTCCAGGGCCTTGGCGAGTCTCCTCCTCCTCCTCATTTCCGACGCCCAGGAAACCCGCACCATCACGTCCCCTTCTAGTTTCCCTCCGGGCTGGTCCAATTTCTCAGGCTCACCCCAATTGGTGGCCTCCCCGCACTTCCCCGGAGGAACAGATACACCCCGGCAGTCCGTGACGTGACGAACCATGATGATGGTCTCGGCATCATCTCCCAACCCAAAGGCAGACCACGAGCCATGGGACCCAATGTCTTTCTCTGCTGCGTATGGCTCGGATCGTGGTTGCGTAGCCCGGTGAGGGGCCACGGCTAATCTTATTATTCCTTGGCCATTAGTATAAACTGTCGCCATGAGAGACTTTCGCCATGGCCCAACACAGCAGCCAGCTTCTTTGACAACTTCTGGGTCTGCTAGTTTTCACCATGAAGCCATCATCGCTCCTATGCGCCGTCACTTTGGCTGGCCTAAGTCAAGCGGCCAGTGCTGTGTACAAGGACAAGAATGCTTCAATCGATGACCGCGTCGCCGATCTTCTCAAGCGTATGTCAGTCAAGGAGAAGATGGCTCAGTTGATCCAGGGTGATATGCAAAATTTTCTCAACCTCACTGACGGCACCTTCAATAAGACGGGCCTTGAGTGGAACATGGAATATCGAGCCAATTCCGTCTGGACTGGCTTATTCACGAAGAAGGAGACGATTCAAAAGGCAGCTAAGCTGTCCCAAGACTACCTAGTGAATAAAACCGAGCTTGGTGAGACTAAACGGTCGCCATGTTGTTAAATTAACTCTACTAACATGTCATAGGTATTCCCGCCTTCATCCAGAGTGAAGGTCTCCATGGCTTTCTTGCCTTGAATGCCACTATTTTCAACTCTCCTATCGGAATTGGGTGTTCGTTCAATCCGGTGTTGGTTGAGGAGATGGGAAATATAATTGCCACGGAAGCATTGGCACTTGGTGTCAACCAGCTGTTCGCTCCTCAAGCGGATCTCGCCCGAGAACAGAGATTTGGACGAGTGGAGGAATGCTTCGGCGAGGATCCTTATCTGTGAGTGAATGATTTCTGTGGCATGAACAAATATTCTAACGAGTAAAGTGTCGGAGAGATTGCATATTCCTTTGCCAAGGGCCTTCAAGATAAAGGCGTGTCAGCCATGGTGAAGCATTATGTAAGTTGGATATCTCGTAATTAACTTTCTGAAGCTAATCCGCGGAGGCTGCATTTGCTACCCCAGAGCAAGGCATCAACACGGCCCCCGTTCATGGTGGCGAGCGCGAATTGAGGTCTTTGTACCTTCCGCCACTCAAGCGAGCTATCATGGACAGCGGTGCCACTTCTGTCATGTCATCCTACAACTCTTATGATGGGATTCCGGTCATCTCCGACTCTCACCTTCTCCAGGATATCCTCCGAGATGAATGGGGCTACGAATACTACGTCATCTCCGACGCTGGCGGCACTGCTCGTCTCGCCAACAGCTTCTTCGTCTGCGAGATTGAGGACAATGAATGCATTACTCTCGAGGTATGATCCGCCTTAGTTGACAGGTTCAAAATCTAATCACCCCACAGGCACTTCCAAATGGAAATGATGTAGAAATGGGCGGTGGTTACTACAGCTTTGAGATTATTCCTGACTTGATCGAGTCGGGCAAACTCGACGAGAAAGTGTTGGACACCGCTGTGTCTCGCGTCCTTCGCGCCAAGTTTAAGGTGGGCCTGTTTGAAAAGCCATACAGCGGTGTCCCAGAGAAGGAAATTTTTGATTATCTCAATACCAAGAAACACAAGCAAGTAGCTCGACAACTCGACACGGAGAGCATTGTTCTCCTCGAGAACCACGACAACACCCTACCTTTGAAGAAGAATGCCAATGTTGCCGTCATTGGCCCCATGGCCCATGGTTACGTAAACGTGAGTCTCTCCGTTGTTATCATGTAAACGCATGATTGCTGATAATATCAAAGTACGGAGATTATGTTATTCACACCGCCATGAGTCGCGGTGTCACGCCTTATGACGGAATCAAGGCTTCCAGCAAGGGGAAAGTCACTTTCACCCAGGGCTGCGAGCGTTGGTCTAACGATGAATCCGGGTTTGAAGAGGCTATTGCCGCTGCTGAGGCTGCAGACGTCGCCATTGTTGTTGTCGGAACCTGGTCTCGAGACCAGAACGAGCTTTGGGCCAACCTCAATGCTACCACCGGCGAACACGTCGACACCAGCAACCTGAATCTTGTCGGCGCCATGCCCAAGCTTGTCAAAGCCATCATCGACACCGGAAAGCCCACTGTTGTAGTTTTCAGCTCCGGGAAGCCCATTACAGAGCCTTGGATCTCTGATGAAGCAGCCGCACTTGTGCAGCAATTTTACCAATCCGAGCAGGGTGGACACGCCCTGGCCGATATCCTGTATGGCAACGAGAACCCATCTGGAAAGCTCTCCATCAGCTTTCCGTACGATGTGGGGACCCTGCCCATCTACTATGACCACCTCAACTCTGCACGCAGGTGGCCCAAAGGTGGCCGCGAGTACGAGAATGGCACTCTGGTCTTTGGGAACAATTATGTGCTCGAGACCCCAACAGCCCTCTACGGCTTCGGATACGGTCTCTCGTACAGCAAATTCGAGTTTGACAACATTTCCGTCTCCAAGAAGAACGTTTCTACATCTGATACCATTACGGTCTCGGTAGATGTGACCAACAAGTCCAAGCGCGACGGTTCCGAAGTGGTGCAACTTTACGTCAAGGACATGCTCGCCTCCGTCGACGTGCCGCGATATCAGCTCAAGGGCTTCAAGAAGGTGGCGGTCAAGGCTGGCAAGACACAGACGGTGAAGATTGATCTTGCTGTCTCAGAATGGGGGATGTGGAATCGCAAGATGAAGTACGTGGTTGAGCCAGGCGAGTTTGCCGTGATGGTGGGCTATTCAAGCGAAGAATTTGCGGGTAATGTGACGGTTACAGTCTCATAATTTTAAACACACGGGTCTATTACATGCATACTTCAGATACTTTAATTATTCCATCTTCATTTTTTTTTATACCAAACTTGCTCATCGCCTTAAAGTCATGAAATTCACCTCCAACCAAAGGTTCAAACATAAACAAGGATGATGTCTAGCCAAAGGGTAGCACTGCAAGGTATAGTCCAAGAAAAAAGAATGTGCAAATTATGACCCAACCTGATGAATCAGTCTGATGCGAAATATGTGCTATATAGACCCTAGTATTTTTGTGTTACTCCTAACTGAGGCACAGGTGGACTTTTTTGGTGTAGCGGCTAGGACCTGGCTCCCCCCCATTTCCTGTATGGCAGCCTTATGCTTCAGCTTTATTGACGCCACCAGCCGAGTTAACAGAAGCCATTGTGGGTACCAAAACGTTGAGATTTTCAGGATGAATGCATCTACGAAGACTATAAAAGTCAGGAATGGGTCACAAGGCTCAGCGGTAGCGTGCCTAGGCCACAATAGTGGCAAGCAAGCAGATACAATTAGTATTTAAACAAACCTAGTTGGTCTCGCTTATTCGATCGACTGGTTTTTTCTTTCTTTCAATATTTTTTGCTTTGATTGTGTGAGTGCTTTATTTCTCCAACCCTCTGAAAGTGGCATGCTGGAACACGCCTAGAGAGGGATGACACACGGAGTTTTGACGCACACGCCGGACTTGAAAATAAACAGGCTTGGTAAATTAATATCGAATCCAATACTCATGACGTCTCTGGGAAACAGCTATGCTATACGATAATTATCCTACAGCGCTTCGGTTTTGAGCAGACTCTACTTGGCGCTAGTACTAATATTATAGGTCCGAAAGCTTCAAAAAGTCAGTAGCCGTCTTTGAAAATCTCAGTTTTGGCTTACATTTTCGGGGGAATTAGTTATCTCATCAAATGCTTGCAGGGTCTCAAAGCCCATCGCTGCCAACGGCTCTGTACCATCATCAACAACCTGTCTTCTTGTTAGCGTATCTCAGAAACGATTCGGCAGTAGAACTCACCCAACTTAGAACACATTTCGATGCCTTGTGGCCCTTGTTTTGGCGGACACCCATTAGTGCCAAACCCTGCAGAACGAGCGACGAATATTGTACAGTTTGAACGATCGGCGCCAGTATGCCACCGATCTCATCCGTGTGAGAAAGTAGCACTGGAACATGGGTGGCCAAGGGGCTGTTTTGCTGACAGATAATGATTGTGCCCAACAGATTGCCCACAGTGTCTTTAGCTCGTACAATACCGCATGTTTTCGTCTCTGAGAGAGCACATCGATATAGCTCTAGAATCTCAGGGTTTGCGTGAGTCCCCACGTGGCTGAGAACTGATTCGGCATTGTCCAGCCCATGTATCAAATCAAAGCTGATATTGGCTCTCTGGATACTCCCAAGCAGCCCCTCGGGCACTGACCAGTTGGAAAGGTCGTCGATGATCATATTTGTAACTCGGCGGGGGAACTGTGTGTCCCAACTACTGTTTCCAAACCATTCTCTGACCGTATTTACTTCATCATTTACGGGGATACCGGGAAACACGCCCGGAAACCCTGTTCCGATTTGTACTTTCTTGATACCACGCTGTTGAGTGAGACTTTTCATCGCACGTCGGTGGAGGGATCTGCCGATTGACACGTCTCGTTTCGTAGGCTCAACGAAAATCGAGCCCAAAATGCCGACGCCATTGATGAAGTAGGTAGCCGCAAATCCGTAAAGAGCCTGGGTGCTAGAGTTTCTCACGACAAAATGATTTTCTTGGATGTATGGGTTCTTGAGGCTGAAGGTGGCTGCGGCCGTGGTCTGAAGGAACTGAAGGTCGGGCGCACTTGCTCGGTAAATGGATCGCAACAATTCATCCAACCCTGTACCGTCACGCTCCGACTGGTATTCTTCTACAAGCCAGTGCTGCCTCGATTTGAGGACCTTTTTACTCTTTCTAAGAGTTCCAGGAAGCGATCCTTTGGGTGTGATTTCACCAACAAGGGCCCTTGTGAGAGCATGCAACGCGTTCTCCGTAAAGTCAAAAGTGCAGAGATATGTGCCGATGGACTTATCCATAGCGAAGTCATATGGTGAGCTAACTGCAACAACAATGAGTTGCTTTTTCTGACCGCGGCTCCGGAGCATGGAACACATCATGTCGACGTGCTTTGTGAAGCCAGCTTGATACAAGTTTCTGTTAGCGTCAGCCGTGACAATGATGATGCAAGACGCCCTGTTGATCAAGTTTTCGTGAACTAGCTCAATATTAGCATTTGAAGTTTCAACAGGCATAGAACCTTACCTGGCCGGACTCCATTGGCAGTATAGCTGGTATGCAGTAGTTTCTCGTTACGAGCACGAGCAAGGGACTTTCCAAATTCCCTGAAGACTCCTTCACCACTCATGATGGCACCACGCTCACGGTCAGCATGAGTCCACTGGTCATGTATGGTATAGGCTAAGCGCTGCATATCCTTGGATTCAAGTAACTTCTTGGTGAGTGAGGAGGCCGGTAATGGCTTGACCAAGGGTGTGAGCAAAAGCAACTCTTCGCCAGGATGCATGGACGCAGAGAGTGGGAGAAGCTTCTCTCTGTCTCGGATGACAGTTATTGAATCATCATAGGCGCGAAGTGATAATGCCATGTGGCTCGGATGAAGCTGAGAAAGTAGAGAAATTCCCGGAGGGTTAAGGGCTTTGTTCCATGATGTACACGTTGCTTTAAGCCGAAAAACACGCCTCAACGAAGTGAAGATGCGCTCCTTGGAAATAATGCCACTTTCGTAACCCAACTTCATGCCTTTGATGGCCTCCAGCTGGACATCGTATGCTCGACAAAGCAGAACCAGATCACAGCCCGCTTCCACAGCCATAACAACACCATTCTGGACACCAAGCTCATGACTCAAGGCTTCCATTTCCAGGCATTCCGAAATGGCAACTCCATTAAATCCTAGGTCGTTGCGCAACAAATCATCGACAACCTGGTCGGACAGGCAAGCGTGGCTCACATTCATAGACGGGTTGGAAATGCCGCAGCCACCAATGAACATTGCATCCAGCTTGCCGGAAGCGATGGCATTTCGGAATGGGACCAGGGCACTCAGACTGAGCTCCTCAAGGGTCTGGGTGATGATGGGCACGTCGAGGTTGGATCCGAGGAAATCTAGATTCCCATACGAGGGGAAATGTTTCCCACAGGATGCCATTCCTGCATCACGAATTCCTCTTAGAGCTGCGAGACTATACTGCGATACTTCCTGGGGGTCATCTCCCATGGCACGAACCCCCAGCGGTTGATAGCGGGCGTTATTCAACACATCAAGTACAGGGCCAAGCATGAGGTTCACGCCGCAGGCGGAAATCTCGGATGCTGTGGCCTTGGTGACTTCATAGGCAAGGTCGGCTCGGCCGGTGGCCGCAACTCCCATGGCACTGGGAAATTGACAGACATAGTCCTCGTCAAAAAGACTGTTGACTCCGCCGTTTTCCTGATCGAGAGCAATCAATAAAGGCTGAGGATGACCTGCCTTTTTAGCAATGGTCTGAAGCTCCTGGACAAGCTTGGCAGTTTGCTGTGCGGCTGTATGCTGTTAGCGCCGAATACGATATATGGGTAAAATACGCTTGTGTAAATTGGCTTTTGGTGTGTTGGACGATTACGATTTCTCTAGACGGTCTAGCCGCATCTAACGTACATTTCAGATTCTTGGCAGTGAGGATGATGGAGCCAAGATGGTGGTCCTCAATGAGGCTCCTGATTTGTGGGGTGACCTCTGTGCCATCCCATCCCATAATCAGGATCTGGCCTATGGCCCTAGGACAGTGTAAAGCGACATGTTAGCACACTGCGCCATATTGTATCCGGGACGGAGAAATATCCAGGCGCGGAGCCGGCGCTCCGGGGGCGGAGCGACAGAGTGGACGGAGTGGGCTCGTCCTGATCATGACGGAGAGTGTGAGTGCAACGCGGGTACGTACCAATCGAGGTTCTGCCATAGTGGATCTAGGTCACTGTCATCTGGGAGGGCCATGGTTGGACAGTGGTGGCGTTGGCGACGCCGAGTGACATGGTACCCGTGCCCGGTGACGGAGTGGGAGCGTTTACCGTGCAAGTTCTGGCCGGTGCTCGACTTGGACTTGAGGTAACGATGTGATGGCGGCAACGGCGACGACGACAACGACGATGAATCTGACCTGGCTGGTCGGCGAGGTCTGGGAGGGGCCATCTGCGCGATGCTGGCGTCTAAACTTCGGCTAAGGCCCGCTAGCGGCTGGTGATTGGCTGTGCGCAAATGGGCAAGTTGCCTGTGGGCCTGTGCCGTTGATGGATGGCGGCTGAGTTAACGTTACATGGGCCAACAAGCAAGGGCACTGTGGCATCCCGCCTGAAACTCTGAAATGCCAGAAAACCTGATGGGCGGATGGGTGGAGGAGAGGACGAACGTTGGGTCGGTACGCGGGAGGACGAATCCCAGCCTCTTGTACTCGCAGGTGGCTCCATGAATGGCCTGGCCCAGAGCGAGCCAGGAAACAATCCACCAGAAGGTAACCTCGCCGTCCGAGGCAAACTCGCAACAGCATTGCTATCTGGTGGCATGAGATAGGAGTGGCAAGCTTGGCTGGCGATGAGGGAGTTTTCTTGTCAATCCCGAGATACCGCCATGCTAGCGTCACTTTGAATCACTTGATTCAAATCACTGTGATACATTTTGCAACTACTAAGTAGTCGCCATGTGTCTTTTATGAGTGGGCTCATCGTTTTGGCCATAGAGAAAGACTTGCAACCATACACAACTCTCTGGCCCAAAGGAGAGGAAAAAGAAGAAGAAGAAGAAGAAGAAAAAGAAGAAAAAGACACTAAACTCTCTTCACAAAACGACATTCTCACAAAAAAAATAATCATGCCTAGCGCCATCCCTCCCAAGAGTGGACTGACCAAGTTTACCAACTGTCGCTTCCTCAAGGACAATGCCCTTGTTGAGGCTGACATCTGGGTCAGCTCCATCACTGGCAAAATCATTGACAGTCAGGCCTCATTCTACGGTGAACTGGCACTGCCTGACAAGACGGTTGATCTTGGTGGCCGGATTATTGCCCCGGGACTGATAGAATGTCAGCTCAACGGAGCATTCGGCTTCAACTTCTCAACCCTGCTAGATGACATGAATGAGTATGGCCAGAAGCTCCAGCAGGTCAACCATCTCCTGGTCCAGACCGGAGTCACATCCTACATTCCGACAATCACAAGCCAGCGATCGGAAATGTACCAAAAAGTGAGATAGCCCCAGTCCTCTTGATCGGTGGGGCATTGTACATGAGACTAACACTATCTTAGACGCTTCCGTTCCTGGGGCCGTCTGGGGACATGCGGAGGGCCGGCAACGGGGCCGAGTCTCTCGGCGCGCATTGCGAGGGCCCGTTCCTGAACCCCACCAAGAACGGAGCACACAACATCGACGTTTTGATCCAAGCCCAGTCGATCGACGATCTTGAGCGATGCTACGGAGCCGAAAACATGACACCGTCCGGCGGCAGACCAACGTCGATTAAAATGATTACGGCGGCACCGGAGCGCGGTGCTATGATGCACCTAATCCCCGAAATAACATCGAGAGGAATAATATACTCCACTGGACACTCGGACGCAACGTACGAAGAAGCGTCCCGGGCGGTTGGCAAGGGAGCGACCATGATCACTCACCTCTTCAATGCGATGCGACCCCTTCACCACAGAAATCCTGGCATCTTTGGTGTTCTCGGTAAGGCCGAGAGCCTGCACCGGCCCTACTTTGGTATCATTTGTGATGGGACTCACCTACATCCTACGACAGTTAAGATTGCCTATAATTCGCATCCCGATGGCTTCATCTTGGTCACGGATGCGATGCACTTGGTCGGCCTCCCCGATGGGGCATATCCTTGGACCAACGGCGACCAAACGTGCAACATTATTAAAGAAGGCAACACGTTGAAGTTGGAGGGCTCTGAGACGATTGCCGGAAGGTATGTGGTTGTGAGAAGCAGAGACTGTGTCAAACTCAGCTAACGGCTGCCAGCTCCATTACACTACTCGAATGTGTCAACAACTTCATGCAGTGGACGGGTGCCACAATTCCCCAGGCGCTCGGGGCCGTGACATCCACTCCGGCAGCGATGCTAGGACTCAAAGGGGTCAAGGGCACGTTGGAGGCGGGAGCCGACGCCGATCTGGTGGTGCTGTCGGAGGAGGGCGTGGGAGGTGTGCATCGCTTGGTATTGGACGAGGTGTGGAAGTTTGGTGAGCGCGTGTGTCGGGCCGACCAGCGTCATGTGAAGGGGGAGATGAAGTAAACGAACGGGTGGTCTAAGATGCAGAACAAAGATGAAATACGATACGTGCCGACTGCGTATTAATAAAGAGGGAGGACGCTGAAACTAGACAGACGGCATGGTATGCGGGTAGACTTGGGATGCCATGCATGCGAATGGATCAAGGCGTTTGGTGTTCAGACTCCCTTCTTAGCTTCGAGTAGTTGCTTCTGCGCCGCGTGGTCCGGCAGCGAACATGGCGACATTGCAGCGCCGATCTCAACCACTGTGGCTTCCATAACGATTCCCGAACACGCCGCAGCTGATTCTAAATTTACTCGTGCAGTGGAGAGACTGCAACCCCTCTAGCCTTGTCGCGCAGTGCTCAGCGAGATCGTCCAGCCAATTGTCGCAGCCGGGTCGCTTGATAGGATAGGTCGGCCCAGCCGTCGTGGGTCTTCTCCGCGGCGCCTCCTCCACTCCTCCGCCTCGCCTCCGCTTTTTCTTACAACCGCGCTTGCTTCTCCAAGTAATAAACATCAGCCCAAAACCACGTCGTCCGATCTCTGGCGCGCACCTACCTCACGGCTCCCCCCCGACAAGCGATTCGCGATACACCTCGCCTCCCATCGCCGCCCGTCCCCCCCGTAGACCAGAGCCTCGCGGCCATTGTCAGGTGCGCTCGTGCGTCGCTGATCTCACTCGCGCATCCGACCATATGAAGCGATAACGGACGGACAATGCAATGGCAACCTTCAACTCGATGCCGGGGCTCTCCACGGGCGCCTCTCCCAACGACGCAATGGCTATGAACCTTGGTCCAGGCCAGCCTCAGGGTTTGAATATGGACGTCTTCGACCAAGAACTAGCCTTTGACGATTCGTTGCTGTGCGTGCCCCCATTTGTAAGCTCTAATCCTAACGCTGACGGACGAAGCGATGGAGCCACGCTGCAAAACCTCCCCTTCACTCCCGCATACGACCTGGACGGCTTTTCGACAACCTTTGAAGACCCCTTCTCATATTCATCTCGACATTTTGAACCCCCGCAGAGCCACACAGATGCGCTCCAGGAAGAGTCCTCTCCACAGGAGCTCGATAACAAGCTCCTGGGCTTTTCTGCCCCTATCCACAGCGCGACCGTCATCGACGAAACGGGCCAGTTTGCGGAAACCAACATGAGCGCTGAGCTGTATGGCATGTTCTTCGTTGCCGAGGATGTTTTTGGTGGTGAGACAACTGGACGGCCGCTCGAGCTAACATGTTATCGCCGAAACCTCTGGCAATGTTCCGGCCAAATTACACTGCCTCGGATAGTCAACAACATTGTAAATGATCAAGGGGTTCATGTGCAGATATTCGAGCTGGTCGCGACCATTGCTGCCATTGAATCAATCGACGGAAAGCCCACAGAGATCATATCAATTCCTTGGAAGAATGCCAACGCGCAACCCGGCGAGGAATCCAAGGCCGTCGCCGCGCCACCTATTATCACATTGGACCTTGCCTCGGGGCAAGAAATGAATGCGCATCGAGTCAGCCTTCCTGTGTCATGGAAGAGATTACAGTTTAAGCATGCAACTGCAAACAATGGCCGGCGCAAGGGCCTGCAGCAGCATTACGTTGTCAAGATTGGCCTCCATGGCAGGACTAAAAACGGCGATCTGGTCCCTATTACCGAAATCCACTCTGGCCCCGTCATTGTTCGGGGCCGAAGTCCCAGAAACTTCGATAACAAGAAGGATGTTCCTCTTACCAGCGAAAAGAAGATTGAGAGGAGAAATACCTCAGTATCCACAACATCAGAGAACCCAACGTTACTACGTATAGAAAGAGAAAGCTCGCAAGGCTATATACCGAAATATTCGCCTATGCAGGTTGGTCTTCCTTCTCTCTCTCTCTCTCTCTCTCTCTCTCTCTCTCTCTTTCACACACACACACCCAGGCTAACTTGACTCTTCAGAATGATTGGGCAACCCCCCAGTCAATACCTCAACCAATCCCTAGCCCTCAACCGGGACAGACTCATCCATCTAAGAGAATGGCACTCTCGCCAAATCCTCTGAAGCCGCCTGTCCCAGCTTGGTCAAACGAACCTACTAACTCCACTAAACCTATGCCTGCCCAAGCAAAAAACCCAACGCCTCGTCAGGGCACCTCTCTCCCCATCAACCTTTCCCTTTCTGAGGATGAGAGAAGTCCAAACCGCTCGGGCTCTGATCTACAAAGCCCTCAACCCTCAAAGTCCATCTCTATTATGGGCCAGAACATAGAAAACAGTCCACGAGAGGAAGGTGATCCCCTCTACGAATATTTCCCCCTGACTGTCGACGATTGGTAAAGAGCCCCACGTTCCATCTTAGCCAGGCCCCATATTCTAACGGTGTATAGGATGCCCCCTGTCGATGCGGTCTATAGACCTCATGTCGTTCATCATACCATTGTTCCGCCCGAGATGAAAGCTCAGCAAATAAGGAGCAAGTCGAAGCGGTACTTCGCCGCAGAATGATGAGACACAGGCACATTTTAATGACTTATGAATTGGTGATCACTCGGAGTGTCAATTTCTTGTATATCTACATATTTACATTCCAGTCTTGTGTAATGTTATCGACCAACCGGGTCTGGACATGTTGAACCATGGTGAGGGTGTCAACAGCTGGAATATTTTTAGGCTTTAGCAGCGAGGTGGAAGCGACTGATACCCTAGGGTTCGAAAGCAAATTTATCGAGTTTATCTATACAGCAAGGCTTATCTAAACCACACCTATAACCAACGCTAACGCTTAAACACTATCCAATACTTTAAACTAATGTCGCTGAATACCCTCTTTTTGGCGATTCTTTTTATCATAACATCGTGGAATTCCCGCGTTAAACTTGTAACGACTGTACCTGTTGCTCTCAATATGTTACTCTACAATCTTGGTTATTTAACCTGTACCCCTAACCATTAAAAGCGATTGGACAAGACCAGCTTTGTCTCTAGGTTCCTTCCCCCTTTAGCATCTCACTCAAGCCCCAACGGCATTAATTCTCATCATCTGCTGTTCGGGATTCGGTGTCAATCTACGGTTCAGACTCGGCTCAGGGATGCGTGATGCCATGCGGTCGGGCACAAGGTCAGGAGAGACGGAACGAGACGAATGCCCGCTCGCGGGAGCTGCACGCAAGAGGTGCGATGCAATTGGCTCAGGGGCAACGAGAAGAGGCGACTCGACCTTTTGGATCTTGGTCTCGGGGATTGTGTCATTGCCCGTACGAACCTTGGAAGGAAGTATCTGCTGAAAGCCTTGCTCAAGGGCGACCTTTTCGATGCTCTTGAAATACTGTGTAGGGAATTAGCTTTTATTCCGAACATTATATAGGGTGAGACGACGCTTACCTTGACCGTCTTCACCTGAAGCTCTAAAGTGGCATCTTCATCAACAACAATCATGGGATGGGGATGAAGCTGGAGGGACGAAAGAGTCCACATGTGGTTGACCCCCTGTTCGATGCATTTCTGGAGCGCAAGTGACTTGCGAGCACCCAGGATGATCACGACGACTTCTCGTGCATCGAGGACAGTCTGGACTCCCACAGTCAAAGCCATCCGCGGCACCTTGTTCAGGTCACCACCAAAGAAACGCGAGTTGGCCAAGATGGTGTCATAGGCCAACGTCTTGACCCTGGTACTGCTGGTAAGGCTTGAGCCGGGCTCGTTGAAGGCAATGTGGCCATCCTCGCCAATGCCTGCTAGGAACAGGTCGATGCCTCCAATTGCCCTGATGGCATCTTCATAGGCATTGCACTCGGCCTCGAGGTTTGGAGCATTGCCATCAAGGATGTGAACGTTGGAAGGATGGATATTGACATGGGACAGGAAGTGCTTAAATATGAAGGAGTGATAGGAGTTGGGATCATCCCTTGGGAGACCGACGTATTCATCCATATTGAAGGTTACAACATTCTCAAAGGAGATCTACGGCCCCTGTTAGCATCGTGATGCATCCCGCGAGGTGGCAGTGCTTGCTTCGCCAGCCTTGTATTTGGCAACCAAAGTCTCATAGGTGAGCAAGGGGCTAGAGCCAGTGGGCAGTCCGAGGACGAACGGGTGCTCGGGGGTGGGCTGGAAAGCCCTGATGCGGTTAACAATATAGTTGGCCACGTACAGACTAGCCGCACGGTCATCGTCGCGAATAATCAGACGCATGGTGGCAGTGTATTCGGGTATGTATACGAAACGGGCCTGGCTCGTGTTTAGGTGGTGAGGTGTATCAAAGATGCAAGGAAAATAGGAAACTCGACTTATTCAGTCTGCGAGTTGTTGACAATTCTTAGTAGGAAAGGTCAAATCACCACTTGGGATTTGGGGTGGGCGGAGGGTCAAGGCAGTTGCTTAAGAGCTTCGAGGGGAAAACTGGTTCGTGGGACGCCACCAACCAAGAGAGCATGTGCCTCGGATTGTGACAATGAGACATGGCGACGTCTACGTAGTTTCTCGGCACCAGGCAGCTCTGAATGGAGGAAACTTGGTGGGGAGGAAACTGGTGAGCCAAGGTGTATCGTGATGAGATGGAACGTCACCGTCCTCAATGCCAAAAGTCAGAGTGATGCGGGACATCAATGTGCCACCAGAAGCCCAGGACCACGGTGTACCACGGTGTACCAAGGCGGCCGACAGTTCCGGGTCTGTGATTTTTGGCAACCCAACGTTGCTTGAGGTCATATGACTTGCCACCGGCGATGGTGTGTTCGGGTCGGGGAATTGACTGGTGCAGTTTCCAGAGCACAATCACGGGAGGAACAAGTAACACGAGCAGGATTTCCGGGCACATCGGGCTCTGGGGCTAATATCGCGGTCTAGAAGCCGTGCTTGCGGTTTGACAGACCGGGGTGACACAGACACGCCCTGGTGTAGTTTGATGCTCACGGCTTGGGCGCATCGACCTCGCCGATATTGCGACTTTCCCCATTGCCGGTTGCAATCACAGTGTAAAAGCTGGTGGGCTAATTTGTATGCAACCGGACGACGACCATACGCAGCTCCTTGTCAGCGCAAACAAATAACCAGCCAAGCAATCTTCAACATCAGTCAACAGCGTCCAACATGCGCGTCGGCCGCATTGGCAATCGGCCCTTTCACTCGGGTCCC
Organism: Calonectria henricotiae; assembly: GCA_020623695.1. Classification (NCBI taxonomy): domain Eukaryota; kingdom Fungi; phylum Ascomycota; class Sordariomycetes; order Hypocreales; family Nectriaceae; genus Calonectria; species Calonectria henricotiae. Next base: position 55,607 of record JAHVYB010000193.1, read on the forward strand.
CGCGCAAGCCGCCAGACTCGATCTAGCCGTTTTGTGGAGTTGATATGTACGTGATCAGGCTTGGGGACCTTGAGGCGACGTGGTAAGGAAAAAAAAAAAACCCCCACGATGCATGAGATAGCGGAGAATTTTGGGGATTAGCAAGGTGTAGAAGTGAAAGGGTGAAGGAAAAAATGGAGAGTTGGGTTGGATAGCTTCAGGTTCATGTTTTTCGCGGACTAGATGTAACTTTGGACGGTTGAAAGTCAATGGGACTTTGGCATCGACATCGCAGCCTCGGGCCTCACCTCCTCTAACCTCGACAGCCAACCAACTAGACTCATTCATTATTCTCGATTCAGACAAAAAGACAGTTTCGGCTTCGCTTCGGGCCTCTAACACTTTTCATGGCCTTTAGCCTCGCCCGGTACGTCCCGGACTGTCACTTGTTGCCAGGAGGAGGGAAGTACCTTGGCTCAGATCCACCCGCCGGCTCACTGGCCCCCTCCACGCAACGTTACAACAACCCCATTCAGCCAGCCTTCAGACCGTCTCACCCTTTGCCCAAGCAGCACGCGCGCGCATTGCACATCGCCCCAAAGCCAGCACCCACGCGCGCACGCAGCAATGCTGCAAGCACCACTAGCCCCGAGGGCGCTGGCACCTCGCTCACCCGCCAATCTCCCCTTGTTGAGGGGCTTGGCTGAGACGACACTTGTGTGTGCGACGTAGCGTAACTAACAACCGATCTTCCACCAGGCCTGGTCCTAGTCGCTCTTGGTCTCCTTGCCTTGCAACTGCCTGTCTCTGGTCGATCTCTCTCTCGCCTGCGGCTCTTGGGCTCGTTTTTGCTTCTGTCGTCTCTGTCGTCTGCCCATCTCAGCTCAGCAGCCCCCTTTGATTCGCGCCTGTGTGGTCACTTGTTTTGTTCCACCACGTTTGGTCTCGTCTCATCCATTGAATCGTTTCCTTGCCGCCCAACCGCTCACTTGTCGACCACCATCTATCCATCCGATCCGCTTCCTGCTGGGGTTCTGGCTTCTGGGGGCGTCAGACAAACCCGCCCCGTTTTCTTTCCCATGCGAGTGGCCGCTCTGGACCGAGTCGTTGGATTTTAGTATTTACTTCCCTCATGTCCATCACTTGACGATCTTCCCCCTTGGCCCTTTTGCGTTTATCGTTGATGATCTACCGCCTTTGCCCGTTCACTCGTTCTCGTTTCTGCAATGGCAACCACCTTTCCAAGGCAGTTCACTGCCGCCATTATCAAGAGCCTCCTCCGCGGCAAGTCGCTGCTGCAGGCCATCCTGGCCTACTGGGCAAGGTCTTTAGGCGCCATTGCCGACCGCAAGGGCCGTGTCGCCGCACCCTCACGTCGTTCCAAGGACGACTTTCTCCAAGAGGCCGAGGCCCTCCTCCTCGACCCCGTCAGTTACGATGGACTTGTACAGCTGTCACAGGACTTGACCAAGCAATTCGCTGAGCGTCTCCAAACGAGCACCGAGTCCATGCTTCCCTCTTACAACCACCAACTACCAAATGGAACAGAGCAGGGGCACTATCTGGCTTTGGATGTGGGAGGTTCAACCCTCAGGGTAGCCCTGGTCGAACTGCGAGGACGCATGTCGGGCGTCGGCGAAGAGAGCAGGATTGTCAGCATACGGAACTTTGCCATAACCCCCGAGATTAAGAGTCTAGAAGGCATGGCGTTTTTTGATTGGATGGCCACGAGGATCAAGGATACACTCGCCGAGCAGATTGAAAGTCGAGCTCTTGAGGAGCCATTGCTGATGTCTATGGCGTGGAGTTTTCCTGTCGAGTACGTCAACCCTTTTTTCATCATTATACATCACCACAATGCTAACACTCCCAAGTCAAACATCTCTAAGTGGCGGCAAGCTGTCAATCATGGGTAAAGGTTTCATGGCAAACAAGGGGCTGATGGGCCAAGATTTGGGGCAGATTATCGAAACTGCATGTGGTAACCAAGGACTTGACGTAGAACTCCGGGCCATCATTAACGACTCGAGCGCTTGTCTACTGTCCGAGTCCTACGCTCACACATCGACACGGTTCGGGCTTATTCTAGGTACCGGCGTCAACATGTCCGCTTACCTGCCCGTCCTGTCGATGGGACAGTTCAAGCTCGGTCAACGGCCTGCTGAATGGACTCACCTAATCGTAAATTCTGAAATCAGCCTGTGTGGGCGGGGCATCCTGCCCATGACCCGATGGGACCAGCTACTGCGAAAGGGTCACCCCAAGCCTGATTTCCAACCTTTAGAGCATCTCGTCAGTGGCATGTACTTGGGCGAGATTTGCAGGTTCATACTCGTCGAAGCCATCGAGTCAACTGGCGTATTCGGCGGCCAAGTGCCCCCATCCCTGTTGGAGCCGTATTCGTTGGCGACTGAGACACTATCAAAGATTGAAGAGTACGTTCCAAGACCATGTCATCATTTTGTTTCGAAGGCTAACTTAATATTTCACAGTGATACAAGTTCCGAGCTTGACGATGCATGCAAGGAATTTACTCTTCGACATCCGTCATCCTACACCCCAACAAAGTCTGATATGTCTTTCCTGAGACAGCTCGCGTCATATGTCTCGAGACGCTCGAGTGCCCTGGTGGCAACCTGCGTCTTCACTTTCTGGAAGTTCCGCATCGACTCTCAAGCCGAGTTTGTCCGGGGCCTTCACGAATCCTCGCCGCTGCGACCGCACGCCGAGGCCGACAGGGATCTTGACCAGACCACAGTTGCCTTCAACGGAAGCGTAATTGAGAATTATCCAGGATATGTGGCTAGTTGCCAAAAGTATCTGGACGACCTCATTGCAACACAGGAGAGTGGCAACAATGCTCGGTCAGTCCAACTGGTGTCAGCAAAGGAGAGTTCACTCATGGGTGCTGCGGTGGCCCTCGCCTCAATTGAGGGCAGTGCATGAGCCAATCGTATAGAGTTGCAACAAGGCGTTGCTACTGCGTACAGGTCCACTGGGCCGTAATGATGCATATGAGGTGGGAACGGCGTTGGTTAGCATTTTGGTTCCATTTGGTTCAAGAATCATGTTGGGTAAATTCAAATCCCAAGTCACATAACTAGGTCTCGGAGATAGAGAAGCAAACGAGCGCTCTCGGGCATAATTCAAAATTACATAGAAACAAGGTGGGGCATAAGCTAGTAGCTAATAGCCTAATGTAAATATTTTTGTCAATGTGTTTATCTTGGTTTTGACAAAGCTCAAACATGATTTGCCCTCGCTAGAGTGGCGTAAAGTGGTGCCCGCGAGTCGCGTCGAGATGTTTCTACTGCCTGCCAATCAAAGTAGAGGTACCCACCTTGATCAAGCGTGCCCAGCCACTGCGAGGTAGCAGTACCTGCATCGCGGTCATGTGATCGCCTGGCGTCCTCGCGTTTAGTGGATGTGTCGCGTCACGGCAAATAAACTACACAACGCCAAGTTGAACCGCCGCTGACATCTAGACTATTTGGCAGCCCACGGCAACTCCAACTAAATGTCTCAACTGAGGCGAGCATCGCTCTGCTAAATTTCATTTTAAATCCCAAACTACGTTCAGTCTTGAAAACCCAAAAACAAGCCAAAATGGGAGACGCTGCCGAAGGCTCATCAGGCATCTTTGCCGAGTGCGCAGTTGCTTTTGTGCCCAGCAGCGCCCTGGCCCCAAAGTTAATCAGCGAGGTAACCAGACTTTGAGGAGCAGAAGTGACTGGAAAGCTGACCTTTTCCCGCGGCGGTAGCTATCGACTATATTAGAGGACAATGGCGCAACCATCTGCGATCCCCGACGCGACGGCACGATTCCCATCGAGAAGGCCACCCACATTGTTTCCAACACCATCGATTTCCCACAGTACACAGACTCGCAAGCGGTCATGATCCCGGTGGTTACGACGCAGTGGATTACAAATTCCATTTCACGGCGCAAGCAGGCCCAGGTCCGGCCCTTCTCCCCGGACCCCCGAATGATATTTTCCCAGGTCGTCGTGACATGTGCGGACCTGCCTGAGACGGACAAGGAGAGCATCGCTGGAGCGACCATGGCTCTGGGCGGTCAGGAATCCAAAGACGTGTCGCGGTTGACGACGCATATTTGTGCCTTGTCCATGGACCACCCCAAGGTCCAGGCAGCGATGCAGAAGGGATGGAAGGGAAAGATTGTTTTGCCGCATTGGTGAGTCAGCTGGGGATGCGTGGTATGAGCCACTAGAGATGTACAAGTTGCTGATTTCTCGCAGGTTTGACGACTGCTTCAAGCTCGGGAAGCGTATCGACGAAACGCCATATTGCCTACCAGACCCCGAGATTCTCGAGAAGTCACCAGAGGATGAGCTGAAAATTCCCGTCAACTCGAACCTCGAGGGCGCAACATCAGCAACACCCACCTATTTAGCTCTGCCTCCAGATGGAGATGTCGTCCGCCCTCCAGTCACTGTCTTTCAAGACCACAAAGTAATGCTTTCCTGGGATTTAAACATCACACCTCGGCTCAGTAAGGTCGTTCGGGACATTATTATCAACGGTGGCGGAAAGCTTGTATCACAGGTGGATCAGTGCACCATGTTCATCTGTCAGTACAGGGACGGTCCTCAGTATGTCCAAGCTGCTCAGTCATGTAAAGAGGTGGGCAATTTGGCATGGCTGTACTATCTGATTGTTCATAACGATTGGACCTCGCCTCTCCGCCGACTCTTACATTACCCTGTCCCGAAGAATGGCATCGAAGGATTCAAAGGCCTGCGCATCACAGTATCCAACTATGGTGGAGAGGCTCGAGTATACCTCGAAAATCTGATCAAAGCTTGTGGCGCCGAGTTCACAAAGACGATGAAGTCGGATAACACACATTTGATCACTGCCCGTAACTCGAGCGAGAAATGCAAGGCTGCCCCCGAATGGGGTATTGCTGTCGTCAATCATTTGTGGATGGAAGAGAGTTATGCCAAATGCGAGATGAAACCGATCAATGTTAGCAAGTATAATCATTTTCCACCTCGTACTAACCTTGGCGAGATTATTGGTCAAACCTTCTTCGATACAGCCAAGTTACGAGATTTATTTTATCCTGGTGGTGACGAAAATATGTCTCCTCGAGCCAAGAGGAAGCGCAGAATCCTTGAAGCAGCTGAGGAGAATGCATACAACCATGGGCCAGCAGAAGGTGTCGTGATCGGCCGGGAAGACGAAGACAGGGACGTGGATGATCTTCAGCCAACCGAGGAAGAAGTCAAGAAAACGACTGCAAAGAAGCCTACAACAACCAAAACTATGGCTTCGGTAGCAACGCCAATTCGAACTCGCCCCGTCCGAGCTGGTAAGGAAAACGAGACGCCTTCTGTAGTGTCGACAGGAGGGCGCAGCGCCAAGGCCAAAGCGCGTGATCTGCTTCAAACCATCGCCCCGGATATCGCATTGTATGAAAAGGAGAAAAAACGACATAGCAAGGGGCCCAATGCTCCCTGGGGCGGGAAACGGGCAGCAGACGAGGTCGACAAGACCAAGTCTAAGCAATCCGCAAGCCCAGAGGCAGATGACGCCGAGGATGACAGCCGACCTGCGAAAAAGGCTCGACCATCCCTTCCAGATGTTGATATGCGTGTCACTCTCACCGGCTTTAGTCGATGGGTCGGTGACAAGAACAAAGAGGATCATGACAGAGTACGTGGCCATTAGAAAACTTCATTTAGTATAATGCTGACATTTTCTACTACAGAAAAAACTACGTGATCTTGGAATCCAGATTGTCCAGGAAGGACAAGCATGCGATTACTTAGCAGCTCCGCATGTGGTCCGAACAGTGAAGTTTCTCTGCGCTCTTGCTCGAGGGCCTACTGTCATCTCATCCACCTTCATTGATAAGATTTTGGAAACGGGCAAGGTACCGGATGTTGAAGAATTCATTCTCCATGACAAGGAGACTGAGTCTCGTTACAATTTCAGCTTGGAAAAGTCTGTTGCTCGCGCAAAATCAATCCGGGGCAAGCTGCTGTTGGGTATTCCAATTTACTGCACCGAGAAAATTCGCAACGGGTCTGACAGCTACAAGTCAATTGCAGAGGCAAACAACGCCATTTTCAAGATCTACCGGGCGCGCAGTGGCACGACAATCCGCCCTACAACTGCCGAAGAGGATGGCAACGCGCCCCCAGACCCGGTATATCTCCTCAGCAGTAACAGTCTTGAGGAAAAGGCAATATGGGAGCGTTTCCGAGATATGGCGCGAAAAGGCAACATGGAACCACGGGTGGTAGCTCCCGATTGGCTACTAGACGTGGCGATGGCTCAGCAGGTGCGCTTCGATAAAAAGTTCCTTGTCGAGAACTTTTACAAGGCTCAGGTATAAAAACAGAGCATGTGGTATATCTTAATGACGGAGTTTTGGTGTGTGTTGGGTTTGGAGTGCTTGTCTTTGGCCTATGATGGTTGAGCCAATTCATCGGGCCCAGATATTGCTAGGGCTGCTAAGAAGTATGTAGTTATGCAGCGTAGGGAAGGGAATATTCTCAGAAGAACTTGACGCCCAAAGAATCGTCCTGGCCGAAAATTTGGGCCTTGTTCCGCTTAACGAGAACATTGAGGGCCTTTAGAAGGATCTCGTTATCCATGCCGTGAATATCTAGCTCTTGTCAGTAACGCTGCGTTCAAACTTGTGTGTTAGAAAGGGACAGCATACCAGTCCCTCTTGTCCCGTCCCCTTCGACCAGCTCGTAGACAGTCAACACGCTGCCCTTTTGGCCCGTATCTTCTACGTATGTCTCGATGAGTCCTGCCCACTCCTCAGGCTTGCGCCAGAAGAGGTAGACGACATCCCCCGTTGATCCGCCGCCGACGTACTCTACGCGACCGTCCTTTAGCATAAAATCGACGACATCACGGATGTCGTCGGGGTGCAGCCGCCGGTCGAGGCGCCGGTTGAAGAAGAGGTCCGAGTCGGCGGCGGAGGACAGGGCGAGACGGAATATGCGGTGGTGGCGGGCGTAGGCGAGGATGAGAGCCGCCCACTTTGTGCGCTGGGCGTGCAGCGTCGTGAGGTTGGTCTGGCGAGTGTAAAAGGCCGGGAAGTGGTATTCGCGGGGGAAGGCGAAGGTCGAGGCGGCTTCGGAGGGGGTGGGGGTGCCGGTGGATGTGGGGGCTGTCGAGGCGGTCGCCATTGCAAGCGGGGGATGGAGGAGAGAGGGAGACCAAAAAAAGAGGAGAGTGAGGAGGTTGGCCGATGGCTTGGACGGGAGAGGGAGAGAAAGTCGCCAGGGGGGAAGCTAATTGCGCGTCTACAGTCTTTGGTGGTTGGAGGTTGATTTTGGCGGGGTTCTTGTCATGACGCGCGTGGGGGACGAGGGGCAGCGGACGCAGCTCACACGTGCCAATTGGGTGTCTGAGATGGAAGGCTTAGCTAAATTGAGAATCGTCTCCCGTGGGCTCTGATCTGATGCAACAGCTTGTCTCCATCTTGAGTCAATACTGAATTCACAGGCTCCATCGGTCTACGGCATCCTCGAGAGATCTCGCAGACATTGAACAATAAACAATGTTCATCGGAATCGTATCTGTGAAGTTATTTTCTAATCAAACAGTCCCTATTGGCCCGTTGCCGTATTTCACACTAACAGGTCGCCCGCTGAATGTCTTATCAGACCCGCTCTGATAAGCAAGTTGCGCGTGCATCCGAGGAGAAATGCTCGTCGCGGAGGGATGGGAATCTGTCCAGGGGAAGAGAAAAGAAGAAGAAAATCGGTCCCTCTAGAAATCACCTCATGGAGCTGCTGCATCTGTCTCGTTCTGGACTCTCCTTCGGCGCCTCGGTGTCTCTCGGTGTTTGACCGCAGCTGGAAACGGCTAAATGAGTTTGTCCTACAACACAGCAATGCTGCGGTCATAACGACCGATTGACTACACAGAGTGCTCGGCCCATCAATCAATGAATTTCAATTAACAAGGCAAAGTAAAATAATTGTCACAACCACCCCGTCTGTATGGGTCTTTGCCTGTTCGCCGCATGACGGGCACCTGATTTTCGCGGACCCGAGCCCAGCACCATGTTTGCGAGCCTTTCTCCGCGGAACAGCAACGCCAGAGCCACGCCACACCTCAAACGCACCAAAAATCTCCGCCATGATTGGCTCTCCAGCCAGGGCACTGCTCCTTATCAAGATCACCCGTTAAGCGGCCTGTACTGGCGGCTCACATCATGGCACTGGCGGAAATGCGTTTTGCAGCACTATCTTGTGCAGAGATGGCCGGAGATGCAACTCGCAATCCAAACGAGACGTGGAATCCACGGATCGCCCCGATGACCTCGGCTCTGCTTATCCTGCCTTAAAAGCAGGTTCCTCCTTGGTAACCCTGGATCCAAGGCAGTCAGTTTCTCTCTCAATGACAAGGTCTTGACGGTGCATGGGGGGTTTTTTTTTTAATAAAAATCTATCCACCATGAGCCAACCACAGAAACGCCTGGTCGTCGTGGGACTGGGCATGGTCGGCATCGCTTTCATGTAAGTGGAGCCCGCTCACTGCTTGCTTTCCAGGAAATAGACCCTGACAATTCTGCAGCGACAAGTTATTAAAGTACGATGCAAAATCACGAGAGTACAGCATTACCGTCCTCGGCGAAGAACCTTATCTAGCCTATAACCGAGTCGGCCTAACGAGCTTTTTCGAACACCGTAAAATCGAGAGCCTCTACATTAACCCAGCTTCATGGGTGAGTTTGATTGTTCAGGCACAGCCCAAGAAACTTCATTCTAACTCGATAAAAGTACAAAGAAGCCCCCGAAGGATCATTAAACTGTCACGTCAACACCAGAGCCACGAGCATCGACTCTGAAGCCAAAACCGTCGCTTGCGCCAATGGCGAGGTGTACCCTTACGACGTGCTAGCCCTGGCCACCGGATCAGACGCCATCCTCCCTCCCTTGCCTGGATACGATGCAAAGGGTGTATTTGTCTACCGAACCATCCAAGATTTGGAAGACCTCATCAGGTTTGCCGATAACAAGAAGGGGACCAATGGCGTCGTGATTGGAGGAGGCCTTCTTGGCCTCGAAGCCGGCAAGGCCATGCTGGATCTGGAGCGCTTCAACAAAATCAGTCTCATTGAGCGTGCTCAATGGGTTCTTAGTCGGCAACTCGATGCGGATGCCGGGAAAATGGTCGTTGACCAAGTCCGAGCGCTGGGAGTGGACATTGTGCTCGGCAAGGGAGTTGCAAGTATTAAAACGGATGAAAGCAACAATGTGAGCGGCGTGGTTTTCGAAGACGGTCAAGAGATTGATTGTTCGACTCTATGCTTCGCCATTGGTGTCACACCCCGAGATGACTTGGCCGAAACATGCGGTCTTGAGCGCGGCCCGCGTGGTGGCATCGTGGTTGACGACTCCCTAAACACCAACATTCCGGACATTTATGCCATCGGCGAGTGCGCGAACTGGAAGGGGCAATGTTACGGCCTCATTGGACCCGGTGTCGAAATGGCAGAGGTACTTGCCTTCAACCTTTCACAAGCCAAGCTTCACGCTCCCGCAACATTTAAGCGCCCCGATCTCAGCACGAAGCTCAAGCTTCTCGGCGTCGATGTTGCTAGTTTCGGCGACTGCTTTGCCGATGTAAACGGCCCCCAATATCTACCGCCCCGTTTTGCGAAGACATTGAAGACCAATAATGGCTTCGAATTGACAAATGGAGCCGCCGCAGCTGCCATTTCTCAGTCCGTTCAAACACTTACGTACAAGGATCCGTTCCTGAACGTCTACAAAAAATACATCTTGACAAAAGATGGAAAATACCTCCTTGGTGGCATGATGATTGGTGACACCAGGGACTATGTTAAGCTCGTTCCGATGGTTAAATCCATGAAAGAACTTGATATGCCGCCGAGCGAACTCATATTAGGAGCCAAGAAAGACGGCGCCGATGAGGGTGACGATCTTCCCGATGACGCGCAGATCTGCTCATGCCACAACGTTACCAAGGGTGATATAGTCACAGCTGTCAAGTACGGTACCTGCAAAGATATTTCCAGCCTCAAATCGTGCACCAAGGCCGGCACTGGTTGTGGCGGCTGCATGCCCCTCGTCACAACCATCTTCAACAAGACAATGACCTCCATGGGCAATGAGGTCACTAATTTTGTCTGCCCTCACTTCAACTACTCGCGCGTTGATCTCTACAGCATCATAACGGTTAGGCGTCTCAAGTCTTTGAAGGCAGTGATGCGGGAAGTTGGAAACGACAAGGACAGTCTGGGCTGCGAACTCTGCAAGCCCGCCGTCGCAAGCATCATGGCATCGCTCTGGAACAAGCACGTCATGGACAAGACGAGCCATGGTCTCCAGGATACCAACGATCGCTTCCTAGGAAACATCCAGCGCGACGGAACATACTCTGTGGTTCCTCGTGTTTCTGGTGGCGAGATTACGCCCGAGAAGCTCGTCGTCATTGGCGAGGTGGCCAAGAAATACAATCTCTACACAAAAATCACAGGTGGTCAACGTATCGACCTCTTTGGCGCCAAGAAGCAGGATCTCCTGGACATCTGGGGTCAACTGGTTGCCGCCGGCATGGAATCTGGACATGCATACGCAAAGAGTCTAAGAACTGTCAAGAGCTGCGTCGGATCCACGTGGTGCCGCTTCGGAATTGGTGACAGTGTTGGTCTGGCTGTCCGCCTGGAGGAGCGATACAAGAGTGTTCGAGCGCCTCACAAGATCAAGGGTGGTGTCAGTGGATGTGTGCGAGAGTGTGCGGAAGCCCAAAGCAAAGAGTATGTCCCCATTGCCAATTCTGTTTCCTTTTTATTTGGATATTTTCTGACATATTTGTAGCTTTGGTTTAATTGCAACTGAAAAGGGCTTCAACATTTTTGTTGGTGGCAACGGTGGTGCCAAACCACGCCATGCGGAACTCTTGGCCAAGGACGTGCCACCATCAGAGGTGGTAACCATCATTGACCGTTACTTGATGCTTTACATCAGGACGGCAGACAAACTCCAGCGTACTGCACGTTGGGTCGAAAACCTTCCTGGCGGCATCAAGTACCTTCAGGAAGTCATCCTCGAGGACAAACTCGGCATCTGCGCGTCTCTTGAGGCACAGATGCAGGAACTTGTGGACAGCTTCTTTGACGAGTGGACCGAGGCGATTCGCACTCCAGCCATTGCTGCCAAGTTCAAGCAGTTCCAAAACACCAGCGACACCACGCCCAACATGGAACTCGAGGAAGACCGCGGCCAGAAGCGCCCAGTGCTCTGGGCAGGCGAGTCGGTAACGGAGGACTTTAAGACTCTCCGTGATCGGTGGGCCAGCATGACCTGGGAGCCGGTCATCGAGACTGTCTACTTTGACGGCGCTGATGAACTCCCCAACGGCATCTCGGCGACTATCAAGCGCGGCGACACGCAGCTCGCCGTCTGGCGTGTGCAGGGTACTTATTATGCCACTCAACAGATGTGTCCACACAAGCGGGCATTCATCCTCTCAGACGGTCTTGTGGGCCAGGAGCCGTGTGAAAAGTCGACCAACGGCAGCAGCGAGACCCCGAGCGGAAAGACCTCGCCTTGGGTATCGTGTCCGCACCACAAGCGCAACTTTGACCTTGGCAATGGATCGTGCAAGACAGATTCGGCCCTTTCCATTGCGACATTCCCCACGGAAGCTCGAGCTGACGGCATGCTATACCTCAAGCTGCCTTCCGTCGAGGAACTAGACGCGGCCCTCAGCACCAAGAAGTGGATGGTCAAGAAGGGCGAGAGCAACTCCGCCGCTCCGATGAACGAGCTTGATAAGCGCATCAAGTTTGTCGGAATCAGAGGCAAGAAGCCCGGGGTACAGCCCATCGCCGGCAACAATATGTCCAAGCCTGTGGAGTTGACGGCCGGCAGTGGTGGATGCGGAAGCGCACCAGACTGGTAGTTACTGCCAATAATAGACTTGTAGTTTGGGGAAAATAAATTAGACAGCTTGGATTATATAGGCATCTTTCGGGGGGGTGGCAAAGGCGTGTTGGCATTTTTCATCATGGGTTTGTTTGTACGGAGTAGCTTAAATAGTTTCAATGATAAAAAAAAATACCACACAATTACACACACACACACGTATTTATGTTTAGTTAAAACAACAAGCATTATGCTCAACCAGCCATTCCCAGGAGCGCGCGCCTGGGCCACAAGGGTGCCTTGCAGGCAGATACAGTCAGTATTTAAACAACTTTGGTTGTTGGTCTCTTTTCGCCCTGGTCAACAGAACAATCAACTTTATACACGCGCATATGCACATACATACGCCGTATTGCAACAATGGCTTAGAGTGTACTGTAGATGATATTTTAACAAAGTGAATTCATTTCACACTCATATTCAATCCTTTCAGCTCAATATATCAACTCATTCGCAGTTCAGCTCGGGACACATGTCTGTGATTGAGACAGTAGAGATGGAAACTCTGACATTATTTCAAAATATGTCAATAAACAATTCTACATAGGTCCTCTGAGCAAGCCAAGTGGATTCATTAGTAGAATTTTCTATTAATTACTTAATCTTTGGAGATTGGCGGACTGAACTATACCAGCCAAGTACCAAGGGATATTCATAGCTAATCAGTTCAACAGCCATGTACTTTATGTTTGGTTAAAATACAAGCAGGAGGCTCGACCAGGCAATTCTGGGAGCGGATACAATTAGTGTTTAAACAACTATGGTATTGGTCTCTTTTCGCCCTGACCAACAGAACAATCAACTTTATATATTTCACAACCTTGATGCCCTTTTGATATCGGAGATAGTAAACTCTATCAGACCCATCCCAATATTTAAGATGGCTTCCCCACCGCGCCAAGACCAACGCATTCCAGCCCACTTCCAATATCATTGAAAATGACAGCCATGTACAAAAGGATATTTCATAGACTTTCTCATTAAAAGCTGAATAGAAAACGGGCAGGGATCAAGATGGTGATATACAACTACCAAAGCATTAACCAAGAGCAGCTTTATTAATGGATATATTAGCACATGTTACAAAATAAATACTAGATATATCATTTCAGGTGTGCCAAGGTAAAATCTTTGTATCCTCCCATTTGACTGTGGGAATACATTCAGTTACCTAGAGCACCAGTGGAACCAAGCCTGTTGCAACGTGCCTCTTTTTCCATGTCAAAAGCCACCGCGAAATTCTTGCTTCAGGATTAGCTATGCTTGTGCTAGTGACCCAGCTGTTACCATAGCACGCCCAAAGTGGCAGAAGCATCAGGACTCCAACGCCTATATAAAGGTGATGAGGGCGTCACCTCGCGCAGCCTCTTCCGAGCGGTGGACAGATCATCCTCTGTTACCACTAGTCCGTTACTTCTCATGTGATCTTGATGCAAAATTAATTGTTCGTCAGCCACCTCTGGCCAATCCACGCTCTTAATTTGGCATTGATTTCTTGGGGGATCAGGTGAAACTTTTCTCTCATATTTGTCACGAAAGATGTGGTATTGCGCCAAGGCGTGCCATGGGTCCCATCGTGGGCGATTATCCGCTGTCCCCTGGATCGGAAGAGGGCATTCTGAACCCGGGATAGAAAGCAAAAAGTTTACCAAGGAATTAAATTGCTCTGTTGTTGGTGGGTAAAGAGTCCGGGGCCCCGGGGAGCGCGCGCCGTGTATCCACATGGCCTTGCACTAATAATGATTAGTTGAATACTGAAAAGTGATGGAGGGAATAACGGGCCATTTACCTCTTGTTCAGTCTCGCCACGATCAAACACAACAGTGCCACCAAAGATTTGCCCTTCTGCCCAATATCCAACAACATCTGCAATGCCGTTGGGGTATCTTTCTGGAAACATATATGCCCTATGGACAAACGGAGCAACTGGTAGAGTATCGCCGCTCTCTGACCTTCCTGGCTTAGATCGCAATATAGATTCAGCAAGCTTTTGTTTTAGCCAATTATCAAATAGCTCATGCTTATGTGCACCATCGTCCATCTCATAGAGAAAGACAGCAATCTGATGACAAGCAACGACAACAAGCTCTATTAGTCTAAGGTTAAAGTCATCGGAGCCCTGTATCGTGTTTTGGAATGCATAAAGAGTCTGTTTTCACCCCGGTTAGCTTATATAATGCCACACGTATTCAAGGCCGCAGATAATAGATATATATTCAACCTACTGACTGTCTGAAGTGCAAGTGAGAAAGGTCAAACTCAGTCCTGAATTCACGAGCTTTGTCGAGAAATCCTTCGCATATCTCGGCGTGGTTTAATTCGTAAACAGGATGACCTTCTATGAAAGCATAGCCTTCATCCAATGATTGCATTGTCGGCAATCCGTCAAGTATCTGTGCGTACGTATTCTCGGCAGAACTTGTCGACAAGATATTTGTCATCGCCCTCCAAAAGGCCCCTTGGTGATTCTCATCGAGAATAGCAATGGTATCTGTCGGTGTTTCCGCGGTATCTGTCGACATGGTAAAAATATTGATGATACAGCGCGATGGCAATGGGGAAACTGTGGAGTGGCAGACGAGGGAGGCCTGGGCTTGTCACCTCATTCATGTATGCTTGGTGCCTGAGGTTTGAGGGGAATATCATTTGACTAATCGGTGGTGGTTGTTGGTTGAAGATGGCTGCCTCACCAATCACCTTGCCGCGTTTAGCGTAGACGTGGGGCACCGAAAGCGCGCGCTATTCTGAGACACTTCCTAGATTTCCAAAGCGCTTCCAACCAACACGGCAACCTCATTGGACTTTTGGTTGACAATACATTTGTAGTCTCCATTGGGGTCGATAATCGAGTCAGACAAGCCATGTTTGCTATGTTTAGAAGTTGTACAAGATATTCATCACCAACACTACGGGTCTTGATTTCAAGCGCGGCCCTTAATTGAACAAATCAGATTAGAACATTAACCGCAGCAAACTCCAAAGCCACCTCTGCAGGAGCTTGCTCTGGAGACGATCCCATATCCCCTGAGACGGTCTGCCCCGATGTCATGGTTCAGCAAATAGAGACGACCACTTATCCGACGAGGGGCCGAGGCCAAGATGGTAGAGCCAACACACAGCATGGGTGCTGTCCGTGGAACTCATGACCCGAGCTCTCATGATGAGATTTGCGCCGCGAAGCAACAATACTGTGGAATATCTCACCGAACATAAATAGCACTGCGGTGACCCTTCATTTAAAGCAATCAATTACAAAGTCCTCAGACTCTGCAACGCATCAGCTCAAGAATTACCAGCTCCGACCTCAAGCCCATCCATTGATCTTTCGTATTCATTACCTTGGATCCGTTTCTTTTCTTTATTTTACATTGATCGTTTTCCTTCTATCCTTCAAAATGGCTAGAAGAGCACCTCTTTTTACCGAGGTTTACGGACTTCAAAACTTTGTAGTTAATGAAGAACGTTCACTCGGCGGCGGAGAGTCGCAGATCCAAAGCCTGGAAGAAAACACGTTTACATTCACGTTGGTGAGTCCAAATTTTCCATTAATTCACTCACTGCTGAATCTTCCTGGTTTCTAACTACGGTGCATAGCTCGCGAGTGCCGTACACATCGGTGTCAAAATTCTCGAGTCGCCAGAGGGGAGAAGAGCACTTCAACAGGTTGGCCAAGAAGTAGTTACGGCATGGGCCCAAAGACGCAGGTATACATTTGAGGGAGACGTCCGTCGCATGCCTGAATATGTCGATCACTTTCTTTGTGCACTCAGAGCGGATTTTCCACAAATCACTGTCTCTGACTTGGGTGGTCCCGATGTCATAGCCCAAGCGAATCGTATGACGCCTATCCCAGGCTACACGTGGGATGGAAATCTTTTCGCATACACGCCAAAAAGCGCTGTAGGCATGTTCTTTAATCATCGTGTTGGTCTTCCCTTGTTTTACTGGCCAAACTCTCAGCTAATGGAACATGATATAGCGAGTTGCTGATATGAATGCGAATGCAAGCCTACAAGGTACTACGCCAAGTGACGCCCCTGCTTACCGTGGTCGCGCAAAAAAATATAAGGAGTTTTTATTTATGTTTGCTATTGCTACAGTTCATGAGCTTACACATGCATTTGTGGGTTACTTGAGCAAGAATGAATCCAATGAAAATAGCTATACTCCCCCAGATGTTTCGTATCTTAATTATGCAGGATACAACGATGGCACTGGTGGGGATAATGGAGAGTCTGGAAGACGGCTGGAAAGCCTACTCTTTGGCGGTTCACTTGAATGGTACCGAAACCCAGACGAAGATCCACGCCAGGTAGGTGACGGACATTCCTGACAGCTTTTTCAATCAGTTTTTAATGCATTAATATAGGTTGGTATGGCGCACGTCCTTGATCACAACGCGCTTGCCTATCCGATTAGCCACAGGACCATGGCAGGAATGGTTGAGAGTTCAAACAGTCAGTATTTTTATTGATCAACCTTCAGGAAGAATGTCACGTTAAACTCGGATTTAGATTTTGTATTCCCTCTCCCGACAGGAAGCAGAGGCCTTTCTGATCGACGACGTGCGGAAATGGGGTTGTATTCTCTCGGAAGAAGCGGCAATAATGTTACCTACGAACCTCAAGCCCTACAAATGAGAGCTCGACGCAATGAGCCTTGGCGCGGTGACCCTCGACGCAGCGATCCTCGACGCAGCGGTCATCAGCGTAACCCACCCCGACGCACTGGGCCTATTCTTGCTTATAATATTACTTTCGAGAGACTCCGCCAGATTGCACTCGGGCCAACACAATGTCGAGCGCAAAGGGTTCGGTGAGGTACGGTATGTCAACTTAAGTACGTTGGGGTCTGTATTACGCGCAGGTGGTATGTTTATGGTGAATATTTTGTTCTGTCTTACCTGGTCTTTGTTTTTTGTTTTTGTTTTTTGCTTTGCATGTCTTGTCACCTTTTTTGCGTCTGAGTTTCAAGTTTCTTACACAATATTCCACCAGAGCGTAAACGCAAAATATCGCTACTGCTACTACTGAACGTGAGGAAGTAGAGTTGGCATAATAGTGAACTTGTACGGGTGATAGCAGGTATGGTTGTTGGGATCAGAAGCAACCAAAGAGTCATTTGATAGAGCAAATCAGTATCACGGAGAAAATCCGAGCCAGACACTACCGTCATCAGATTTGTGTAATGTCTATTCACCTCACCATCTATTCCATAACTCCATGCGTAGCGCATGTGCCGTGGTGAGTGAATCTAACTATTGTAATCACCCACCCCTCACCGGCCTCAACCAAGAAGACGGGTTTTCCAAAAGAAAATCAATAGCACCAAGAAGGGAGTTCGGATAGTTGCAACAACTACATGGTCGGTCTTTAATACTGTTTCACGGGCTTTCGCTTTTGCACATCTCCAAGTGCAACCAGAAGCAGGGAGCCGCGGAGTCAGACCTAGAGATACGATCCAAACCCCCCATTTTGACCATCTATCATAATTGGCACAGAAGGACTTGGATACTACTAAGTATACTTAAAGGAAAAGGTTGATTTTTGATCATGAGCTATTTTTTTAAGGAATATCCCTTTTCGTTTGTTCTCAATTATATAAATATACCTTTGCTTAGAAAATCCAAATGGTCGCGACTGCAAAGTCACATCCAATGTTGATTATAGGCCGTCAGCATCTTCTCCAGACGATATCCATGAAGAGACTGTCCAGGATTAGCAGGTCAACAAATCGGCCACCCTCCCTTGAAGACGTGTGGCCAACGGCCTCGCCTTGCATCAGAGGGAAGCTGACAAGAAGAGAAAAAATATAGAACAGAAAAGTAGAATAAAAGAAAATATCGACAGGTTCAAGTCGCTATCCGATCCCTAGAATGTCCTCTCCCTGCATCCTGTATCATCCATTTTGCCCGTTACCGACAATTAACTCCGAAAACCGAGAAATCCTATATATCTAGAAAACAGATGCCCATGATCGTACAGAAGTCATGCCAGAATAATCAACCGAAAAGGAAAATATGTAGAAGTGATCAAGTGGAGTAATGTGAGGTTTTGTTCTGGAGACAGAGGGGGGCCTTCATCTCATTCCCAGTCCTCTAGCACCCATCATCTTCGCATTCGCTTAGGCTTCCATATCCGGTATCTGATTCCATGCCGACCACGCTCTTAGTAATGACTAGACATCGATCAACCACCTTTTCTCGAACGTCAGAAGCCACTCCACATTTCTCTCCTGAAGCACCACCAATCCATAGACGAAGGCCACCAGCAAGTCGCTCCAGTGACGGCTGGAAAGTGTCGTCACCGTTTTTTTGCTGATACAGCTCCTCCATCAACAGAACAGCGGCGGTGCAACCGAGAAGCGACATATGGGATGCGATTCCACGAGCCACAATGGACTCGACCACGCGGAGACCTTGGTGGGCTGTTCCAGGGGTGTCTGCAAATCGTTTGAGGTGAGCGATGGCCATAGCACATCGCAGTGAAAAGCGCATGTCCGGGGTGGACGCCTGCAAGCTCGTGTCGATAATGGTCGTTGAGTTGGCAATTACGCTCTCCGTCCTGTCAGTTCCTATGGTCTGGAGGGCAGCGGCAATGTTTGCGCCACGGGTCTTGTCAACCAATACGGCACGAGCCACGATGGCGCGGGCCTGGGCAGTGGATCCAATCGGGGCAGTCTTGACAATCATGTCAACTTCTTCATCCAAGGTTTCCAGGGCCTCTTCATCCTTGTCCATGGTAGCTGTCAGCAAGCGGTGCAATTTTTGGGTTGACCACCAAGCAGCGACAGCATCCATAGGTGATCCAATCGCGGTGTCATCTACCACAGCATCCATGCCGTCCATTGGGTTCACAATATTGTAGTCAGTTTCAGTGTTAAAAGCCAGGTTGTGTGCGCGCTGAATAATATCGTCGTTGAGAATATCGTCGCTGTCTTGTTCCACAAGCATCGCCAGGTGGTCGGGCAATTCATCTTCGTGGGGTTCCTCCGACACTTGGCGATTCTGCGTCAGCATTTGGTTCAGTTGGCGGGCCTCGTTCCACTTGGTGCGAGCAACCCTGGAGGCAATCGCGCTGCTGACACCAAGGTGGAGTCTATTTTGACTCAAGCCCCAGAAGAGAACACGGATGTGCAGGGCCTTGAGCATGAGTCGAATCGGGGTGTCGGGGAGGGTGCCAGAAGCAAGCAGAGTCAGAACGAGTCGGCTCTTGTTAATTTCCACGTCACCGCCTGCTAGTTGAGAGTCAAGGGCGATAGACCAAGCCTTGACACGAGCAGTCTCTTGCTCCTCGGTAAGACCTGTCAGCACCTGATATCCATGAACGCCAATCGCGTTGCGCGCGCTAAGCTTCAATGTCTTAAGCACCAGAGCTGCCGCCTCCAGAAAGAAATTGTGGCGGGGAACCCAGACGGTTTGAATGGCGGTAAGCCAGGCTTGGTGTCGCACATGAATAGGCGAAGCCGGGGACGGGGCCGCTTGCAAAACTCCGACCTGTGTCTTCTTCGACTTTGGCTGCGATTGCACAAAGAGGGATGGCACAAAGATCCACAAGAAAGTACCCAGAAGCAATAGTGTTCGAAGAGAAGTGTGAACATGGTAGCCCATGAAATTGATGTCCAGACTGGAAGCTGCAGCTCGCAAGAGACCCAGGGGCAAGGCGGCAAGACCACGTCCATCCGGCTCCTCATTGCTAACTTCATTTTCTCGAACAGCCTCCAGGAGCATGAGGCCAGCAAGAGAGCCGACCATGAGCTTTCCAAAGTATGGGCCCGCGTTGTTCCAGCGGTTCTGATGTACCTGGTGCTGTTGCTGGATCTGCTGCTGTCGAATGAGGGCGGGGTTGCCGCCGCGGAAAGGCTGGGGCACGGGGTAAGGCTGCCCAGCAGCCATCTGAGCTGAAATAATTCGCTTCATGTCATCAGGGACTTGGATCATTCCCGCGGGCTGAGCGTTTCCGTCTGGCGAGGCTGAGATTGGAGATCCGACAAACTGCTGGGCGTCCTGAGCGTATTGGATAGGGGTGGGAGGTTGCTGGAGAGGGGTGATGGCGCCATTCATGGCACCAGCCATGAAGAGCTTCTCAAAGGCGGCGATTCTGGCCTGCATAGCACTGTTTTCGTCAAGAAGTCGGTTGTTACGCTTCTCCAGATGTCGAATGTACTCGGTTGCCTTGCTGAGGACCTGAATTACAGATTAGTCTCATGGCGAGGAGTCTCGGATCGCGATCAAGCCAAACTTACAGTGGCCTTGTTAAGCTTGTGAGCTGGGGTCAAGCCGTGAAGCTCTTCTCGGTCCTCAGTCGTGTCTTCGCCTCTAGCGCTCTTGGACATGATACGAAGGGAGGGCACGCTGTCTCGCAGAGCGGCGATCTTGTCGTTCAGGTTAGTTCGATATCGCTTTTCAATCATGTTGTGAGCCGTCTTCTTGATGGGTTGGTTGCCGTCATCTTCCTCCTCCTCCTCCTCTTCTTCGGGATCGGCAGAGGACTTGCGCTTTCGAGATGCTTTAGAGGACATTTCAGCAGGGTCTGGTGAAGAGAAAACCCCCGTTTTGGCCTCACCTGTCGCCGAGTCGGGACTCGAGGCGCTCTTGGGGGATTGGTACTGCAGATGGGGCGGCATGGCGATGTTACGGAGCTTCTCCTGCAGAGCAGGAGTCAAGGAGCTAATGGCTCGCGGCGGGAGGGCGCCTTCTGGTAGTGAGCCCTGTGGCAGGTGTGGGTTCGAAGAGAGGGATCCAGCGTAGAGAGATTCAGGACTGAGAATGTTAGGCGCAAGACTGTCTAGGCCTAGCTGCTGAAGTTGTGGTTGCTGATCTTGACCGAAAGAGAGTTGCCAGGGGGAAGTCTGATAACTGGTCTGGGTTGGAGGACCAGTGCTGGAAGGATCGTACGAGTCGTAAGGGGGCGTGCCCGTGAACTGCCACACTGAAGCGTCGTAGTAGGGCTGGGGTGGAGGGCGGGAGTTTGACGAAGAGGAGTCGTTGGGCGGGAGCGAGGAGGGGTCTGACTTCATGGTCGATCCATCATCGATGAAGCCGAGATTTGGGTCTTGGAGCCCAAACAGGCGATTCGAATTGTCATGGTCGGCCATGTCAAAGGGAAGCGCGAGCCAGGTGTGGCAGGCCCGGGTACCATGCAGCGATGGGCTGATGGGCTAGATGGGCACCTCGGAGGGACCCAGTGGTTGGGGTGACCCCGAGGCTGTCGCGGTGAGAGGACGAGGGAGAGGGGATTCGAGGGAGTGGCGTGCGAGCCCTGGTGAGCCCGGACGAGGTGAGCCTATCGTAACTCTCTCTCACGCTGTCTGGCTCACTCTCCAGCACACTCACTCAACACAACACAGCACACAGCACACGCTCAATGACACAGGTCTGTCTGGCTCGGTTTGGCTTCTCTATCGCCGCACTTGGTGTGTCGCTGCGCGGCGCAGTTGCTGATCGGATCTCAAGCTCGGGCTCTGGGTTACAACGTTAGACGAGGGTGAGGGTGAGGGTGAACGATGCTCAGGTGGGATCGACCGATGCGGATGCGGCCGAACGTTCGATAGAAGACCGGGGGCTGGGGGCGAGAGAGCAATGGCCTGACTGAGGATATAGAGTGCTCTGGTTGCCTCGAGATGGGATTTGAGGGAGCGAAAAGCATGCAGGGGAATTCGATTTGGGGAGAGGTGGGCGAGCACAAGGAAGGTGGGCTGATTTTTGGGCGCAGTCGTACCATCAAGTTCTGCGTGCTGAGCCGAATCAAGCCAGTGTGTGAGGGTCCACTGTTTTCACTGGGGGCGCGCGAGTGGTCGAGTGGTGAGAAAACAAGTTGCACAGGGATGGCCGGAGGGCAGCGTGTGGGCGGCGTGTGGATGCTGGACAGAAGACAGCGGTCATATGGCGGGCTCAGGTGGTAGGTAGAGTGTCGATCTATTGTGTCGCTCTCCACCCGGAATTGACTCCGTACAGTGCCTCTGGTGCATGTCCCGGACGGCCCTGGGCTGTCCCCCGACAGCAGCCAGCGCCATGTCACCGGGAAGGTCACAGCCGGTGGTGCGCCTGCAACGCCCACCAGAATACCGAGGATACCACCAACATAGGTACCTCGACGCACAGTCCGGCCAGACAGTGCATTCACTCAACGCCTTCCAGCAAGCCAGCTCGGGGACCCAGCTAGTCCGAGCCTTCCAGCTTACCTGTCGATCCGCAAGCAAGCACTTAAGCATCGTCAACCGCGCCTCTCTGCAAATCATGCCCCGCGAATATAATGCCGGTCCCTCAGCTTGATGAAGCGTCGGGTTTCATGTCTTCTCCAGTCTCCATGTCTGGTCATGTACACACTCCCGGGTCGGCGGGATCGATGCCCTCTGCGTGATCTGCTGGTCTAGCCCCGTCTGCCGTAGCACCGTGTCCGTGCCCTGAGACATGCACCTGTTCACTGTACGGAGCGCGCGGTTTTTCTCCTAATGGCGCGCTCGCTGCCTCTCGGTAGCTCCCCGTTAGCCCCGCCTCTCCGTGCGGTAGAGACACGCTTTGGACTGTGCCAGTGCGTGCCACCCATCTAGCCCTCGTGGCCCGTACCCATCCCCAGGGGTCCGATAACGACGCCTCTACCGATTTCAGCTAAGCCTCGACAATTTCGCAGTCCTCCTCGCTGCAGCCATGAACGCCCACGTTAAGTGACATAGTCGAGCGTGGCCTGTCATTTAAGGGGTGTTCTATAATCGCTTGCGCCTCAGCGATATTCAATCGCGGGTTCCAAGGTTCCGACGCCCCTGGTGCCCTCTTAGCCTCCCACAATCTTTGGTCCAGACAAGCTTCGAACACCACAATGACATTCCAGCCACAAACGCTTTGACGCCTGGATTAACGCGGCCACCGAGCAAGCTCCAAAGCTTAGGTACTGTGCCCATCCATGTACCTTCAGGCCCGTCCCGTTCTAGTTCTTTGGGTGGCTTGGTGCGCGGCTGGCCACGTTTATGCCGTTTTGCCACGAGGGTATTCCGCCCCGAAGGCTCGGAACGGAGTCTAACATCCCCCAGATGCAGGCTACAACACTATCCAGGAAGGATGCTCTCCCCGGAAATTGTGTCGCCCACTCTCCGACGTGCCCAGGTTTCCCCTCGCTCCCTGTCTTGTCACAAAGCGACCGATCCCTCACCAATCCAAACCAGGAACCAGTCAAGGCCCTCTTAATGCAACCCCCTTCCCAAACGAGGCCTCGCTGTCCTCCAAAAGAATCCGATTTAGACATTCCATACATGCCGCAGCCACTCAGAAAGCTTTCCCACCGTGTTGTCCCCATCAGAATGCGGTCCCAACACTAGATGCAGTTACATCGTGGCCTCCCTGGGCAATCAGAGAAATCCCGGAACGCAAGTGCGGCAGGTCACACATGCTGATGCACCCCAGGTTGCATATCCACCATTGATTGATTGTAGATTAGAAAAATGTTATTTCGCCCGCCAATCCGAAACTGCATTTGCAGAGGTTTAGTATGGAGGTAAAACATTATGTACAAATACGCTACTAAATCCTCCGATCCTTAGCCTCGCTTCCCTTCCATCATAATCATCATCTCACTCTTCCGTGGCCAGTGGTATACGCAACAATTTCCCTCGAGGAATTTGGACAAACAAAGAAGAAGAAAAAAGACCCTTGGTCATGCTGACATGAGGGCGACCGTTCTGATTGACGGACCATTGGGGTGTCTAAGAAAAATCGGTATCAAAAACAAACAAAAAAAAAAAACAAAAAAAAAGAGAGACAACGGTCTGAAACAATGTCACATCAAATGGTTTACCAAATCTCATCCTCGCTCTTGACCATAGCCAAGGTAGGAGTCTTGGGCACCATCTTCCTCATTCGCTTTCGTTCCTCCTTGGTCACAAGCGAGGGTGTCATGGGCACGCAAGGGGTGAATGGCTGATACGGCGAGTATGGCACAGCAGTTGCAGTGAAGGGAGTCATGCCGCCGCCGGGTGACAGAGGACCCTTCCTCTCAAATACTGTCTGCTTGGTGGTGTGAGCAATGACGCTAGGGGAGTTCATGGCAGGCTCATAGGCACGCAGAGGCAGCGAGCCACCAGTGCGCACTGCTGAAGGAGCATTGGGGCGGCTGAACGACTGTCCAGGCTTAGGGGAGGCGGGGAGAGTAGGAAATCGAGCACCGGGCTTTGGCGATGATGGAAGACCGTTGGCATTGACTAGGGCTGACTGGGAGTGCTCCGAAACGGCCGACTCGGGCTCATACTCAGTAGGTGCTCGCGATGTGGTACGGGTGTGCGACTGAGAGACTGCAGGGAGCTGACAGCCAATGCGCTCATCAATGCTCTGGACACTCTCGGGCGAGACATCGGCCGGTGTGGCCGGAGGTGCGGGCTTGCTGTAGACGGCTCCGAAGGGAACCTGGTCCGTGGGGACCGGGGGCGGAGGTGCAGGCGCATACTGTCGGGGAGGGATGCTGCTCATCTCCTGCGACTCCTGGCGGGGGAAAGTGGCGGACTGGGGCGTCATCATAGGAGAGGAGATGCTCACACCCTTCATAGACTTCTTCCTGGGAGATCGGAGAGCGGATAGGAGCGAGGAAGTCCTCGACTGTGGTCTCTCCTCTTGGGCGAGGTTGAGACCCGCCGGCTTGGATCGATCTTTTTTGGTCAGAGTGGAAGCCGGCGACTTGAGGGACTGCGCAGAAGTCGAAGATCGCGGCTGATGGATAGCGCCGGGAGCGATGGGGACTTCATACACAACACCGCGCTTCTTGGCATCTTCGTGCTCCAGCACGTGCTTGTACATGTCTTCGAGCTGAGATTGGGCCATGACTCTATCGGCGGCAACGATTCTCTGATCAACCAGGGGACTGAGACCGGGAGCGCCAAGTGTCGATGTGGGCGATGGGATAACGTAGGCCGAGTTAGGCGAGGGGTCGCAATTCGCAAGAGCCTTGTCGATTGTCGGGCCAGAGGTGACGAGGTTGAGGGATCGGATGTTCTGTTCAGCAAAGTCCGGGCTGCTTATGTCTTTGCGCACGGGTTGAAAGTCGACTTCGTCGTTACCGGCCGACAAATGATCACGTCGTATTTTGGAGAGTCCGAGTAGAGCGATGGCGACCAGCACCAAGGAAACAGCGTAGGCTCCAACGATGCCACCGATCTGGGCGGGTAAGTAAGCTGTGTCTCGCAGAGGACCACCGGGCAATGGGGCGTCGTCGGCTCGGGCGTCAAGCACCGATGATGGGTTGATATGGGCGAGGGCACGAGGCAAAAGGAATGACAGAGACAGGAGCAGTGTGGACAGCTGTGAGAAGCGAGGACCCTCTGAAGGCATGATGAAGAGGATGAGGGTACGAAGGCGATGAACCTTTCTTATGAGGGAGGCAATCGTGGGGATGTGACCTCCTGAGTGACAAGACGAAACATATCTAGGGGAAAGATTTACATGCGCCAAACGGAAGATGCGGCAAGCGTGCTGGGTGTATATAGCGGGTTGTTGGTTCTCATGGCTAGCCGCTGGGCTTGAAGGCTGGACGCTGACTTGCTGGGCGATCAGGGATACAACGACGCCTGAGACTAAGCACAACGCCGGACTCTGCAACTCGTCGAACGAATGGTGGCACATGCATGAGGGCATTGATTCG
This sequence comes from Calonectria henricotiae, assembly GCA_020623695.1. Lineage (NCBI taxonomy): Eukaryota > Fungi > Ascomycota > Sordariomycetes > Hypocreales > Nectriaceae > Calonectria > Calonectria henricotiae. Next base: position 81,156 of record JAHVYB010000193.1, read on the forward strand.
ACCACCCGAGAATAGATCCCTGGACTCCTTGCCCATGGCGGGTGTGATTGCGATGCGGCGTGATGAAAAGTCGAGCTTTGAGAGTCTGATTGGCTACATGGCCTTCAGTTAAGCGCCGGCCATGATGGTTGTCACCCAGGACGCCGTTGTGATTGGCGCTGTGCGGGGCTCCCCAATGCCAACTTTCCAACCACCAGCTTTCTTCCCCGCCCTTGCCCGCCGCGATACCCACTTCCACTGCCCGCGCTGTAGCATTCGCTGCATCGCAATCGCCCACAAAGCCCGCCACTTTTCCTCTCTCCCTCTCTCCCTCACTCTCTCTGGCTGAGGATATGGAGGATCGTGCTGACACTAGGTGAACTGGTCGTCTCATCTGGGTGGGCTGCGTACGTGTGTGCGCCGATGAAGCAATGCGCAATTGCATCCAAGTTGACGACTTCGCACGACCAGTGACAGACAGCACTACGTTTCTCCCTGGACTGGGTTGGTTTCTTATTACTTCTGGACTGGCCGCGCACACGGCGGTCTTGGCCGCCAAGAAGGTGCGGGGCGGCCCATTGCAAATCCCAGAACAACGGATTCTCAGACTCACACCTCTCCCGCAACGGTTGGTAGCCAAGTAGCGAAGCGCCTGTAGGTGAAATGGTCAAGAGGGCGTTCCTGAATCCACCACACCACTATGTAGTGTATAGAGTCCCGACCGCTCCCCGCTCACTTCCCCCTGCTGTGACATGACATTGCGGCACTCCAATCACCCCGTTCTCTTGGATCCGACTCGCTGTCTAAAATAGACTGTTCCATTAGCACGCCCAATCCCCTGCGTTATCTAGGTTGTCCGATGTGTCCACGGCATCGAACCGTGCAGCGAGCGGTGGAGTCCATCACACTTTCATCATGTGAGTACGTTAAATCTTCAAATAAGAACGCCTCCATTTGTGACATCACATTGCCTTACCGTACTTGCAGTGTCCTGTGTGTGAGGCCCTTCACCGTCTGGTATGCCCATTGCAGGCGTCTATCGGCCGTGGTGGAACGACGAAGGGCCGATGTCACCCACCTCCTGGCACGGCATTGGATCATCCCGTCCGGCCCCCGTCCGGCATGGTATCACATCACGGCCTTCGATCCCCTCGCCGTCTCGTCGCTGTCAAATCTCGTAGTTTATCACCCCCTCCGCGCCAAACGATATGATTGGCATGGGAAATCCAGAGCCCGTACATCATCATCTCATTTTCCCAGGTGAAGTGGGTTGACTCTGCCAGTCTCGTCTCGTGACATTCCTTGACTCGCATTGATGCGTGGCCCAAGCCATGCCCTCGGCTAGCTCAATATGTCAAAATTCCTGCCCGAACTTTGGTAAGACATGAAACGCATGGTTTTGTCGCGGCGGCTAGTGTTGGTGGCTGCAATAATATATGCAAGTGACGATGCGAGTTGGGACCTATATATTAAGCCATGTCGCTAAATGTGTCACAATATGTGATAGTGATGATAACCACACCATCTTTTGACGCTAATTTGTGAAATGTCTAGTGTGGTCGTTTGTATCAACGGTCATGACCAAATATTTAGTTGGGCTCAATACAGCTAAAGGGCGACAGGGATTACTTATTGAACTTCGTTTATGGTGATCCGCTGTGAGTGACATAAGAAAGCCAGTAAGAAAATACAATTGTTCATATAATATTGGGCCTTGACATTGCATACACCAGTAGGAAAATTTCCAACCATAAATACACAGAATGAATTCACCATTCTCCATATTTCGGGAGAAACCCCCCCCTTTGAAATACAAAACAGTATATAAAATATAACAAAATCATGTCATGAATCCCAAGGCACCCTAGAGCGATTAGAAGCGTCATGTTTGGAGACCCACTCGTGCTCAATAATTCACATCACGTGATAGCGCGACTGTAATGCGGTGGATGAGCCTCGTTCACGAAGCCGTTGTTGAATGTTGCGGGAAGACGCCAGTCCTGGCCTGGCTGTAAGCCCGATAAAAAATGAACATTTTCTGATTACACGCACCTGATCAATCTTTAAAAAGACTTCCCTGAAGGAACCAATGATACAATTCCCTGCGACAAAGCGGAATCGACGCGTTGACCCATCCGCGTTCCCACCATGCCTGCATACAATCCCCAAGATGTTATCCTGCAATCGCTAAACAAAGCGCAATGCCAGGCTGTTACATCAAACTCCAATACCGTCGCCATATTGGCTGGCCCTGGAAGTGGAAAGACGCATACCCTGACCTCACGCGTGGTATGGCTTGTCCAACGAGTTGGGCACCGTCCAAGCGACGTTATTGTCGCGACGTTCACTGTCAAAGCCGCTCGCGAAATGAAGGAACGAATCGGAAAGGCTCTGGGAGAAGAATGTCAGAAGAAAATTATCCTCGGGACGTTTCACTCGATTGCTCGCCGATACCTTGCTACATACGGGAAGAAGATTGGCCTGGATTCCAAGTTTAGCATTGCTGACGATGGCGATTCCAAAGCCATCATTCAGAGAATCTGCAAAAGATTGGATCTGAATATAGAGCCCTCGCATGCTAAATCGTGGATCAGCAAGAAGAAAGCAAAGGGTACCGCGGGTGCTGTGCCACAGAAGAATAAGAAGCACCAAGAAAACCCAGCACTCGAGACTTGTTACGAAGAATACCAAGCGCAGCTCGCTCGCTCAAATCTTCTAGATTATGACGATCTTCTCGTAAAGTGCGTCGAGCTGTTGCGAGATCATCCAACATGCGTCTCCAATATACAGACTGTGCTCATTGACGAGTACCAGGACACCAACGGCATACAATATGAGCTGATGCGACTATTTGCGCAAGCGAACCACCGAATAACTATCGTGGGGGATCCGGATCAAAGCATTTACGGCTGGCGTTCTGCCGAAATTAGGAATCTGTATCGTTTGCTTCGTGATTACCCAGAAACCGACGAAGTCTCACTCGAAGAGAATTATAGATCTTCTCAATCAATCCTCGACGTCTCACTCAATGTCATCCAACAAGATAAAAAAAGATACCAGAAAGTCCTCCTGCCGGTTCACACTAAGGGCGCGCGACCTGTTCTACGGACGTTGAAGAGTTCTGCGGCAGAAGGCGAGTGGATTGTCCAGGAACTCAAGCGAGCTGTCATGATGTTTGGGGATATGCTGAAATTTGAGGACGTGGCAATCCTTCTTAGATCAGCATCACTTTCTCGTCAGATTGAATCAGCACTAGGGAAAGCCGGCGTGGCTTATCGAATGATTGGCGGTCACAAGTTCTATGACAGAAAGGAAATCAAGATTCTGCTAGACTACTTGAGAGTCATATACCACCCCGACAATAACGACGCATTGGCCCGAATCATCAATGTACCTCGCCGAGGAATTGGAGAGGCAACGGTCAAATCTTTGTTGGAAGAGGCGGAAAAGAACAACATGAGCCTGTGGTCATTGCTGTGGAAACACTGCAGGGGCGACCGGAAGGCAAGCACCAATATCCGAGCCAAGATGGAACAGAAACTCAACACTGAATTGTTGAGAATAATCTCGACCCTGCGCAACAAGGCCGGTGAGATTACCCAAAACAGCCCGCTCTCGCTTGTTAGCTTGATTGAGCAACTGGCTAGTCAGCTCAACTTTAAAAGATATCTGGAGGAAGAGTTTGCAGAGGAGTATGAGCAAAGGTGGGCAAACGTGCAAGAGCTTTTCAGCTTGGCTGGTGATTTCATGCGCGATTTTGGCGCAGCAGAGGAAGATGCTCTGCCGGAGATTGAAAACCTGGAGCAAGTCAAAGAGGATGATGCACTGGGCCGATTCCTCGCCAACGTGTCACTTGCCTCTGATGCACAGAAGGATGATGCCACAGCGGATAAGAAATCGCTGGTCACGATATCGACGATTCATGCTGCCAAAGGTCTTGAATGGCCCGTCGTCTTTGTGCCTTCAGTTTATACTGGTTCAATCCCCCATGCCAGATCCGAAGACACCGACGAGGAAAGACGGCTTTTGTATGTGGCCATGACCCGAGCCAAGACACTTTTGTATTTGAGTTGTCCACTTTACGGGTCACAGGGGATGAGTTCGAGGGTTGAATTGTCTCCTTTTGTGTCACCATTTGCTGCAAGCGCCTTTGCCAAGAAGGGACCTTCATTTGACAGACGAGTCGTGGAGAGTGCCGCCAAGATCCTAGGTAGAGTTGCGCCAACTGAGGCTGCTGTTTTCGCAAAGCTGCCACCAATGTTTTGTACCGAGGACGATGCATTCCCGGAGGATCCCATTGACCCAAGGAACACTGATGATTTGGATGGTGATTCTGGGAGACAATACTCTCGTGCGCCCGCGCCCAAGCGACAGCGTAAATCCTACTCCAAAGACGAAGAGCAGCCCGGCGAAAGGCCATGGAATCGAGAGTATGAAACAACAATGGAGCAATCATCTGGATTCACTGTCTCTTCGCTCCCCGGGTTTACGACTGCTGGAGCCCACAAGATGACAATGGATGCAGCAGTAGCCGAAGCGACGGTACAGGCACCACCACCCTCAAAGCCTACGATTAGAAGAGGAACAACTAAGAGGGGGGCCGATCAAAAGAGCATGCTTGGATTTATTACACAAACGCAGCGATCCAAATCGAATGAAGCCCTGCCCGAAGAGAAGCCAATGCAAGCCAGACAGCATTCCGCGCCGTCGCGCCCTCAGTTGGCGGCTGTCACGCCTTATGTTCAGAAATCACGGCCTCAAATTGAACCTGAACTAGCTCGACACAAACTGGGCGCAAATAAGGTCTTTGCTAGACCGGGTATGCCTAAAATAGAAGGCGACGAGCCTAGCAAGTCTTATTCTTGCTTTTCAAGTTCACCACCCCGCCCGCCATCTAAGGATGGAGAAAAGGAAGTTGAAAACCCACCAGTTGCAATTCCCGACCGTCCGATAAATAGCTTCCATACGACCACATTTACGTCAGTGAAGCCTAGAAGGCCTGTCGGGCTGGGTCCACCACCATCAATGAACAGACTAAATAAGCCGTTCAAACCACTGACGATTAATCGACCAAACGGGCCACCCAAACAAGGGAAATAAGCGGTCGGAAGAACTCGGGATTTATGTGTTATGCTGTTTGGGAAATAGATGTCGTGGGCGCGTAAACGTGGTGTGGTATAACATGCAGCCTTACGTTTAACCATAACCATAATGCATGTATGAAGGATTTTTTCTGGGAGGCGCTAATGATCAAAACACGCACATATATGAATGAATAAAGAACCCTCTGTGGCCATGATCAAATAAAACATCCAACATCCAAAGCTTCTTTGATACAGCTCACTACTACAAACAAACAAGCCCCATCAATATATTCAAAAACACACTTTCTACATCATGCCGGCAACTCTTGTCAGCCGCGTTGCCGCCCCTGCTCTGCAGGCCGCCCGGCAGGCCGCCTTCTCTACCAAACCATTGACTGCCGATGCAGTTTCGTCCACTGCTTCCAAGAGCTGGAAGTGGAGTTACCTCTCACCTCGAACTCGCCAATACGTTGTTGTTGGTCTCGCTGTCGGCACCTGCGTGGATTCTTACGTACTCTACCACTATTGGCCTCGAATTTTCGGATCCAAGTAATTGGATAAATCAGTCAGCCTGCCGAATGGATATTTAGATGGACGATGCATGGGTATTTAGTATGGGGCGGGGGGAGAAGTAGAATCGGGAGGTAGACAAGTGTAACAAAGGCGACTGACTGGGTTGGTTTAGGGTTCATACAGATAAACAAAATGCAACTCTATATTTAAACTCGGGCTTTGTGTGTACCTTGCCCGTAAAAAATATCTACTTTGTGCGAGTATTTCTCCTCATTCTATTACTGAATTACTGCATCTTGAGGAAATGAAACTACGAGGGAATCTTGAAACCCGACTGTCGAAGGGTCTGGAAGACTCCCTTGGGATCGTACTTTTTGCTGGCAGCCTGGAGTTTCGCGATGGCCTCTTCGCCGACTGTGGACAGGGCGTCCTGGTTCAGATGGGCGTAGTTGAGAAACTTCCACTCGCGGAGCACTCCGAGCTCCTTGGCTTTGGCCTCGACGTCTTCCATGAATTCTTTCAGAACGGGGAATGCGAGTTCTTCATTATCCTTGCCGTTGGCGGCCCAAGTCAGCAGGAACAGGATTCCGCTGTCCTCGTACCTGTCCAAGCCCATGACGTTCCCGCCGTTGGCGATGCCCTTGTCGACGGCGGAACGACTCACTGGCTGGAACATGGACAGCGTGTTTAGGCCGGACTCGCTGCTGGGCATGAGCTCCTCCAGCTTCTTGTTGAGGGCGTTGTACTTTTCGACCGTGTACTTCATAATGTCGGCATTGTTGTCCCAGGTGCTGGTGAACCAGACGTTTCGGAAGCCGGCGGGCTGACCGGCTCCGAGGGTTTTGGTAATGACGGACATTTCGTCGACTTGGGTGGTATCGTTGGTCACATTAATGGAGTAGTAGCCGTCGAAAGCCTTGGGCTTCACCTCGCCCTTTGTGTTCTCGACTGCGGCATTGATGATAGTTCCGCCAGCGGAGGGAATATAGGCCCAGTAGACAATGGAGCTGCTATTCTCGTCCTTGGGGATATTGTCGGTAAAGTCGACGAGGGCCTCGATGACAGCATCGCCCTCAGACTCGGTGTAGAGGAGGTTTCCACCCCAAACGACGGGCTTTGATTTGTCCTCAAAAGCAACGGGGTACATGTCGATGCGGGTGATGAGACCAAAGTTGCCGCTGCCACCCTTCATGGCGAGGAACAAGTCTTTGTTGTGCGTGTGGTTGGCATTGGTGATTGTGCCATCGGCCAGGACAAGTTGGTAGTTTGCGACGTTATCGCAAGAGAACCCGTGGGAAGCGGCGTGAAAGGAAATGCCGCACCCAGTGTTGAAACCACCAACGCCGACTGTGCCCGCACGACCTCCAGCAACAGTGACGCCGTGGGGAGAGAGCGTATCATAGACAGTCTGCCAGTGGCCACCGGGTTGAATCATGGCAAGATTTCTCTCTTCATCGTATGTTGTCTCGTTCATGTAGCCTACACAAGTTAGCATAACTCCAGGGGAAATATGACAGAAAAATAATGAGTTGACATACCCATATCTACCGTAATGCCATCTTGGACGGCGTTGGACCAGGTAAACGAGCCATGACCACCACCTCGGATTCCGAATTCGCACTCATTTTTGGAAATGACTTTCATTATCGTAGACACATCTTCGACGGATTGAGGGAGAGCATAACATGTGCTATTCAACGCCGCCGAGACCGACCAGTAAGAGTCCTGGCGTTCTACATAGAGTTTCTGGTTCGGGTAGAGCACTTTGCCGCCCAGACCGGCCTTGGCAAGTTCAGTACACTGTGTTATTCGTCAGTCATTGTTGAAAGGAATACCCGAAGGATGAAGCTATTTTGGCCAGTATTGGCGACCCATCTCGAAACACACACACACACACACACACACACACACACACACAAAAAAAAAAAAAAACCAACAACAACAATAGATCTCCAACCTCCTGCGGCGGGTAAGCCGGGGGAGTGGAGGGGGGAGGCTTGTGTGAATCAACGGGGCTGGTGGTTGACATGGCCGCGAAAGACAAGGACAAGGCAAGACAAGACAATAAAAGACAAAGGGCATTCACGCACACATCTAGAACAATTTGTCTTGGTGGCCGACGCTGATTGAGCGAATGAAATAGCCGCAGAGACGGCGGCGAGATGAAGATCGAGTCTCATCTTTGAAGAGGGATTCAAAGTTAATTCGGAAGACAAAAGCAAACCAAAGTCGAAGCACAGAACCAACAGGTAGAATAAAGAAGGAGGGGGGAACAATGGTTCACGCTGGATACTGGACGGATGTTTCACGAGGAGGGACTGCTGTGGTACTACTTGTACTTATTACACTCGCACACAACAGGTTATGCCGTGCCTACGTAGCCTCATTTCCCAAGTCGGGAACAACGGACGCTTCCCCATGAGCTGGTGGCCGTGGGTGGAGAAGGACGCACAAGTACTGAGCTTGACGATGTCTTGGAAGGGGCACCGCAATCTTGCCCGCGTTTGGCCCACAGGGCTTGTATCAGGACAAGACAGGGCCGTCGGGTTGCGAAGGCGGGTGGGGCCAGAAGACAATTTCCATCTAGACGGGACGGAAATTCCACCGACCAAGACTACCGCTTGTGAAAAAGTCTGGGGTAGAAATATAGTTGTTAATTGTAGCTGTGTAATCGTTCCTCGTTTCTGATAGATTGTTCGATAATGGAATGCCCGCGAATCCGAATTCTGGACGCTGCTGGATCAGAGACATGCACCCCTTCGGAGTCCCAAGATGAGTATTAGGGGGGGGGGGGCAGCTGTAACCATCACGAGCGCGTGGCTACAGCTACGGGACGGGAGCAGGGGGGAGGGGAGAGGGGGGGAGGGGGGGGGGACAACCGGAGAGAATCCTGCATGCCACTTCAGGCACGTTACATCCCTGGCAGTGCAGTAGTTGGCTTGGTCTAGGGATCCTCTGAGTTGGGGATCGGGGAAGCTAACAAAATGGCTCCGAGAGGCGTGTCGGGAATGACTGTTGGTGTGGGGTGTTGGCGAAGGGGGATGGACAATGTTGGGTGAGTGTTGGTAAGAGAGGTATGATGGATCATGGTCGGCTGTTGGATGATATTTTCGAATCTCGTTTTGAGCCAAGAAAAAATGAAATGTCAAATTGTATTTTTTTTTCCACGGGGTTTCTTCTGTTTTTGCTTCTTTTCTGGCGAATCTCGATCTCCTGGGGTGCAGTGAACTCGATGAGATTCCATCTGGCAGCCGACGTAGCATTGCACCCAGCTTCTCCGATGGGCGGCCCACCTTGACGACCAGCGATGATCCCTGCCGCCGTCTTCCAGGTGATGGAGAAACAACATTAAAGACGCAGACAGAGACCCGCCTTTCGAGGCTGGTGCCAAGTGCTTAGTTGTCTCCGTTTTCGCATGAGAATTGCTATTTGGCGTAATGGATATATTGGTAGATGGCATAACAAACCATACCCAATTAAGAAATTCTAGCCCCAAAGCCCATGATTATTATATAGTTAATCAGCATAGCTATAAGCACACCATACTTCAAAATTAATGTACACTAACTAGCAATAGCTGTTACGTCTAATAGCAACTCTCTTTTGCATTAGCACGCAAATCCTCGCCCCGGACCCTCCCCCCCCCCCCCCTCCCCAGTCTCGAGAACGAAGGAAGAGAGAGAGAGAGAGAGAGCTGCGCTTGCGAAGCGACGGCCCACTGAAGTGGCTTGCTTCTTTCTGATCCGGGACAGGGGAGAGGGAGGTTGCATCTTGTGCAAGGGGGATGGGGTTGGTAACCATGATCGACCGGGTGACTTGCGCTAGTTTCGGGCCTACCGGTGAAGAGCTGCTGCAGGGAGCCCATCCCAGCTGGCTTTTGGTCGAATCCGCCGCGACAGGCGACGATTCGTCCATCGCGGCCCTTTGTGCAAATGCCGCGTGCGTGAAGTTGCGCCGTGCAACTCGGGTGCGCGCAGGTAATTGGCGGGAGAGACCGCCACAGAAGCACGCACCCTTGGGGCACTTTTTGATTCTGTCCAACTGGGCCTCCGGGACTGAGGCTAGCGTGCAGGCAGGTCTTGGTTTCTGCGACTTCTAGAAGCCCCCCCCCCGCCGCCGAGACCAAGACAACGTGGAGGAGGATCTGCTACATAGAATCTAGTCTCTTTTGTTATTTTGAAATGCTATTCCGAAAATGTGCGTCGTTTGTATGCCCATCAATGCAGGCGCAATGTCTGTCGCTTGTTCGCCAGCTATTATTGCAGCTTCCAGTTGCTGTGATTCGATGGCGGGCGAGACGGACGAATGGCGGGCGAGGAAAGGTTCGACGACGCACATATACATGCACACATACACGCACACATACACGCACTCACACTCACACACGCGCGGGATGGGCTGTGTCAATCTCCCGCCAGCCCGACCCCTTTGGCGCCCCCGACTTTTGGCGCCCGCCAAGGGTCGTGGTCTTGTGGTGGGTGATGGCTGGATACCAGCCTGCATGAGGCATTGTGTTCCGAAGACCATGCAAGTCCAGGTGTTTTGCAGCGACGCCATGTCCAGGTGTAACTAACTCACCGGTGCCTGGAAACTGTTCATCTTTAACATGCTTCGTCCCGTCTCCCAGTCTTCCGTCCTTGCAGCTGTCTCTGCTGTTTCCTTCTTTGCGCCGCTCCTCACCCCTTCTCCTACAACGGTGAACGACCCGGCCAACGCCGACCACCGTTTCGAATGTTTACAGTTTCCATCTCTTACCAGCCAACATGCCCGTTATCAACGGAGTGACTGCCCTTTTGGACGCCCCGGCGGGCTACGTGGTTGACTTTGACCACCCCCAGAGGGTTGCCGTGCCCGAGGTCTACTACGTTGCTGCTTTCCTGTCTGCCATTTCTTTGGCCTGTTTCGCCCAAAGAATGTATGTAAAGTTCTTCCTTGTGGGGGGGCTAGGAATTGACGATCGTAAGTCGGTTCAGAAAATTTTCTTTCTGCATGTCGGTCGTGTCGTGGCTGTTTAACCCCCTTGCGCCGCGCCTGCATGCGCGTGTCCGCCTCGATGAGTTTTAGTTTTAGAAGCAGAGAAAACACAACACGTGTGGAATTGGAATTGAAATCAACTAACAAGTCAACTAGTCCTTCTCATATTCTCCTACGTAAGCTAATTCATTCACAACATCAAGCCTGATGTCGCTCCCTCGTGTAAGCAAAAAAAAAAAAAAACTAAGAGCGACTGGGGTTGACCAAAGGACTTGACAACACGACAACAGCTAAGACACAAGCTAACTGGGAATGGGTAGCTGACGGCAGTGGCAACCATGGGGCTTTGCCTTCGTAAGTTGCTTGTCCCGCCCTGGTGATTTACGCTGACATTTTTGATCAGACATGTTTGCAGTAGGAGCTGGAGGAGTGCACGCATGGGAAATTTCAATTGAGAAATTCAACATATATCTTTTGGCAAGTCAAACCTGGTAGTTGATGATTCTTTCACCCCATGTTATACTGCGTGTGACATTTGCACCTAATTAACATGTCTTGTCTCAGGATGTATACCTCGCGGCCTTCGTCTACGTTGCATGCGGCTCATCAGCGAAAATCGCCCTCCTCGTCTTCTATCTTCGACTCTCCCCCCAGCGATGGTTCAAAATAGCAACTTGGGCCACCATAGTTTTGATTGCCGGCTACTCGATCGGGCTCTTCTTCCCCCTAATCTTTGCCTGCCGACCAATATCTATGAACTGGGATGTGACAAACACAAAGGGCAAATGTCTCAACCGACCAGCCATGTATATCGCAACCGCTGTTTCCAATATAGCATCCGACGTGGTATTATTTATTCTTCCAATTAGAATGGTTATGCAGCTGCAGATCCCCAAAAGGCAAAAAATTGGTCTGTTGATCATCTTTTGCGTTGGGTCCATGACGGTCATCACTTCCATTATCCGCGTTACTCTTCTGCCGTCGCTATTGACAGATACTGACGCGACATGGGTCGTTTCTTGGGCCAGTGTTTGGATGTGAGCGATGCTTGTTTCCTCGCCTAATTGCAAAGCTAACATGATCTAGCATTGTCGAGGCCAATCTCATCATCATCTGCGCGTCGACACCGACTCTTAGAAAGTTTTTCAAGCATGTTGCGCCCAAAATTATTGGCGAGTCGAGATATGGAAGCAAATCTAGATCCGGAGACAATTCTAAGCTCCCCCCTAGCCGAACGATTGTGCCGTCTCATTCTCGTCGCGAGCGCCATCAATACGGCCCATTCGATGAGGAAGAGGGCTGCGGAAGTGACTCTATAACCCTGGGACCACTCAATGTCCAAAACGACCTTAGAATTATGGGCGGCCAGAACGGAGATATCTCGAGTTGGTCTGATAGCGATTCGGAAAAAGCAATCGTGGGGGCCACGAATAGGAAGGCCATCCTCCAAACAACAACAGTGACAGTGGAATACAGCAACGGCCGAAGTCGGCAAACTGATGAGTGATGTGATATCTAGAGGGCACGGAGAGATGCATTATGGTATGGCGTATGGTATGGCGTTTTGAACGTTGTTAGTTGCTTAGGGAAGAGCTGGTCATCGGAACTCATTTATACCTCAGTATGCTTTGTGAATTTTTTTTATAGGATACCACCATTCTTCCAGTGCATTGATTGAAATAGTATAAACAATGCCACGGCCGGCTTCGTGATCTTGTTTGTTTTGGTAACCAGACACTATCCTAAAAGGGATGTCTTATTCGGAGATGGAGATGAAAGAGGAAAACTGTCCAAGTGGAAGGGCTTCGAAACCCCAATTGGGATGGTGGCGTTCATTGGATGTAGTGGCCTGCTCAATTGGGGCAGCGCAGCGGCACGGGGAACACGGAAGATATTGATGCCGAGTAGAGAGAAATGGAGTTGTTTGAAATGACAGCGACTCTTTAATCAGTGATGAATGGAATTCCGTAGGTCCAGGAAAATTGAGCAACGAAAAGACTATATCTATCAAGGGGCTTTATTAAAGGATCCGTTTAACATGTTCTCCGTGGGTCTGTTCGACGACTGCCAATGAGCCTCGCATGACACTGACACCACGATCAAGGATAATGAATCGATTAACCAAGTCAACTAACCGAGGGCCGGATGCGCTGGAGAAGAAGAAGAAGAAGAAAACAGTTGGGACCTCACAGAGAGATGACTCGATATTTTACATCTGATCATTCATTCCTCGGTCTTCTCATGTCGCCCATTGAGTCATCCGCCTCTCATTCCATAAATGCTACGAGGTCCGCGAAGCTTCCGAAAACGACTCATCAGTCAGCCTAAGCGAAGCAAAACTAGTGCATGATAGAGCGGTGACCTCCAAGATATTTCATGGATATATGTCGCCAACTTATCTAGCGCCCACGGAGAATGCTCCTTTTTTGTGGAACAATCCCTGACTGCTGGCGGTGGTTAAACTTGATTGGACTGGCTGCGCGCAACCAAAGGGCTCGGCCGGTCTCCCTCCGCATTGCCCTGTTGCCATCCCCCCCCCCCCCCCCCCCCCCCCCCCCCCCCCCCCACCCCCCCCCCCCCCCCCCCGCCCACCCCCCCCCCCCACCCCACCCCCCCCCCACCCCCCCCCCCCCCCCTCCCCACCCTCCCCCCCCCCCCCCCCCTCCCCCACCCCCCCCCCCGCCCCCCCACAGCCCCCCAGCCACCACCACCGCGCCCACCCCCACCACCCACCCCCCCCCAC
>JAHVYB010000194.1:2290-94048 GCA_020623695.1 Calonectria henricotiae
AACACCGCTTTGACACACCCCTCTTCTGCCCCCAGCGCTTCCCCCCAGGATGCGTCCAGTCTTGTGACACTCTTGCCGAGTGTGCTCCAGTACTATGGGCACCTATTTTGGACAGGCCTGTGCGTATCCCCTCCCGTTCAATACCAAGGAAAAACACCCCCCCCAAGGAGTGGTGGCCCCCCAACCCCGTGTACGTCCCCTACCCGCCCGCGCCCCCCCCCCCCCAACCTCATGGACATTTCACCGCTGACGTCAACGCAGGGCGGTGGCTTGGTCAAGAACCGGCACCATTGCCTCTATTACCCCAGACGGGCAGAATATTGAGCTTCGGCACCTATGCCGGAACTCTGATAATGGCTCCTGGGAGCTCAGTGAGCCCACTGTCTGCCAGCTTGTCAAGGGCTCACCATCTATCCCCATTGTCCATTTGGCATGGGCTAATACCAACATCCCCGATTTGGCCATCATTGACGCAACAGGGCGCGTTACCATCATTAGTTTCTCGATCTCCATAAACCATCCATATCCCCAGAGGAAATGGGACACCGGTTCGGTCGATGACATGCATGCTGTCATGGGTTCTTATTGGTTAACTATTGCCCCATCCAACCAACCGGTAAGAATTGTACATCTAGGCGGTTCCGTTCTTTAGCTAACATCTAAAGCCCTACAATGCTTTGTATGGACCCGCCAACAAGCATGGGAACGTGTACCAATATGAAAGCTCCTTCGTTCATGCTGGTGGACCTAATCATCCCACGCCGGGCAAGAGCGCCTTGTTTACAGTCACGTCAAATGGCACACTGAGAATGTTTTGGTCTCAAAATACCAACCGTATTGAAGAGACTACGATCGAGCTTGAGAGTGTCAATTCCTCAGATGATAAAATCACACATGCATCCTTTGCTTCCGAGAAAAGTACGGCCCTTGGCCCCCATGATAGGTCCCCCTATTAACAAATGTTAGAATTCCTGATACTCGCACTTGCCACGAGTTCAAAACAGCTCAGACTTGCCAAGATTGACATCAACTGGGGTTTACCGCCCCAGGGCGATAAGCCCAACCCTCAGCAGACCAGGATCCTAAACCCTTCGCTTATAGAACAACATCTAGCAACCACAAATTGGGTGCAGGGCGGGACGACGGACGCCAATCAGGATACGTACATGTCTGAACTCACGCACTTGGAGGTTCTCCCATCCTTGTTAGACAATACCGGGAAAAGCACAGCTCCTTCCATGATAGTGGTAATTAGATCGCGTGCTGCAACCGAGGGCTCCTACCAAATGGCACAAAGCATTATCGATCGTTGGGAAGCAGTAGAACAACGGCACAACTTGCACAGTGCATTCGAGCAATTAGGAAATCGCCGCAACAGCATCTCTTCAGAAGTGCCAAGTACCACACAGCTTCGAAAAATCGACCCTGTCATCATCAATAAGGTTGTTGTTGGATTTCATACCATTCAATTTGGAAAAGTGCTGGTTTTGGCGTTCGCCGATGGGTCGGTAGAGTATAGAGATCGGTTCACGTTTGAAGAGCTCTACACTACGGAAGAAACGACCAAAGTAATGCATCTTCGTCAGGTTGGGTGGAATTTTCCGGATGAAGGAGCTTGTAAGTCATCCTATTCGTGTTCCAGCATGTCTACTTACACTGGACAAGGTCAACAGATTGCATTTTCTCCCACCTACAGTTCCATGGTTCAACTAGGGGACGATGGGAAGATAAGGTGGAACAGGTTAAACTATTCCATGGGCGATATTGGAAATACCATGCAAGACGGTGTGTTCCAAACACTAGGTCCGTCGACTCCATAACTGACCACACTTAGCACATTATGCGGCTAGTATCGCGGGTTTGGTCATCACCGCAGCGCCAGCCATGCTTTATCAAAATAACTACGATGACATTCTTGCCATAGTTCAACCATACACTACCAAGAAGCGTAAGTATATTCTCACTTGCAAGGAGTTGCCATTGACAACGCTCCATAGGGTTCATACAGGACTGGATCACCGAACTGATGCGGATCCTCAAAATTACGGTGGATTACTCGGAAGACACCCACCACGATTCTCTAGTCAGAAATGGCTCCTTGCAGTCATGCTTGAGCATTATGAATGCTCTAGGGTTCCGAGGAGAATTCACCCCTAGGTCGTTTTCGGGCAAGTTCTCGATGCTTTCCCTTAATGTCCGCAATGTGGTCGTTCTCATCACCATTGCGAGCAACACACCATTAACGATAAAGGAGAAGCTCAGCCCCCTTGACGAGCCCGGTAGGTATCTGATCCAGCTTTGGGAATAGATTACTAACATGTTTTTTTAGAGGTGGTTGAAACTCTGGCCGGCTGTGCAAAGTGGTCACTTGACCTGCTTGCATGGTTGATTGACTGCCTCTTCGAGCTTATGAATGATGACAAGTTCATGGAGCTCCTAATTCCGCAACGATTCAGTGACATCGCACCCTATCTGCATGAGAAGAATAACATCTCCCTGCATTTCCTCCTCAGCTCGTCGAGTCGAGGCTTTCTCTCCGCAATATGCCGTCGCCTGGGGCATTTGGAAGCCCTTAGTACGAGAGCCATTGACTTTTACCGAAGACAGTCCGCGGATCCATCGACGGCTGGCAAGCTAGCTCCTCGGTTGCAACAAGCCTATCAGAGGATGCAGCAAGTCACCTCATCCGGTGTCGTAAAAGTGACAGAGTTTGAGAAGCTACTGACAGTTCTCGGTAATGATATTCGGCAGTCCTACCAAACCTACCTACCAGCATTTGTTAAGGCACAGCCGAATGCTCCGCAGGGGAAGCAAATTGACATGGCAGTCAAGACGACCCGGATTCAATTCGAGCTGGCTTTACTTCTCTCTACCACCCCTCCTCCTGCATTCCTCCAAGTCATGATCAAATTTTTCAACAGAGATCTGAAGGCATTTCAGAATCTCACCGATCCATCACAGTTATTTTTTGCCAATTACGACCTACTTGAGGTACAGGATGATAGGCGCAGTCTAGCAGCGAAAAAGGCAAAGGGTATGATATACGTTGATGTATTCAAGCGGATGCAAATCAAGCCGTCTGCGACTCAGCAGTGGCGAAGATGCACTCGATGTGCAGCAGTCATGGAAGATGTGTTCGGGAGCCGTCCTGGGTTCACATTTGTGTTGACGCAACAGCGGAAGTGTGCATGTAGCGGCCTTTGGTCATTGATGCCGAAGGGGAGCCCCGAGTCCTGAGTATATCCGCTGCCGCTAGAATCGGAGAAAGATGAATGTGCGGAGTGTATACGGCGTTGTCTCATTTCTTTGTATTGCTACTATATGCTGCTACCTGGCTACAATACAACGATCTATTATAGGAAAACCCTCGTGCTTAGGTTGCCGTCGGTGTCAAAACCTCTAGGAGATCCAAATCCCTAAGTTACATCCGCTTTCTAACGTGGAGTAAACTGCTAGGGTCAGCGTTTGACGTGGCTAGCCAAGGTACCCCTTTATGTGTGTACGGCGGAAAACCCCTTTCATTGTGCTCACATGGGCTATACGGCGTTATTGTTGCTTTGATGATCACGGTTTGGGATACATTGGTGATTTCAATTGGTTCAATAGTAGTGTTTTTATGTGAGTATGCTTAGCATGGAAGAATAGGTATTAGTCTCACTAATACAAAAGTTGATTGTTATCGATAAATAATGAATGTTCGTTTTGCATGTCTAGCGGTGATCTCAATGTTCTTGGTGGTCATGATTTCAAGTCTCCTGTCACATTCATGGGCACTAGTTGCATGAGAGATGGTTGACAAGCATGCACCATGCATGGGGAAACTGTTTGTGACAACTGGTTGACCAGTCAAGTCAGCGGCTAAAACACAATGATGTGCGTATTTCTAATGGAGTTTTCCGCCCCGTCTTTTTATGCGGCTCAACATTTGCGTGGTCTAGACAAGTCTCAGTCCAAGGTGTGTATGTGAGACATGGCATCGGGGAGGACAGCATCAAAATCGATCTCTAGGGGGAAAGGCAAGTCAAGTCATGCAGAGGCATGCGCATCGGTAAAATACGGTACCCCAGGGCATACGTCAATAAAGAATCCTACAGAAGCAGATGTTTTCAACAAATTAGAAGATGTAATAATGAGTAATAGTATATGGGACTATTATATATATATATATTTTTTTTTTTATTCCTTTTTCCACTGTAGATTTTGTTTGTGATTTCGTACGAGATTGACATTTTAGTGTTCTATGTCATCATCCCTGCGTGGCTTGCAGCCACCAAATATAGCATGCACAATCACATTGTTAGTTTTGATTTTCATCGGCATCACATTTAGATTGCCAATCAACGTGAGAGCAGTGTCTCCAAGATTATGCACTCATAAATGACCGCATCTCACCTGAACCACTGATATTGGAGTGAATGGAAATTGAAGGTACCCTATAGCCGCTGCACTTTCATAGCGCCATGACGCTGCATAAGGGCAATTGTTACTGGAATGTATTTCAACTGGAGATGATTGCATTTGATGGGCACTTCTCATGATTGAATGGGAAAACCTGTAGACGTAGCCAGACTTGAAGTGGTTTAGGTGCTGCTAGTGGTGATAAGTTGCCTGGACGTTATCGAAAATCAAGTCTAGGCATAAAACAGCTTCACCAATCACAGCCCATGGCGCAGTTGACGCCACTAATCCAAATCACAGGAGACCGATAATTTGAAGTTAGTCGGACTTGGCCGCAGTAGTAATACCAAAATAGAACAGGCCTTCCAAATACAGTGAATGAGCTTGTCGGGTTCAGCCGTCAGTCCCCCCTTTTGGTGAAGACTCCTAAAGCAGTAACTAGTTAAATGGCATTGACGCCAGGTTGAGTTGGAGGCGGCTATGTAGATCCAATGAGGTGGACAGACTGGCAACGACAAAGCCCATTTAGGCCTGCGGGGTCTGGAATTGGCTATTTGCCACGATGGGGTGGGGGGTGTGCTTTGCCATTGGCTGTGCTGGCACAACTCAGGTACTGCATTAAATATAATGAGGCGAGACTTGTCTGTTGGTTGTCACCTGAGGTGTCATGTTTCTTTGATGGGCCATTGAGTTTGCCTGCCGCTTGCACCTCGTACCTGGATATTTGACCCATCCGTTCCCCGCAACAAAGGAAACCTCATACGGACAAGGTGGGATTGAATGGAAATGGCATCACGAAGAAGTGGCTTGGCAGTTTGGGGGAAAGACCAGCTGGTGCTTCACTTGTGTGCGGTATGACGATTCAGGGATTCAGGGGGGGCTATCCAAGACAAACGGGGCATAGTGGAATGTGTTGATGAAACAAATCAAATCAGAGTTAATGACAATACGACACTACTCGATACGCCGCATCGCGTTGTACGAATATCCAGGGTCCTTCAGGACTTGAGGATATATGGCGTCAAAGCTGACACATGGATGGTGGCATGCGGAATACGGATCGAGCATCATTTCCAGGAAGAGATGGACTGCCCACCGGTTCAACCCTGGGATCAGGCACTAAGCAAGGTTTAGGTGCAAGTCAATTGCTCAGTAGTTCAATCGCACCCCGAAGAATCCGCAGGCATACGGGGCACTACTGTGGTCGATGGCTCCGTGAAGAGATTAAGCCACGTACCATGTCCCAGAATATGAGGATGAGATGAGAGGATGAGGATGCAAGTCTTTTCCCCATAAATTCATGAATTATCGAACTCTTGGCTTGGCACTAAATCAGGAGTGTAGCCGCAGCGAGCGGGTCTTGAACCAATAGGAAGCGCGATCTAGCCGGAAGAAGGCTGATGGCAATAAACGGCATCATATGAGATTCTCCACTACGCATTCCCGTCTGACACGGCGTAGACGCGTCGTCGTTGGCTCATGGCAATTATGCCGTGAAATTTGACGCCCCGCACAGGTTGCCATGATGAACACTGGGAAGCCGACCTAGGCGCCTTGACTGGTGGACTTGTGTCGTACGGTTAACGATGGGCGGTTATACTGGCACAAGACCAGGATAGCCTGGGTTGAGTGCGGCGGTTATGCCGGGCGCACGACTGCCTCCACACTGAGCACCGTTTTTTTGCTTGTCAAGATGTAAGTGACAACTCGCCCGCGAACACAGCGACAAGGCTAGACACGTACCACGTCAGGTCGGAATGCAGCTCGCTGGCGCATACGACGGGCGGCTACGCGGTGTAGACTCAAGGATTCCATTGCCGCCGCCGTGGGGCCCTGGGATGCGGGAGCTTGCGTGGTGAAACTTGCTTTTAAAAGCTCTCGTCGTCACAAAGTGAAAAAAAAAATTAAATTTAAAAAATTACGCCGACGGGAATGTCCAGCAAACCTTTTGTCGCGTCCCGGAGTCTTGTCTCGCCGTCGTCATCAAAATTTCCGCTGGTGACCACCCCCTTCCTCCTCTGTGATCCCCCCCTTGCTTACATCCACCAGACAGCATTGATCCAAGGCTGGTCCCTGAACACGTCTCTCTACTTTTAGAGCAATGTTTCTGGGATTCGACCACCCACCAACCAGACGAAACAAAACGCAATCTTGCCACGGGGTTTAATTCATTCAATCAACTTGGTGCGCAAATCATAGTCTGTCTCAATCATCCCAACTCTAGTGCCCGCTGTGCCTCACTCTCATTGAATCGACGACTCCACCATCATAAATCATCAACGACGCCGTGCCGCAAAAGCACCGCGCAGCACTAGAGCTTGCGTCGCGTCGCATCGCATTGCATCGCATCGAAAGCCAAGCTGCCGCCGCCGCCACCGCTTCTGGCCCCTGCTGCACCCCGGCCTCTCCAGCGGCGTCTCCCTTCTCAACCCCTGGCCTGAAGCTTGGCCCCTGTAACCCCGACCCTGGCCAGGGATCTCTGCAACCCAAAACGCCCAGAACGGCTTGTCGACCTTCGGCCTATTTTCTGTTCTTGAACTGCGTGCCCCTTGGGGAACGAGTTTGATTCGGCAAGCGCTAGCGCAGGAATACGGTGTTGCCTGGTGATTCCCTCTTGTTTATTTGCAGTCCACCCTCCTTTACTGCGTCCCTGCTCCCTGGACCACTCCAAGAAATAAGCAGCTGGAGCTCCCTTACCTGGCTCATACCCACGTTTTGGCGCCCCTCATTGAGCACGGCCAGGCACGCTCGCTCTCTGAGTGGCTGGACCTGCGCGACCAGGCTGGGAGCCCCCTATTTCGCTGCTAGCTACGGGCCCACCGCCGAAAATCTCCACTGAACTGGACCTCGCTCCACCGGAGGTTGTGCCCAGCGGCCCCCTTCGTGGCGCCCCAAAGCCGCTAAATCACAGGGAGCCCCGGCCTACGGCGGCGATATGTGCTACCGGCCGTCTCTCCCTCTCTGATCGTCAACCGTCGAACCAAACACTCCTTAGCCCTCCCTCCTCCTCTATCTATCCCTTTCCTGCGTCGCTCTTTTTTAACATCACATGGGCCAGGTAGCACCAAGACCAAGGCTAGATTCGGGCTTAAGAGAAAGCTAGTCGGCCGCGCGCTGGGGTCTAGCGGTCCAGGGTTACACGCCCTCTCTCTTTCTGCTGCCGCGCCGCATCCACATCTCCCATACACATCACATCACACTCTCACACACACAACCACTCACGCCCCTCTCCTTATCCATTGGGGTTGGTTGCTTTGCTTCGCTTCGCTTCGCTACCTTGCCGTGCGCACATTGACCGGCCTTGTGCAAGTCCCAACTTGACGCCGTTGCCGCTTGTCCCACGACTCGGTACCAGACTACCAGACTAGAGCTATCGCAGCCAGCCTCTCGTCCCATACCCCAACATGGAACCCGCCCTGGCTGCAGCCCATGGGCCCGGGGTCCCGTTGCCGCCCTCATCGGATTCTGATACATACTCTGATACTGCCTTTGATGCTCGCTCTGCATCATCCTCGTCTAGTCTCGCCGACACTTCTGCACCTACATCATCATCACCCCACCGCCAGAGTGACACCCACCGTCAGCAAGCGCCCACCTCACCTCGGAACCCTCTTGTCCATACGAGACCTCAAACGCTTGACGGTCTTCCCACCGCCGCCGCCGTTGTTCCAACTGCCGCCGAAACCCCCCCAGCACCCAAGCCTATCAAGCGGAAGCCCTTGTCCTCGGCAGCCTCCTCTCAGGCTATTCGCTACTCGTCTGGATCTCTCCTGTCTCCCATTGAGCTTCCCAAACCGGAACAGAGGTTCGCAAGATCCTGCCTGGTGGATAGCCCTACTCTGTACGAGTTCTCTCCCACACAGAGAAGCGCCAGCGCATTGCCGCCGGCGTGCCAGTGAGTCTCTTCCACCTTGGCCCTCGTGTTCCTCTGGAACATTGTACTGACTGGAATCTTTAACAGCCCCCCTGACGTGACTCTGGCTTCACACGCTGCTGACTCTGTTGAGTCGCGACGCATTCCAGCACCAGCCCTTAGCCCTTCCCCCTCAGGGTCTGACTTCACTGACGTGCTGGACGGGTATGACGATCTGATCCCGGACCACAAGTCAGATACACTCTCACACGCCTCGCCTGAGACTACTCTGCACGCGCGCCAGTCAGACGACGACGACGACGACGGAGACGAGACCGACTTTGACGACAAAGAACCCGCTGCCCACCAACTCGCGGTTGACGCCAACTCAGACATTGACGCCGACTCCGTCTACTCCGATCATATTAACTCCAACGAATCCCCAGTCCCAATGTTATCA
Organism: Calonectria henricotiae; assembly: GCA_020623695.1. Classification (NCBI taxonomy): domain Eukaryota; kingdom Fungi; phylum Ascomycota; class Sordariomycetes; order Hypocreales; family Nectriaceae; genus Calonectria; species Calonectria henricotiae. Next base: position 11,002 of record JAHVYB010000194.1, read on the forward strand.
GCACCCAAGCCGGCCCCTCCTCGCCTTAAGCTTGAGAAAGTATCCATAACGCCGCCTCTGGAGAAACCACAGTCGGAGACACAATCACCACGATCAGCACCATCAACCTCGTCGCCACAACTCAACAAGCCCTTGCCCAAGTCCCCAGCTGGCGCATCCTCAGTTGGCGCCTCCCCAGTTGGCGCCGCACCAGCTTCGCCTTTTGCTTCTCTATTCACCTGGGCTGCGCCCTCACCTTCGGCCACCGAATTCTCTTCTATATCGACACCTGTGTCTCCTATGAGACTCGGCGCCAATGACACACACTACACCAAGAAGTCTTTTGAAGAAGGTTCAAGATCGCATGCGAATGATCACTATCGTGAATCATTCTTATCTGCATTACAGCCAACCGCCGCACAACTCGAAGAAATGGAAGACGAGCTGAAAGCAATCAGCACAGAGCTGGCGTCCTCCATCCGTCGTGAGATGGACTTGGAGGACCTCGTTGACCGGCTCCAGGAGCAAATTGGCAATCCTCAAGCCCCTGGAAAGAGGACCAGTGACTACTATTCGGACTCTGGGTATAGCTCTGCTAAAATGAGTGAATATGAGCAGAGTCGTGATGAAATTAAAAAAATACAACGAAGATCAGAGCAGGAAAAGGCCTCGATTCGTCTAGAACTCACAAGTAAAGTCCAGGATGAAAGGTCCAAGCGAAAAGCGCTCGATCTGCAGATTAAGCGTCTGGCTGAGAGAGCTTCCCACATCGACATTGCTGAGATCAATAATATGGATGCCAATGGACGACTCAAGGAACTCGAGAATACCTGTGGTGATCTTAGAAGGAGACTCTCAGAGGAACGTACTGTTAAGAACAACTTTGAAGATTTGCTCTCCGCGCTCAAGGGTGAGCTCAAGGACGCTTGCAATGAGCGAGATAATTTGCGCGATGAGATTCTTCCTCAGTTGAGGGCGCGTGTCGAGGGCCTCGAGGCTGAGGCTTCCGAGTATACCAACTTGACATATGAGTCGAGTAAGATGCAGCAGGAATTGGAGGTGCTCAAGAAAGAGAATGATGTGCTGCGACATACGACCATTCCTGGCGGCATGCCTGGTACCTCGACACCTCCAATGAACCGCATGTCTCGCGCAATGTCGGGAACTATGTCGGGTGGCTTATCTCGATCCAACTCGGTTGCCACTGGCTCTTTCCGTCACCGACCGCCACCGACTCTCCACCTTTCCAGGTCTAGCAGTGTTAAGAATACTCAGGCCGAGTCTCGTGAAGCTCTCTCCGAGCGACTTAAGGATGTCGAGGCCCAGAGAGATGCCCTTCACAGCGCCCTTAAGAATCTCTTGGAAAGACAAGAGCTCCAAAACCGAGAGAATGAGAAGAAGATTCACATTCTTCAAGCTGAGCGCGAAAAGCTCATGTCGGATTCGCCTCGAAAGGGTGGCTTTGAGCGGGACATTTCCAATCTGCGAACCGAGATCAATGTTCTCCGCCGCCGGGCCGAAGACGCGCTTGAGGAAAAATGGCATGTCGAGAAGGGTCTTGGTGGTTTGAAGATGGATCTTGACAGAGCCGAGGAGGAGATTGCTCTTCTCCGTGATCTTCTCCAAGAGAAAGATATTTTGATTCCTCCATCTCTTGCCCGTGCTAGTGGATCTAGCAACGAGAGCGGCTCCTTTGGCGTTTCCGGGGGCCCTGTTACGTCGGAGTCTCTCCAGAAAGCATACGAAGGGTTACAGGCCGCCTATGCAGAGTCATTGCAGCACATCAATAAGCTCGAGCTGGAGACTGATTCGGATGAACGAACTCAGCTGGCTATGGGACGCCTAGAGCGCACTCTATCCATCGCCGTCAACGAGCGAGACGCTGCGAAACAAGAAATCGAGGCCCTCAAGACGCAGTTTGAAAATGTGAGTGCTAGCGAGAGCAAGGCTCTTGACAGTGAGCGCGCCCTTGCAGACGAACTGAGCGACTCAGCTCGACGCGTTGAGGAGCTCGCCTCCCAAGTTCAACACCAGCTTGCTACCAATGCTGAGCTTCGGGAACGCCTGGCTGCCACCGTTGCCAGGGGTGATCGTGACCGTAAGGCCAACTCGGACCGCATCGCTGATCTCCAGGTTCGCCTCAAGGATATGGAGGACAAGCTCATTGCAGCTCAGACTGCCTCTGAGGACCGAGTCACTCGTCATGAGGAGGAAATTTCGGCAATCCGAGAGGCGCACAATGTGCAGCTTCTTCGCATGGACAGCACCCCTGGGCTCGGAGGGTTGCGATCTCCTCACTTCCAATCAACGCGCAAGTCTTCTCTCCTGAGCGCCCTATCGCCACGATTCCCCATCTCCCCTCGCAACTACAAGGAGAAGACATTTGAGGATGCAGCTCAAATGGGTGCTCTCCGGGACCGTGTTTCGGAGCTCGAGAATGCCCTTGGTGATACCGAGAAGGAGATGCAGGAGGTCGTGTCTAAGATGAGCGTTGCGCAGATTGAAGTACTTAATCTGCAGGAGGAGCGAGAGGCAGCTGTGCGGGAGACCCGCAGGTTGCACAAGCTCCTTGAGGAGGAACGAGTGAAGTCGTTTGAGGAACGGTTCAAGTCATTGAGAAGCACAACCACTTAAGGGGAAGGAACAACGAGGTAATGGGATGATCCCACTGGAATGAAATACCGAGTGGGATTCTGCATTTAGCGAAAAGGAGTTACCGTGGGTTTTCCTATCTTGGAACTTTTTTTTGAGACGGCCTGGCCAAACAAAACCAGTCGCAACGCACACTATACAAATTTGGAGTGGAATTGGGTTTGGACCCAATTTTGGATTACTGGCGCTCACATTTACACCCAAACATGGGCACGCTTCTTGTTTGGGAGGAGTTCTCTTTCTTCTTATTATTATTATTGCACGACCAACGCCTTGACTCCCCGCAAGAAACAGGCGGATCATCAATACTCGGCGGAATAGTTGGTATATAATGTTTTCTTGTAGTACTGCCTGCCCAACTGTTGAAATAAGTTGGTTGGAAGCGAAGAAGTTTGGACTGGATGTATATATTGGTTACTACGGCGGCAAGTTTATTAGTTAGTCGTGTGTACGATAGGGCTACCAGTCCATGTTTACAATGTCAATATTTACTATCTCCTATGCTCATATATCCCTTTAAATCATTGTCTTTTTATTTATTTTATATTATAGATATTGAATAGGACAATTATGCGGGATTTAACAAGTTTTGACCGAAGCTGAATGGATCTGGCATCCCTGGCATGGACTTGGTCAATTTTGGTGGTTCTGAGTTCGTCTTATTGCCACCTGCTAACAGCTGACCGCAAGGCAGGAGCAACTGGGAGGCTCTTGTTGAAACTTTGTCGACATGACCTCATGGCATCAAGCTTGACTGTAATCAGCTTGTTTCTTTTGATGCCAACCCAGCATCATTGTGCTACTCTTCGCTTAAATTCCATCAACACCTATTTTTTTCTTACTTGTTTGGAATATCTGATCAGTCAGACCTAAACAATACAAAAAAAAAGAAGCTATACAGAAGTTAACCAGCATCATGCTCTCTGCGAAATACCACCTCTTCTTTTGGGCGTTGTCTTCCCTCTCGCTCTTCCTCGCCCTGCTTCGCGAACGCTACCGACCGTTTCTCCACAATGTTTTTGCCGACTCTCTGCTGGAACACATAATTTATGGGCTCGGCACCTTTGTGATGTGGCCTGGGGAGCGTCCTCGGTGGTTTGTTTGGATCTATTTTTTCAGTCTCAGTGCGCTATGTGTAGCAGCCCACGAGATGCTGTCAGAAGTAGATTTTATGGGGAAGATGCCGTCGTCGATTGATAGGATGGATGAGGGTCAGCTGAGGATGCTGATTGCGCATTTGTTGGCGAGCTTCACCATACTTGGTACACTGGAGCCCATGCGCCGGAATGTAGGACGCTTCTATTGCTTGTCAATGGAGTAATGTTGCTAACTGATGTCAGAGGCGGGACATTGAAGCCAGTGGAGTGGGGATTGTTTGGTTGCATCCGTTGCGACAGGGCAGAAATCAGAGTGCGATCCGATCTACGTTTATGGGGCTACTGGGATTCGCCTCCATAGTGGGACTCATTCAACTCGGCGTCTCCCACTTCTTTGGCTTCTGGGTGGACCTGGCCGGATTTTGGTTTCCCAAGAATCTCACCTTGAAGCAGGTGTTTATCCACGCCTGGGCTCTCTCACCACTTCTTGATGTTGCTGAAACGGTAACTCTCCCGGACAAGCTGTTTTCTTTTGCAAAGTTTGCCAGCTGATGATGATGCTAGGTGATTTACACAACGAGCCGCTTCATCCGGCCGACTTGGTACTGGAGAAAGGAGGTCGCCATTCACAGTCAACCGTAGGAGGTGTGGATGTGGCAGAACTTGACGATGCTAGTATGGTGGACGATGCTGTACTTTGGTACGGGGTTTTGCGATTTCATAACCCAGAAAGCCAACTACTCAAATGGGAGGTGGGAATAAACTCGTTGGAAATTCTTCTTTTTCGGTTGCTCGAGCCTTTCATGATTGATGCCTCAAGATGTTGTGGGCGAAGTAAACCTCGAAGGAAGTGGAGAGTGGATCAAATCGGTGCTCCAGGTTGATCATGGAGGTAGCGTGCAGCTATGCTTGAGAAAATCATCCCAGGGACGGATAGATAGCCTAGCGTTAATTGATATGAGTTTTCTGATTTCATGTGTCATTGTTAATTGGGAGAGAAGGGATAAGGCTATCAGGAAAGATAATGCTCCGGTTAACCCTGGATATCAGTCAGCCCCGTGACAAGGGTTCTGGAGATTGAGAGTTGGTTTCTCCGCGCCATGTTGGCGTCTCAGACGAGGTCTCGGAGCAACTGTTAGCGATATGATCGAGCTTCAATATTGCCATGCTAAAGGGAAAGGATTAATCTAGGTACCCGAAACAGGTTTATGGCTTCTACTTCCGGAACCAAGTGCCTTGGTTTTCAGGACTAAGCAGGCTGTATACTAATAAATACTGCTCTTCTTGCGAGAGTGTCCAATATACTGCATTGTTGTAGGCATGATTTCGAGGGCCAGTTTGTCGACGACGCCGCGTAGTCATAGTCACATGTGGGAAAAGGCGATTGACCGGGGAAACGTAGCTGCACTAGCAATCTGCATGGGCTTGCGTCACGGCCGATTGCAATTTGGAGGCGGCGGCCGAGGAATCCTCTGAGGTTTTTTCCAATGTCGTGGAATTGCTTTGCGTCGGGAGCGTGGGTGCGGGACGGATGTCACCGCTTTCTGGACTAGACGAGCATCCTTGGAGACGTATTCTTTTCCTTTCCCCTCGCTCTACTTGTCTAAATTGAGAGTAGCATCAACGGTGAGACGAGACATGTCGATTGTGATTAAACTAGGGCCCTCGACTTTGGATGTGTGGAGCGACGTGACTCCGGGACTTTCCCAACGTACAGGACGTGTAAGCATGATGGAGGGGGGGTTTGCAAGAATCGAGGGCGGTTCTTGCAGCTTCCAGGATGAAGTTCGTATCCCCCGGCGAGGAAGCGAGCGTTGTGGTTTCAGGGCAAGGGCCCTTTGGAGAGTGCACATGCAAAGGACTTGGCCAGGCAAAGCTAATTTGCTACCCATGACGATGTTTCCATGGTTCCTCGTCCTATAATGCGGAGGCGAGTGACAGGGAAGCAGGCCATCGAGGGGGCAAGGCAATTCGAGATGGTGACAGGCGGAAAGCCGGAGAAGTTAGTCAAAAAGCAATTCTAGAAACACAGAAAACCAAGGAATAATAAATTAGTACATTAAAATAAAAGGAGGGAGTGGCATACTTGGCTTATGGGGTCATTATGGTGATAATGCTTGTGTGTTTGTAAGAGTGCAGAAGTCATTACCATTTCATGGTAGCTAAGTATCAAAGAGCCAAAGTTGATAGCCCCCACCTTTCCAGCAACCAATCAGCGCGGGCGAGCTTATCAGGAAGAAGCACCAAGGTTGCCTCTTTCGTCATTGCCATCCCGGTCTCAACCCAAGCCTCAGGCGTGTTAGTTGTAGGTATGTACACGGCTGTGGCTTTGCATCTTTTTTTTTCCTTTTTATGCAGACCGCTATGGTGGTCTTGGATTTTTCGTTTTTCGCCTGAATGCAGGATATGCCGTTGCATCGGGATTCCACTGAATATGTAAGCATGAGGATCATCGTCTTGCAGGGCCACTCCGCCCTTGGGAGCGCCTTAGTTTCTGGAATACCACACCTTCGGGCCGACAACCTCATTTTGCTCGACTTGTAAGACTGTTGGAATAAATACATAGGCGAGACCCCCCTGGGATGGGAATTACAGCCGTGGGATAAGCAGACTTGTTGGTTGGCTGCGCATTGCGAAGGAGCTGGCTAGTGCACCGATGCCCCTGTTTGGAGCCAAAGTCGTCGCTCGACAATTATCATCCCATGGTTTGATTGGAGGCGTGTCTGTAAGTGTCTGTGTGTTTTTAACTCCCCTGAGGGACTGAATTTAACATGACTGCTGTTGTGGTACATGGAGACGTAATCTTTGACTCGACGAAACGTTGCATGAGGATGGCGAAACCCTCAATGAAGGTTTTGGAGGATTTGTCCAGTTAGGCAGCGCTTCTCAAAACTGACCACCGCACCGTGAAACCCACACCAGAAGCGTTGCGCTGCAGTTGATATGCTACACGTCACATCATATCCTAGCCCCGATGCAAAGACCCAAATCGACCTTCTTTCGCTATTGCGGAGGGCCTACCCAACGTTCGGGGCCCGGGGGTGAACTAGTGCATGGCATCACAGACTATCGCCCCTGCGAGCCAGGGATCCGGGGCTCAAGCTCCAGGGTCTTATCAGTTGAGCAACTAACTACCAAAGGGGGGGCAACAGTACATATGTGCCAATCTTTTGTGTGTCTTGGGTTTTACCTGAGAAAGCAATGTCATCTTAGCAATGACGAGCGTCAAAAAAGAAGATAGCAAAGTGACAGACTGCTGGCAAGGTTTTTTTGATACAGTCAGGAGCAGCCGATCCAATAGTCTCAGGATGTTCAGGCAAGCCAGCCCAAGCTCATTTTGATGATGACATTACTATATTTTAATCTGATCTTATGGGGAGAAAGAGGCCGAGAATATTGAAACCTTGCAATTTCGCAGCTTGTGCCTGGACACTGCATCTTGCGTATTGGCGATGACAAGTTTCTGAGGCGGAATAATTATGTTGCATGTCTATATTTGCTTTCCCTTATTGTCGTTTTTGGGTGAGCCTTTGTCCTTAAGTGGCGAGTCAAGTTGTGGATAAAACGGGGGGGGGAGGGGGTCTTCGAAACCGATAAGCATCCGCCCCAGCCGGGGTTAGTTCGGAGCCCACCCGGCGCAAGCAATTCCCCCCCACTTGGGGCTTTTTTTTCTTCTTCCCATTCCCTGGGGGAGAGGGGGGCCTGGCATTTCAGTGCAGCAAAAGTATGAGAGGTGCAAGTCACCGACAGCCCTGGGGGAGTGGATGTGCCGTGATCAGCGCCAATTGGAAATCGAGGCGTCAGTTTTTGTTACTGCCCTCTACCCTTTAACGTTTTGTTACTTTCTTTTTTGTATATACGCCTTTTCTTTTTTTCCCCTCCTTACCTTTTTTTGGTTTTGTTTTTTGGGGTCTGCCCCTACTATCAAGATAGCCCGGCAACCAGTCAACTACCAACGCCACAGGGTCCCCCTTCAAGATGGATACAGGGTGTGACCGCTCTGTTCCATGTTGGTGTTGGCGTTTGGGTCGACCCCCTCCCCCGGCCAGACAAGCGAAGAGAGCGCTATCCGAAAAGATAGCCCGGTCGGTCGTGCTTCTTTTTTAACCATTCCATCGCAGCTGGCTCTTTTTCTTCCTTCTGCTCCGGACCCCGAACCCTCCTGGCGTATAATTCTGGTCTTCTTTCCCCTACTCGTGCAACCAGGATAAATCTCTCATTCTCTCATTTATTCTATTTTATATTTCTTTACACCAACATCGAATTTATTTATTTCTGTCATTGAATTGGGGTTCCCGTCCCTTGTATTTCGCCGTTGCTCTGTGCTCGCTCTCTTCCTCTTGCGCCCTTGACCACAAACCCGGTCCTCTCTATTCCTTATCTGGGCTGACGTCCCGCCGCCCCCTCGGCCGCCTCATCCTTACAAGGCCGCTTTCTCTTATCTCTAGCCCTCCGTCTCCCGCCACGCGAGAGTGCGCAACCTCTCTTTCTCCCCCATCTCCTCCCACTCGCCCGGGAAACGCGCAGAGAGGCAAATCTACGGACCTTCGCGATCCTCTACAACCATGACCGACGTCGTGGTGGCCTACAATGGCACCGGCGCAAAGGGCGCTGATCCCCTCGAGATGGACGTCAACATCTGGTACCAGGTGAGCCGCTGATTTCGCTCAATGTGGGTCGCAGCCCGGTTCAACGCCCGCAAGCTGACTCTTGTGCGCCCGCACGCAGGCTGGAGACATTGCCTGGATGCTGATGGCCACTGCCTTGGTCTTACTTATGATTCCTGGCGTAGGGTAAGTGTTGCATTCTTTTTTTCTTTCTCTTGTTCCGGATTTTCTTTTTTCGGAGACGGGGATGCCTCCGGCTGTCCTCCAGGGTCAGACACGACGCGCTGCGCAATGTTACTTTGACGACTAACACGCCACGAAATGTAGCTTCTTCTACTCAGGCCTCGCCCGCCGGAAGTCGGCCCTCTCCCTGATTTGGCTTTCAGTAATGAGCGCCGCCGTAACGTGTTTCCAGTGGTTCTTTTGGGGTTATTCTCTGACCTTCTCACACACGGCCGGCCCCTACATTGGTAATCTTGCCAATTTCGGATTCCGCAATGTCCTGGCCCGGCCCTCGGTGGGCTCCGATAAGATTCCGGACCTGCTCTTCGCCGTATACCAGGGCATGTTCTCGGCCATCACCGTCGCCCTCGCCACCGGCGCCGTCGCCGAGCGCGGCCGGATGCTGCCATGCGTAATCTTCATGTTCATCTGGGCCACCATCATCTACGATCCGATTGCCTGTTGGACCTGGAACCCCAGTGGGTGGTCAAACCAGATGGGCGGGCTCGACTTTGCTGGAGGCACTCCGGTCCACATTGCCTCTGGCAGCGCAGCCCTTGCCTACTCCATGATGCTTGGCAAGCGCCGCGGCCACGGTACCCACGAACTGAACTACCGACCTCATAACGTCACCCACATTGTCATTGGCACCGTCTTCCTCTGGGTTGGCTGGTTCGGCTTCAACGCCGGCTCCGCCTTGTCTGCCAACCTCCGCGGTGTTCTCGCCGCCGTCGTCACCAACCTGGCCGCCTGCGTCGGAGGCATGACATGGTGTATTCTGGATTACCGCCTGGAGAGGAAGTGGTCGACTGTTGGTTTTTGCTCTGGCGTTGTGGCAGGTCTCGTGTCCATCACCCCTGGCTCCGGTATGTTGAGACGGCAAATGGGTCCTTTTGATGAGAAAGCAAAAGTACTAATGTATATTGGATAGGCTACGTTCCCGTGTGGTCCGCAGTTGTTTTCGGCGTTCTCGGAGCTTCCTTTTCCAACTACGCTACCAAGGTTAAATTCCTCCTTGGTATTGACGATGCCCTCGACATTTTTGCCGTGCACGGTGTCGGCGGCCTAGTGGGTAACGTCTGCACCGCCTTTTTTGCAAGCAAGACCATAGCTGCCCTCGACGGATCCACGCGCATTGAGGGCGGCTGGATCGACCGCCACTGGGCCCAGATGGGTTACCAGCTCGCAGACTCGTTTACCGGCGGCCTGTACTCCTTCGCCGGCACCTGCTTGATACTATTCGTCATGAACATGATCCCTGGCCTCCGCTTGCGCGCCACCGAAGATGCTGAGATCGTGGGCATCGACGACGCTGAGATTGGCGAGTTTGCATACGACTACGTTGAGCTGACCAGGGAAGTCGTCAATGACCTCGAGAACGAGGCTGGCAGCCGCTACTCAGCTGATCCCACAGCATTCCACCCATACGAGAAGAACAGCATTCCCATGATCGACGCACGGATGTTTGGTGGTCAACCTCCACATGCCCCTGTCGCGTTCCCTCAATAAGAATCAACTCCGTGAATACTATCCCCTAGAAACATCACCAGCCGCTTGGCAGGAAACTCCTCAAAGGAAGAACCCAAAAAAATCAAGGATATCAAGGCCAAAAAAATTCTGCCTTGGATCTGTACACATAGATGGCGACACCATTCTTCGATTCTTTTTATTAATGATACCCGGATTGCTGTTTTGAACATTTGACTTGTTATGGCAGAGTGCTACTCTTTTTTGTTGTTGTACGATAACATATGTATATGTGGCAATGGATTAAAAAAGGCTCAGGACGAGGCGCCTATGTTTGCGCCGAAGGAGGGGAGGGCCGAGCGATGAACTTAATTACCAGTTTCATGCGTATAGAAATGATTAGGCGTAATTACACAACATTTTGAGACACCTTTTAGTTACACTGGGCGCACCTGCAAAATCTAAGTCGCTGACCCGAGAAATCGGGCCAGTGTTGTTGGTGTCTGGCCCGTCCTGCCCAACAGGGTATATTGGCGGGTCATGTTCGCCAAATATAGCGCTGCAGCCTGGCCAACCCAGTGACCCCTTTGGCGTCGACTTCGCCAATTCGCCAATGGTGAAAAGCAGCTCTGGGCTGGCTGGGCCTTTGTCATGGAACGAAACAACTCATCGGCATCTCCTCGTCCGTCTGGCTCGCGTCTCACATGACTCACGGTCGACCAAGCACTCCGTCACCTCTGCGCCAGGCACCACCACTGAGGCATTGCGCAGATATGAGGGTCAGCCACGCCGCTTCCACTTTGTTGCATTCACCATCATCCCGACCACCAAGTCTGCAAATATGATGCCCCTCGATAAAAAGGCGGCCTTTTTCGACCAGCTCAGGTCGTTCGGAAGCGATGACGAGTTTGACGACACAGAGCTCGCCGAGAGGAACCGGTGGCGGCAGTTCTTCAAAGCAAAACCGGCAGCGCATTCAGCTATTCCTGCTCATGAAGAATCCGCAGTGGTGGATCTAACTCAACGGCAACCAAGAAATCCAAAACCAACCCCCAAAAAGATTTCTGCAGAACCTTCCCCAGCTCCAAGCGGTAGGGCTCGGATCATAAAAGGGACACCCATCACCAGTTTTCCTCAAAAGACTCGACTCGGCGCGTTGACAAACGCCTCGGACCCTGACATTAGCATTGTGGAGGATACTCCCATCCCAGAGACCACCCGGCCTACCCAGAGAGGCATTTCAAGGACACTTTCAGCGTCAAAATTGCACTCTAGCTTTAGTGTACTGGGAGAAGACTCGCCGTCCCCTAGCATGGCTCTCAAGAAGAGAAGGCGGGAGCCCACCTCAAAACCACGACCAAAGAACCAGCAAATATTCAAAAACCTCTCTTTTTATTACATCCCAGACAATGACATTTCGCCTGTGCGCCGTATGCGCATCGCAAAAGCCAAGGAGTATGGTGCTACTTGGACGAGACACATCACCGATGCCACTCACATCATCGTCGATCAAGGCCTTGCATTCAAGGATGTTGAAGGAACCCTGGAAGGTGCAAATAAAACAAGCGCACCCGAGGTGGTGAATGAAAAATATCCAATCGACTGTATTCAGTACAAGACGATTCTCAACCCCAACCAGGGAATCTACAAGCTCAAGGGTCAACCGACAAGTGAAAAAGACAAGCCAACATCAACAGCCCAGTCAACCGCAAGCGAACCGGCCACCTCTCTAAAACTTAAATCGCCTCAAAGGAACCCAAGGAAATGGGATTATGTTGCCCTGAGCGGGACGCCCGAAAGGAGCCAGGAGTCTCCCCAGGCAAACCGAGTTGTCGCAGCGCCAACGCCAACGGATTCACAGCCCGTCGTTTTAGAATTCGAAAAGTTTATATCGTCTACAAGGGAAGTATCCAATGATTGCGAGACACACATCGTACGAACAAATGAACAAGTGCCTGGCAGCGCGGGTGTGAAGGGCAACGCCCAGACAAAGCCCGCAAACATGCCAGATTCACCAAACAAGAAAGACCATGAGGACGAGCTGAACGAGTGCATCGCCCTAATGCAAGAGTTTAAAGACCTCCCATTAGATGCTGAAGACGACGATGTTCATTCGGCCATGGATACGGGGGGAGGAGCATCGGAATTAGAAGCCTCGGGGTCGGACGATGAGCGTGTCAACAAGCGAAAACGCACTCTGAGGAAAACGCGATCCGGTCGCAAAGATGTGGCATTTGAAGACCGGTTCGCATGCCATACGGCTGGAGCCAAGGATGCAAAAGCGGGAAACCCCAATGAACGCACCATTGAGGTGCTGCAGCAAATGGCGAATTATTACGATCGCATGAATGATCATTGGCGGACCATCACGTATCGCAAAGCCATCAGCACTCTCAAGCGCCAGGACGCCAAAATAGCAACGGAGGAAGAAGCCTTTCGGCTACCAAACGTTGGTTTACGGCTGGCGCAAAAGATCGAGGAGATTGTCACCACCAACCGGTTGAAACGACTGGAATACGCCCAAGGAAATCCCATGGACCGAGTGCTACAGTTGTTTATGGGCATATACGGCGTAGGAACCAGCCAGGCTCAGCAATGGATTGCTCAAGGGCACCGCACGCTCGACAACCTCAAGTCTGGGGCCAAGCTCACACCGAATCAGTTGATAGGGATCAAACACTATGACGACCTCAATACACGCATGCCTCGGCAAGAAGTCGAAGCTCTGGGCCAAATTGTGAAGAAAACGGCACAGTCCATTGACCTTGCAGTACAACTCATTATTGGTGGGAGTTACCGGCGAGGAGCAGAGTCCTCGGGCGATATTGACTTCATAGTGACCAAGCCAAATACGAAATCAGCTAGAGATTTGCGGCCCTTTCTCGACGATCTTGTTCGGCGGCTCGAAGCTAACAGGTTCCTCGTCGCCAGGCTAGCATCATCCAAAGTGGGCAGTCATGACGGAAGCAAATGGCATGGTTGTTGTGTGCTTCCCAAGATCCGCGGCTTCAACGAGGACAGCTACCGACCGGTCTGGAGACGCATCGATTTCCTGCTGGTTCCAGAGACAGAAATGGGGGCCGCACTGATATATTTTACGGGCAACGACATCTTCAACCGCAGCATGCGGCTATTGGCGTCCAAAAAGGGCATGAGGTTGAACCAGCGCGGTCTCTACAAGGACGTGATGCGCGGCCCGCAGCGAGTCAAGGTGACTGAAGGGGAACTTGTGGAAGGTCGGGACGAGAAGAAAATATTTGATATATTGGGTGTGCAATGGCGAGAGCCACATGAGAGATGGTGTTGATGTGGAGGAACCCATTACTCATTAGTTACGTTGCATAGCGATGGAGTTGATTCGGGAAGGGGTACATGGGTCAGGGGAGCAGCGTGGAGCATCGCGAAGCGCATGTACCACCGAGGGTCGATTTGGGTTTTTTTTCGGATATGTTTTTGTTTATGTTAGCTCAACATCAATGACAGTTTCCAAATGCCATTGTCAAAGTTGTTTCCACACGCCCGCAAGATCCAAACCGTAGTCTCACTAGATTCTGTTCCGTCGACCCGGGCTGGGATCACATGCAAAACATGACCCAAATCACAGCCCAAGACGGCGCGAGCCCTGCGTCATAGGCTAGGCCCGTGGCCCACTACGGTCGCAGGGCCCGTGGGGAATGCCGGTTCTAGCGGCTTAGGTGCCCTTCTCCGCAACACAAGCCGAAGATACTTCCAGGCCGAGGCTTGAACAGGTGACATACGCTTGCCATTGATCTGGGCGTCACCCCCCGTCCAACGGGATCCCGAATCTGACTTTTCTGCGTTTCCTTTTTTTCATTTCCCCCCTCAACTTCCACCGTTGATACTCCTATTGTCCTTTATCTTCTTCCTTTTTATTCATTTATAACATATCCTCTCTTCCAATGCGGTAGACGTTCAGCGCAACAGTCCCCCTACTTCCCCATCTCGCGACACCCACAGCATCGAGACTTTTTGCCGAGGCACGATCCCACAGCGGCACCATGGCCTCAGCCGCCCTCGAAGGACTCAAGGTATGTCTTGCGGTGTAGTTGCCGGACGATGCCCTCATCGCAGGCGGCATCGTCTCATCGCGCCGGCAAAGACTCGTTGCTGACGTGTGCAGAACGCGCTGGAGGTCATCGTCCAGGACCCTCGATACCATGATCTGCTCTCGCTGATCAAGACGGCGCGCAATGGCGCTGTCTATGGAACCAAAGTGCGATTTCCGCATGCGCTGGTGTAGGTGAAATCATTCTTTACCCGTGAGTTTGGGTGGTTGCTAATCAGCCTTGTGCCTTACAGTATGATCCTCCTCTTCCGCTCTGGAACGTATGTCGAACCCCCCTCGTCTTCATTGCCACCGTCGGCCGAACAAGAGAACACCCCCCTCGACCATTGCATGGACCGCGCGCTGATATATACTGCCGCACAGATTCCGAAATAAAATATGGCTAGTCCTGCGAGCGACGAGACATCACGCCAGCAACTTGGCACGCTTTGCCGTCATCTATAAGTTGACGATGCTTGCGCTCAAGAACTTTGGCCCCACGCCAGGCAAAGAGGGTAATGTTGCATCCAATTTAACGGATGATGTGGAACAACCCCTAACAGTAAATGTTGCAGGACCTTATGATTCCTTCTTCGGCGGTCTCGTCGGAGGCTACTTCGTCTTCGGTGGTCGCTCCCTGCGATCCGGCAAGATCTCGTCCGTTAACCAACAAATCGTGATTTACGTTTTCGCACGAGTGGTACTGGCCCTGGCTCGCATCGCCGTCAAGCCTGGTGTTGGCTTTCCCGGAGTGTCATCGGAGCCTCTGCATTCCAAAATCAACCACTACGCCTGGCCAGCCTTCGCGTCGCTCTCGTGGGCCATGGTGATGCTCATCTTCCGCTACCACCCAGAGGAGCTGCAGTCGAGTCTACGTAGCAGTATGACGTACATCTACAAGGACTGCAACGACTTTGACTCACTCCGGACCCTGATCTGGCACAACAAGTAGACGCGACAAGATTGCGAGGGGAACACATGTCTGGAGTAGGTTATTGTGGGCGTTTTCGGCGTGGTCATTATGGGCTTTTTAGCTGGCCTTGGAGACGGGTCGTGTTTTTAAGCTGGGCCAGCTCAGCATTTTGCATGGAAAGACATACGGGCAAGGAAGTAGACTAGAAGGACCTCCGGGTTCGATGGAGTCATTGCTTTTCCAGTAAATGATTATTGTAACTTATACAATACCAGAAATACTATGATATTTTGGCAAATAGATCTTGGGCTGATATGAGCCTCCTTCCGATATCAAATCTAGTTCTCGATTTCAGGCAAGGAAGCTTAAATTCTTGGAGGCAGTCGCTCCAGGCACGGGGTCGATTGTTTTCACTCTAGGCAGACAGCAGGCCGCAACCTTGATAAATCATTCAGGTACAGCTGCAGCTGCATGTAATCTTCCCGTCTACATCCACACGACCGAGACGCAACATTAATTGACAGAGAATCGCTTGACGGCAACCTACATTTGTGTTTTTTTCCAAGACAACAAGATATGACGAACCCAGCAGACATGGCAGACAGGGGGGCCAAACCCCCCACTGATCCAGCCACTAACAAGGTGCCCAGCCGAGCTATCTACCCCGCTAAAATGAGATTGGGGCTCTCCGCCATAAACCAGCCTGGTTCCCATTTGCCCCTCCACTTCGGAGGTTGCTTGGGACGTGTGCCTGTTTTCAAACCAGCCTCACCTCAGCCCAGGTCTTCGCGTCTCCAACTTCCTCCGCCAGCCCCGACAACCTCCACCACAATGGCGCCTAACCCCAAGGTCGCAGAGGCCCTCTCCGCCACCGAGTCGGCTGCCGGCGAAAAGGCTCCCCTCTACGAACGACTCCTGGCTGACATCAAGAACATCTCCTCCCCAGCCACCGCCATTGACGATCTCAACGCCATCGTCGACTCCTTCTTCGGCCAGAGCCTCGGTGTTGTGGCAACCCGATCCGTACTGAATGCCTTCGTCACGACTCTCAAGGAGCTCAAGAGCCAGGACATGTGGATCGAGGTCGGTAACCGTACGCTCAGTGTCCTCTCGGCGCAGCCCTCGTCATCATCCTTCCTCGAAGCCGGCGCCACCCTCCGCGAGCTCATCGCCACGGCCCACGAGAACAATGAAGACTTCCTCGACGCCGCCAAGACGCTGGCCGACATCCCGCTCGACAACTCGCAGCGCAAAATCACAGATGAGGAAAAGGCCCGTACCTGGGTCCGCATCGTCCGCAACTACCTCGAGGTGGACGACTCTACCGCCGCCGAGATGTACATCAATAAGCTCAAGAATATTATGCACAACGTTCCCGATCCAGACCTGAACCTGCACTTTAAGCTCTCACAGGCCCGCATCCAGGATGCCAAGCGAGACTTCTTGGGAGCTTCGCAGCGCTACCACGAAATAAGCTTCTCTCCCGCCATTTCTGAGGAGGAACGCGTTCATACCCTCAGCATGGCCGTCAAATGTGCCGTTCTCGCGCCAGCAGGTCCTATGCGAAGCCGAACACTGGGACGTCTTTACAAAGACGAGCGATCCGTGCAATTGGACGAATTTGGCATCCTGGAAAAGATGTTCCTCGACCGACTCCTCTCTCCAGAGGAAGTCGAGAAGTTTGCCGAGGGTCTGCAGCCGCACCAGCTGGCTACGACCTCGGATGGCTCTACTGTCCTTGCCAAGGCCGTTGTCGAGCACAACTTGCTCGGAGCTTCCAGGCTCTACAATAATATCCGATTCGAGGCTCTCGGTCTACTCCTGGGCTTGGACGCCGACAAAGCAGAGGAGACCACCGCCCGGATGATTGAGCAGGGCCGTCTGGTCGGCCGGATAGACCAACTCGACGGAATCATCTGGTTTGAGGGCGGTGAGGCATCAGGAGAGAGGGGCAGCGGGCGAGCCGAGGTAATTGTGGGCAAGGAGATGCGCAGATGGGATGCCAACGTCGAGAGCTTGGCCGAGGAAGTAGAAAACGTCACCAACGCATTGCAGAAGGAGTTTCCCGTAAGTATTCATATGCTATTGAATCGGCCCATGCTCATGCTAACACAGCTTAAAAGGAATTCGTTGCAGCCAATCTCGTTGTATGAATGAATGAAAAGCAAGAGAGAAGATTAATGCACACTGGCGTTTGGAAGGGCTGGGTATCCCGGGGTTTTGTTTGTTACAGCATCGCACAATATACAACATAACATGCATTGGCAAATTTGTGCCGTTTCTGTCAACAGAGCCAGGTCTTAGTCCAAATCCTTCTTTCTGATAATCACGTAGCCCTCGCTGATGTTCCGCGGGTTTCCGGCCTCTTCGACAAAGGCATGGTTATCCCTACGAGATCTGGGAGGTGCTGCTTTGCCGGGCGATGTTGTTGGCACCAAGCCTTCTTCTCGCTGGACGATGCGGATCAGACCGTCGGCGATGTGTTGCCCCATCCAGTCATATCCGTCCTCGGACAGATGCAGGCCGTCATCCCAATATTTATCCCGGTCAGCCTCGGTGAGGGAGTGAAATGGGATGTGATATTCAAGGTCAAAGAAATAGCTGCAGCAGTGTAAGACGGAAGATGTTTGCCAAGGCTTTTAATCCGGGATTTTGGGAGAAGGCCAGACGTACTAGTTTGGTTGCTGATGGGTCATGATGCTGAGGTTGAGTTCATCTCGTCTTTTTGTGAGTCTGTCGGCCTTGACGTGACACTCGGGGACAGTGAGGGCAAGGACTTTGCTTTCTTTTGAAAGGGGAATATTCCAGACTTTCTGGAGGCCCTCGTATATGTTTTCAGATGAGATGCCGTACCCCAGATCACTGTTTTGCGAGAAGAAAAAGAAGTCAATCATCAGGCATAAAGTGGAAGCAAGGACATACATACTTGGTCCCGCCAAGGACAATGGTCCAGTCAAATGTTTCGTTTTCGACTATAATAAGAAAAAAGTTTTAGCCAACTGAGCTCACGAGGTCTACCAGGCTGGATAGCTGAGGCGGTGGAGCTTCATGGTGGAGAGGTGGGGGGGGTGTGCGGCAGAGGACCAGGGAATAGTCGGCACTCTTACACTGAGTCTTCATGCGGTTAAGAAAGCGATCGAAGGAAGCCACGTCGCCAGGGATACCGTTGGCGACGACCTCAAAGTCGACTCCGGGAAATGCACCCGTGAGCTTGTCTTCGAGCTTGAGCGAGTAGGGGTGGGCGCTGAGGCCATACGAGCAGTAACCCGAGGTGAGCGAGTCGCCGAAGCAGAGGATGCGGAGCTTTTTGTGCTTCATGACGGCCTGGAATACTGTAGCGGGGGGGGACGTGGTTGGTTGGGGAGGAACCAGCGAGGCAGCTTCTCAAAGAGTAGAAAGGAACATAAATAGAAGAAAAAATATGGGAGCGTTTTTGCGGGAGAGGAAATCGATTAGCCGAGCGATGGATTGTGAGGGAGGATGTGATTGCGATGTCAGTGGTAGAGTGGGCGACAGGGAGCGTGCCAGGACTCTTTGTTGGCTTACATGTGGGAGAGTGAGCGACCAGGCAGCCAGTAGCCAAGCACGCAACCAACGACTTTACCTCATGCAAGGCCACCACCCAGCATTTGTATGAACCTTGGCTACCGGTTTCGCGACGAGGCGTGGCCCAATAAGGTTGCGCGCAGGAGCTACTGCCATCCATCCGTCTAGAAGCTTTCCTTCTTCTTTCTTTCTTTCTTTCTTTCTTTCTTTCTTTCTTTCTTTTCTCCCCTCTCTTTTCTCTTTTTTTTGGTCCATTTTCCCGTCGTCAAGAGCCCGGTGCCGTCGATTATGCTGTCGCGCGACCACTAGGCGTGATGAGAGGCGCATGACGTAAATTTAGCATGCGCGCCGCCTCAATGCTCAACAATACCGTTGACTTGGAGCAAGCCAACACGACGGCCCATGAAGCTGGCGCCGCGCTATCAGCATCCACGTGGAAAGCCAGCCTTACAGAACACCTGCCAGGATGCAAATAAACGTAACAAGCAACTATATTCATGCAGTCACC
Organism: Calonectria henricotiae; assembly: GCA_020623695.1. Classification (NCBI taxonomy): domain Eukaryota; kingdom Fungi; phylum Ascomycota; class Sordariomycetes; order Hypocreales; family Nectriaceae; genus Calonectria; species Calonectria henricotiae. Next base: position 30,059 of record JAHVYB010000194.1, read on the forward strand.
TGGTCGTCTGGGCCATGTCTTGGATGCTGGTGGCAATTCTCAAATACGAGCTCTAGGGTAATCTATCGATTAAGTGCCAGCAAAGAACCCAGATAACAGAGCCGATGAAATAGAGCTTAGTGCTGTTACTTAGCGTCTTATTGGCGATGAATGCGTATTTTTGGATGGTCTTGTCCCGCTTTGGGGCATGATGCTGGTCGAGATAAACCATATCCGTGGTGCGCCGTTCTTATCTCGAGTCCCCTCATTCAGTATAGCAACTACATATCACGACCAGCCAACAAGGACATCCACAATGCACCGACCCAATTCAACCTGCTACATAATAACGTTAAGTTAAGATTCTAGTCTACTATAGAGTTGGATGAGATTTATGTTCTCATGATGCGTGCTTGGTGTGAATGTATGTCGCTACTAGTATCTCGAATTTGTTAATATTCCACTTTCGTCAGCATCTGCTTATTTGTAAAGAGTGAGTTTTGTCAGTTATCTTCATAGCAAGACCCAAAGAATCACATGATATGAAAATGAGCAAGTTGAAAAACTTTGTAGGCTCTGATTAAGAATGAAAGATTGGGGGCTCAAGCTTTGACCTAGTTGTAATGAAATAACAAATGAATATTACAACAATGAGCACTAGCTTGGGTGAGATGGCCGAGTTGGTTATGGCGTCAGGTTAAGGTCACCTTAACAACCTAGTTTCCTGATGGAGCAATCCTCCTGGGTTCGAGTCCCAGTCTCATCATACTTTATTTTTTTTAATAAAAACTCGTTGTACAAACCCTGCGTATACCTACTACGTATTGTCTTTTTTCTTCTTATATTCACCAAGCTAACGTGACCCCGTTCAAGATACAACAGCAATGAATAGCACATGTAAGTGAACAGAATGCCACGGGAGCAATGAAAGCCAGCTCGTAACTCATTCACGGATGCACACGTGATATAGGCGCACTGGGAAGTATTTGTAAATTGCGTTATGTGACTCTCATATCGTTGGGCCCTGTTTGAGGTACTTTCTGGAAATTAAAATCCATTCGTCCATGCTCAGTGCTAGCGTGCATTGGTCGCTCTTTGATGGCGAGATCCGGAAGAGCTGTTGTGCTTTTGGGAAAAGAAGACAGTGTCTGGGTCGACAGCATAGGGATGATCACAGAACTCATCTGAGCCCATGGGATCGTGAAATACACATCCTCCCAAACCCCACCATGAGGATTCTGACAAGACTTATTAAATGGAGGGTCGTAAATAAGGCTGACAATCCTTGGCGTTGTCGCCACTTGCCAATTGGGGTGAGGTTGATTATTTTTTTTTTCACTCCCGCCCCGCCCCCTCCTTGGTCGTCCGCTATCGCATCACCACCCCACCACCACCCACAGGGGAGCTCGACCCTTTACCCCGCCAAACTTTTTTTCTCCTTGTTGCCAGGCGCGCAATTGTTTTCCTCATACACAGTTCTCTTCTCCCCAAACCCACCCGAAAAATGGCTTCCCAGCAGAAGATTGCCATCGTGTCCGTCTACGACAAGACCGGCCTGTTGGACCTGGCCAAGGGCCTCGTCCAGCAGGGCGTTCGCATCCTCGCCTCTGGCGGCACCTCTAAGATGATTCGCGAGTCTGGCTTCCCTGTCGAGTAAGTCGCCTAACCGACGCCAACAACAGCCAAAAAAATTATTTGCAAACTTCTCACACGCCCTCACCTAGGGATGTCTCTGCCATCACAAAGGCCCCCGAGATGCTGGCTGGCCGTGTCAAGACTCTCCACCCTGCCGTCCACGCTGGCATCCTCGCCCGCGATCTCGCCTCGGACGAGAAGGATCTTGCTGACCAGAACATCAACAAGGTTGACTATGTCATCTGCAATCTTTACCCCTTCAAGGACACCGTTGCCAAGGTCAACGTCAGCATCCCCGAGGCTGTCGAAGAGATCGACATTGGTGGTGTTACCCTCATCCGCGCTGCTGCCAAGAACCACAAGCGCGTCACCATCCTCAGTGACCCCAATGACTACGCCGGCTTCCTGAGCGAGCTCGAGAAGGGCGAGATCTCAGAGGCCAGCCGCAACCGCTATGCGCTCAAGGCCTTTGAGCACACTGCCGACTATGATGCCGCCATTTCCCAGTTCTTCCGCAAGGAGTACGCTGGCAACGGCGACCAGTACGCCGCTCTCCGCTATGGTGCCAATCCTCACCAGAAGCCCGCTGCCGCTTTCGTTACCGAGGGCAAGCTGCCCTTCAAGGTTCTCTGCGGTTCCCCCGGCTACATCAACCTTCTCGACTCACTCAACGCCTGGCCCCTGGTCAAGGAGCTCAAGCAGGCTCTCGGCAAGCCCGCTGCTGCCAGCTTCAAGCACGTCTCCCCTGCTGGTGCTGCCATTGGCCTTCCCCTCACCGAGGAGGAGCGCAAGGTTTACTTCGTCAACGATATCCCCGGCATCGAGACCTCTGGTCTCGCTCAAGCCTACGCCCGCGCCCGTGGTGCCGACCGCATGAGCAGCTTCGGTGACGTCATTGCCCTCAGTGACGTTGTTGATGTTGCTACTGCCAGCATCATCTCCAAGGAGGTTTCTGATGGTGTAATCGCCCCTGGATACGATGATGCTGCCCTTGAGATCCTCAAGAAGAAGAAGGGCGGCCGCTACCTGGTCCTCCAGATCGACCCCGAGTACAGCCCTCCTGCCACCGAGACCCGTACTGTCTATGGCATCACCCTCCAACAACACCGCAACGATGTTGAGATCTCCCCCAAGTCATTCACCACCGTCATTACCCCCAAGGACGTTAGCTCTATCCCCGAGAGCGCTGCTCGCGACCTTACTGTCGCCACTATCACTCTCAAGTACACTCAGAGCAACTCTGTCTGCTACGCTGTCAACGGCCAGGTCATTGGTCTTGGCGCTGGCCAGCAGTCCCGAATTCACTGCACTCGACTTGCCGGAGACAAGGCTGATAACTGGTGGATGCGCTTCCACGAGCGTGTCCTCGGCATCAAGTGGAAGAAGGGCACCAAGCGCCCTGACAAGAGCAACGCCATTGACTTGCTTGTGAGCGGCCAGCTCCCCAAGGACGGCCCTGAGCGCGAGGCTTTCGAAGCTGTCTTCGAGGAGGTTCCTCCTGCTTTCACCCCCGAGGAGCGTGAGGCCTGGATGAAGCAGCTCAAGGATGTCTGTGTCTCTAGCGATGCTTTCGTAAGTTTCTTTCATGTAGCAGCGTTTGTTTATTTCCAATCTGACCAAATTCATAGTTCCCCTTCATCGACAATGTCTTCCGTGTTGCCCGATCGGGTACCAAGTACGTTGCTGCACCCGGTGGCAGCCAGAACGACGGCGCCGTCTTCGAGACTGCCGAGAAGCTCGGCATCACCTTTGTGGAGCAGAACATTCGTCTTTTCCACCACTAAACGAAAGAAAAAGAAAGAAAAAAAAGAAAAAAGTAAGAACAAAAACCAGCTCTACGGGGACGTGGTAACGGAAAAAGGGGCTATTTCTATTGGCAAGATTGAAAACAAAAGGGGGACGCAATCTTGATGATTGTCATGTTGTATATATGATAGACTTGAAACACTGTGTGATGACAATCACTTCAACGTGATGATGTGGAAGCGCCATTTGGCTGCAATTCTAGTCCAGTTCGCTTTATTCGGAACTGCGAGATAAAGAAGAAAAAAAAAACAGAAAAATATTCACATCTCTCCATTCAGGTACCATGTTGCTCCATTCCTTTTGTTCTCCGTAAACCATCAACCCTGAACCAAGAGCAGTTTAACCACATACTCATTCATCCCGGTATTTTTACATTGCCCACCTTTATTAATCTTCAATATCATCATCGCTTAGAACAAGCTTCTGTGCCAACAGCCCTGACATGCAACCTGGCTTGATGCCTGCGCTCTTCTTGCGGGTATTTACTTCCTCGGACGGCTTGTCCGTCGCCCATGCCTCTCCCGTGGCTTGCTCATCGTCCACATCTGACTCTTCGTCGGCAGCGTTAATGCCTCGGAAGGAAACCACTTTGTCGAGCTCTTTGAGCCTGAAGGCGGTCGACTTGCGGCCGCGGGCAATTTGCGCCATATAAGGCAGGCGCTCGAGGAGCATTTCGCGCCGAGCAGCGCTGCCGAGGGATAAGAGAGGTTCGCCATCCCCAGTGTCCTCATCATGGTGTTGCTGGGTGGCGGTTTGACGGCTCTGTTGTTTGCGTTGCATCCAGGACATGTCACTCGCCGGCTGCGGGAGACGGAACGCAGAGGCGCCGTCGGTGAGGTTTTTGGTTGGACCGCCGACTTCTCCTTTGAGCAATTTCGAGGACCACACGTCGACGAGCCCCTCGATCTCTTCTTTAGCACGCCACAGCTTCAGGCTTGTGGGATAAAACATTTTGTAAGCATCACTCCCTTTGGCCATGGTGCTCTTTTTGCGCTTAACAAGGTTAGGTAGTGAGAACAGCATGCCGCGAACGGCGACTTGGAATGTCATTTCATCTTGCCTTAGGAGTTGACTCCCCGAATCTGCACCTGTGAACCCGCCCCTGCCTCCGAAAAAGATATCCCGAGACGGACAGAGAAGGTCACTCTGGGACAGATATTCAACACAATCGTTCACGTAGTCAATGGAGGTATTTAGGTCCATTGGGCCTGTGCTATCGCAGGATAGGAGGTAGTTCTCGTGCAGTGCGGAGATGAACGTGTGCGTATCTGTTCCAGTCTCGTCGATCAGCGAGTCCACAGATACCTCAGAAGGTTTTGGCCGCGAGTTCTGTGACAGGAATGGCGGCAACTTCTCTACGCCATCGCTCAGAGAAGCGCCATCTTCTCGTTTGTTGTACACCACTTTGCCCACGGCGTGGAATATACCCAAGCTAGCTTCGCGTTGACAAATCAACTCCAGGCTATCCTGTTCACCTTTGGTGAGACCAACTGCATCCTTGACGACTTTCTTTTGTTTTGTAAGAGCCACCCTTGAGCCCCAGTCTGCCTCCTGGTCACCTTTCAAACAGAGGAATTCAAGAGATGCGACAGCGTTTCGAATATCGCCAATTTCGCCAAGGCGTTTCAGAACTTGTGGGCCGGGCGTCTTCTTTCGACCTGATTTCCTAGCTTCCTTTTGTACTACTAATTCGAGAGCTTTTGCGAGCAGGGTGGGTGCGATTGGGTTGAATTCAATCATGCCAACACCAGGGTGACGAAGAATTTCTGGCCCCAGTAAGCGGTGGGCTGTGAAGCTATCAGCCGAAGCTGATGTTGTCGTTAACAAGGTTTCCGATATAATCAAAACCACTGGTGTCACTGGTTCTTTCTGGGAGTGCTGCCCAAACGTGGAGAGCGAGGGGGTGTTTGTGGCGAGGTAGTGAATGATTGTGTTTCTAAACGCCGTCAGAGCTGACGAGGACCTTGAGAAGGTATTTGGGAACTCCTCAATCACGATGATACGTTTAGACTGATTCTTCGAAACGGGATGGGAGCTGCTGGGGGGTGTTGGTTCGGGACTGTCCGTATCCAAGGCACCAAACTTGCCACCCCTTCCAAGAAACTCTTCAAACTGCGCGGACGCCGAAACAAACCCATAACCTGAGCTTCCAACGGGATTTCTCCATTCAAGGAACTCACATCCCATATCACTGGCTAAAAGTTGCAGAGTTGTCGTCTTGCCAGATCCAGCAGCACCTTTTAGAACCAATAACCGTTGTCGCATGCGCCCAGCTGCGACCTCATCTAACCACCTCCTAACATCCGATACTTTCTTTTTGTGCACCGCCAGTTCCTCTAGATTCCTTGGTCCAAATCTCTCCGACCATGGGCGCGAGTCATCGTTGGCTGCAGCGGCAAAGGTTGGTTTTGGTGGCTTCAGAAACTTCTGACTGGCGCTGGGGAAATTAACCGAAGCCGCTTGAGTTCCCGTCCTCAATCTCTTTTTCGCATATTGGCTGACCAAGCTTGAAGAGCTAGCTTTCAGTTCTGAAATCTCGTCGTCCTCCGAAATAGGGTCGCTGGTGATGTCGTCAAGAGGGATCGTCCTTCGGCTCGTGGAACCACCTGTCTTTGCCGCTTTCTGCGCCTGCTTCGAAAAGAGACTCTTTATATCTGCCGTCTTCCCTTCATCCTTTCCCTTTCCAGCATTCTTTGGCTTTTTAGGACTGGAGCTTGTGCCATTCTTATGCGATTGCGTTCGACGGGTGATGCGGCCGGAATTGTTCGTGGTGAAGGGCCCCGATACAGTCCTGTTTCTGGAGGGACTCGGGGATGCGGTTGGTGCTTTGGTTTTGGCTGGGGAGCTCGGGGAAGAGAGGAAGTTTGTCAGCGTGTTGACACGGGGGTGCTCGTCTTCGTCTTCAGAAGTATCAACGACATTCCGCCGGCGGCGTTTCGCGGGCGGAGCCATCAACGCGACTGTTGCATCAAAAAGGCCGACATTCCATGAGAAGGCTCTGGCGCGACTTCCAGAGAAGCCCTGTCCGATCTGCCGACTGGAAAAGAAATTACGAAGATGCTTGTTGTCGCGATGATGCCTGGTTCACGCTGCTAACCTGACGTCGGGGACCCACAGGACAGTACTAATGTGTGGGGAAACGCGTCGCCCACACTGTAAAGAGGTTAACCCAGATTCTCCATGCACACACTTATATTAGCTCCCCCAATAGCTTACCCAGAATTTCAAGTGCTGATTTATTGTCGCTATTGCACAACATTGACTTATATCCAAGTGCCGGTCTCGTGGAGTAATGCGTTGATTCTGCGGCTACGGGCTATAATGTATGTGTATGGTACATGGATAGATTCTTGGGTGGAAATTGTCACTCATCCTTGTTCGTATTACTCCTGTAAGCATACTCTGTGCTCTGTCCCGAGTTGGTTTACCGTACGTTTATTGTTTATCTCGTGCAACTGCATTTAAGCCCCGGTATTCCTATATTCAAAAATTCCATCCCTTAAAATTGTCCACAAATGTCACGGCAGAGTTTAGGTATCGATCATGCACATCTCCCCAAGTTCGGGACGCTTCTCTCATAGCACGGATGGCTGTTGCTTGTTAGTCGAGTCACGGTATATTTTTCAATGCACTTGCCTTTGACATAGTGCGCATCCTTTGACCAAGGAGAATTGAGCGCCTTGTCCTCCACATACTTCCACGTCTGACGAAGTGTATTTTGGCCAACATTGTCGGGGTCAGGTACTGGACGACCCTGGATGATGAAAACAGCCAGAACAAGAAGCCACCATTGTCTGACTAGGGTCATGTGATACTTCTCGGGGAGGAAAGGCAACAGGACCCTGACCGCGTGACTTGTGGTCAAGAGATGAACCAAAAAGAAGCTGAAAGCATGGGTTCCTGGCTTGACCGTCGCCACCAACAAGGCCACTGCTGCCTCCTGGGAGAGCTCGAATTGTTTTACTGGATCATCAAACGTCCATGCGTTCCAGTACTCAAGAATGAGGGCCTCATTCTTGTTAAAGATGTTTTCTAGATCATCTAGGGTAGCATTTCCCGGAATCGAGTTGAATCGCTCATCCTTGGAAATTTTGATGAGCAGCTGAAGCGGAGACTCAGTGGTAAATTGAGATGGCTTAGTGTATAATTTGTTGTCGAGGTATTTGTGCATGAAGTTGTATTGCACACAAGCTTGTCCGAGAGCTTCTACGGCGAGTTCCTTGCAGTCTACCTCGTACGCATACGCCAAGTGGATAAGAGGATGACCAACTAAGGGAATGGGATTAGAAAGTCTGTTTGTGCTCTGTGGTATTATGAAACTTACGGCCACCGATCAAACAGTTGACCACTGGTTCGTCACTCATGAATAGGTAATGAGTCATTTCTTGCTTCCAGTGATATGAAAACTGCACAGCTAACTGGTCCTCGAAGAAATCGACATAGGCCCGTTGATACCTTTTGTCGCCACGGAGGTCTAGCCAGTCGTCCTCGCAAACTTCTGCGGGCGATGGCTCCCATTGCTCCAGCTTGAGAATCTGCTTGTCATAGATATCATGGAGTTGAACATCGGTGGCCCCAAGAATATACGAGGAACTCAGAATATGAGCATTGTGGTTATCGTATTGAAGGTTGTGATACACAATTGAGTAGTTGACGTGGTTGGCCTTCAGCAGATGCTTAAGGGACCTCGCTCGCTTGTCTGGGTTTGTTTCGACATTATGAACCTCGACGGGAGGCAGTGGAATCGCCTGCGTCCTTGATCCGGAGCCGATAATACGGTTGACGACGGGTACGTAAGACAGTAGGCTAGACATGGTAGGATATATGCAGGACACCCTGGGTTGGAAACTCATGTAGGAGTGAAGTAGAACCACGATGACGTTCGACTTCAATTCCCAATTCCCTTCCGTTGGACTTTCCGACGCTAAAAATGGCGGGGCACCTGCAGTTTTTCTTGGGGCGCTGGGAGCCGCAAGCCCGGTGCCACTACTAAAATGGATCAAAACGCACGGACCAGGCCCTACAAAACTCTCACTGCCTCAACGTGGTAAACTGTCGCGACACAGCGTTGCAAGTGATTGACCTTGGCTCCCAAGGCGCGCTGGACCAGGTCAGATTGGCACCGAAATGGCGCCCCCAGGGAAGCCTTTGATTTACGCAGAGCTGCTGTCGAATATTAGACAGATCTCAGTCGCAGTGTCCTTGCCATCGCCGGTCGACGCGTCAACCAAGGCTGATATCTTACAGGATGGCCGCCAGCTCCAGATCACCCACCAGGGCCAGATGGAAGTCACTCTCCTCCCGGCGCAAGTAATGACCCCCCCATCCCTCCCAATACCCGGGAAAAGAGGCTTAGACTTTTCCTGGCGGCTCCCCGTGTCTCCAGCTGAGGCAAGACCAGCACATTTCTCCCTCGAGAACCAAGTAGTGCCATGGATGTCCACGGACGTGGAAGTTGGCTCACCGATAAGTTGCTGGAATTGTGGGCATGAATTTGTTCCCAAGGACACCATAAAAACCTGGAAGGATCTACCAAGCGAAAACTGGGCTGAGATGATGGAATTTTGGCATTGCCATAAGCCTCATGACCACGATCAGCCGGATGCTGAATCACTGGCAAGCAAAGGCTATGGTGCCAACAATTCCATTTCAGCCCAGCCCGGTATTGGGTTTGTTGACCTCACTTCATTTCTCTTCTCAGAGTCGGACTGCAACGGCTTGGCGGTAAGTCAACCTGGCGGTTTGCCCCTGCTTTCCCTTTTGTTTTCCCATCCCTTAGCAGTGTCCCCCCGGGGAGAAAGAAGGTGACCATGTCGGTGTTCAAAACCATCCAGTGACTTGGCTACCGATACAACTCCCCGAAATTATTGTTTTGGTCGTTCCCACTCCATGGGCAGGCTCGCTGATAGAACCCTTCCTTTAGGAATGGGTTTTTGAGGTGGTCTTGAAGACGCAGCCTCCCTCATTCGTCCAGTTTTCCCGAGATATGGAAGACGGGAGATTTAAGAGAAGCACATCCTCCCACAAGCGTAGTGAAGGACTGACTACAGCGTGTTGACCAATTGCTTACACCATGCAGTATTCCTCCTCAATCGTGGATGCTGGGTTTGACATGACTTCTTTGGCTTTAGGTGATAATGTCACTCGGAAGTTTCTTCATATCTTCTGTAAAGGATGCGAGATGGAAGTGGGACTTTTCAATATTCTGGCGTCTTCTGTGGCCCTCTTCAAGTGGCAGGTTGCCTGTCAAACCCTTGCACCATGCCCCAAACCAAGTAGCCCTGAATGTCTGGCGGCAACTCTAATCGCTACCATCTCGCGATCCGGGTCCTCCAAGTCAATTGTTACGCCGGATGTTCTGGGGCCGTCATCATCAGAATCTGGTCAGCCGCGAACGGACTTGTATCTTTGGGTATTGAACCCCAATGTTGTATATGCATCTTCATCAACCACGAGGAGCAAGACTGCCCTGAAAGTTTTGTACAAGAGTATTGATTCCGAAGAGGCAACCAAATTGATCGAATCCCTCAATTCAGATGTGCAGGAGATCACTCTGCCACGAGCAGCTATTGAAGCTGTCAAAGAACAACTGAAATCCAGTGAGCTGCTTCTGCCAGTTCGCGAGAGGACCTTTAAGGAATGGAATGTTGGACTTCTCGGGCGCTGGGAACGGAAATACTAAAGAAAGAAAAGTATTTAGGAGCTATAATGCCGAAATGAAGATAAAACCCACGAATTTTAACAAGTTCTTCACATTGCGAATGCATATTGGTACGCGAAACATTTGGCTGCAATTGCCATTTTACAGTGTAAAATGCACGGTATCATGCTGCAAGAATGCATGCGTGTACAGTGCGCTGATCTAACTTCTGTGGTCGATAGGCAGCCGCAGCTCTGTTTTCACGTCGTCAGTTTTTCAACCACACATCATCACACTCCCTACGCCCAATATTCAACATTCATCAGTGCACAAATTCACCTCCAGGATATGGGTGGCACCGATTTTTTTTGTGATAAAACCACCTTCTTTCCTCTTTTCGTTGATGGATCCTATACGGTGATTATCTCGCAATACCTGGCCTGTTGAGTAGTTCTCAGGTCAATAACAATGCATTTGACACGTTCAAATTACATCCCTGTGGGGAGCCTCCCAATATCCAGTGATAAGAGTAGTACCTCGCTTGAATTATGGAATACAGAAGGACTTCGGAGTTGGAGGATGCTCCCTCCCGAGGACGCACCACCAGAAACGGTCAGCGATTATCATTTCCTTGACCCCAACTTGCGAGACCAGTTACTCAGTGCTCGCAATCTTCGTTCATATTCCAATTTGCTCCATAAATTCTGGATTATGCTGGAGTTCAAAGTCAACGATGGTAGCTCCGACCAAGGTACTCTCAGGGTATACCTTCTTCCAGATGATGTCCACCGTGGTATCGTGGATCGCTCGGATACAAGCTTATTGAAGATGAGACAATCTATACTCGCAGAGCTTGATTACTCAATTCCAGCATGGAATGGGGATCATCAGTCAACGCATTTGGCTAGTCCGCTTATCGTGAACGAGTTGAGTCATGATGACGAGAAGGATATGTCCTTGCTGCAACTTTTTAACACAATCCCATCACCAAACCCAGATCCAGAAGTTGTGACCGAAGAGCACTCAAGAAATGCTATGCACTTAATTCTGGAAAGCACTGTTCCCGGACTACAGACAAAGCTGTATGATTACCAAAGACGTTCAGCAGCTCTGATGCTGCAGAGGGAGATTTGTCCGGGTCATGTGCTTGATCCCCGACTGCTCCATGCCCGTGACCAAAGTGGCTCAAGCTGGTATTTGGACCCGGCTGTAGGCACTGCCCTCAAAGAACCACGCTACTACGATGGAGTACCTGGCGGTATTCTTGCCGAGGAGATGGGCTCTGGCAAGACTATAATCTGCTTGGCTCTCATCCTTGCAACCAGATGTCTCCCGACGCAGCCCCCGGAGCATTATCGCGTTGGAAATGGGCCGAGACGCATCAAAATTGCTTCACTTGCTGACATGGCTGCCTCTTGTGCGACGAGAAATTCTGTACCATGGAAACCATATTTCGATATCTACAAAAAGCAGCTCGGTGAAGAATTCAGCCATTGCATCGAAGCACTTGAGCGAAATCCAGGTCATTATTTTCTTCCCGCACGTCTCCCCAAGCGTATGGGACGAAGCAGAGACCAACCAATTCCCCCGCCTAAAAAAATGTATCTGAGCTCAGCCAGTCTTGTTGTAGTGCCGAACAATCTTCTGGCGCAATGGGAACAAGAGATTCGCAAACACACAGATGGAATGAACGTTCTTGTTGTAACAAAGGATGACACCGTTCCACCAAGAGACGCGATCATTAAATGCGATTTGATCATTTTCTCTCAAACGGGGTTTGAAAAATTGCTAAAAGAAGGTAATGACATTACCCAATCTCCTTTATCCCAAGTGCACTTTAAACGGTGTATCGTGGACGAAGGGCACAAGCTAGGAAACTCCAGAATTAGCAACAAAAGCAATTTGCTCATAGGACTTGATTCTTTGAATTTTTCATCTCGTTGGATAGTGACAGGAACACCGTCTCAAGGCCTATTTGGAGTCGATGGCCACGGAGATAGTTCATCTCGTGAGAATCTTGAATCCCAAAACTGTACCGAAAACAACAAGGTCAAAATTACCGAGTCTTCGATTGAAATGGAGAAAAAGGACTTGGAGAGAATAGGATCAATCGCTGCCCTCTATCTCAAAGCTCGACCATGGGCGAATTCCATTATGGAGGTTGGAGATACAACAGCACACTGGTCCATCTATCTCATGCTGCCTAAGCATAACTCGAAAAGCCATGGACGCTGGGAGTGTCTAAGGTCAACAATTAACTCACTGATTGTTAGACATCGGCTCGACGAAGTGGCAAACCTCTTACCACCCGTGAACGAGAAGGTGGTAGTGTTGGATGGATCCTACCAAGATCAACTATCGTTAAATGTCTTCTCAATGATGATTATTTTTAATACTGTCCAATCCCAACGGACAGATATGGATTACTTCTTCCATCCCAAGCAAAGGCGTAGCTTGTTGCAGATTGTAGACAATCTGAAACAAGCAAGCTTTTTTGGTGGCTCGTTCTTTACGTCGGAAGAAATTTCGAAGGCAGTTAAAACCGCTGAGAACTTTTTGAAGGAGAAGAAATTTCCTATCAGTACCGATGATAAGCTCCTCCTTGAGCAAGCTATTGAGGTCGGACATATTGCTATGGCCAATAATATTCGAAATCTTAGCAATAAGTTCCACGAGATGCCCGTTTCTGCTCATGGGTTTCCCCACGCTATTGGTCAATCATGGTCTTTGGATGGCGAACCTGGTGACCCCATGTGTAGCTCGACCAGCATGTTACTAGCTCTCCAAAAGCTCATCCACAAATCAGCCCCAGAGCCAGAGCAACTGAACGCGTTGCTGAATGGAAAGCTGGCCCAGGAAGGAACGAAGGAGAGAGACAAGATGTTGACGTCCCAATCCACTGACCAGCTAGCTTCTTCCAGAGAAAATTCCTCACAAACACTGGCTGGTAACACCAAACTCGGGGATGATACGTACCGGAAAATACGGTCTCATGAGATCAGCGGCCTTAAGCCAAATAAGGAAGCACCCGGTGGTATTTCTCTTGGGCCCCTTGGACAGGCGACGATTAAATCCACAGCGTCCTCCAAACTGTCGTATTTGGTAGACAGCATTATAAGATACCAAGACGAGGAAAAGATTATTATCTTCTACGAAAATGACAACACTGCATGGTACCTCGCCGGTATGCTTGATGTAGTAAGTCGGTTTCTTTACCAGACATGGAACCCCGACTAAATTGATCAGGTCCAAATTCAATATTTGATTTATGCCAAAGGCTTAAAAACCGAACGAAGGGCACAATATGTAAACACCTTTCACCATAACCCTAGTTTTAGGTAATGCCTCTTTGCTGATTCACTGGCTCCCATGGGCTTCGCTGACTTGTTTCAAGGGTTCTCCTGATGGACATATCTCAGGCTGCTTTTGGCCTGGACATGAGGGAAGCATCAAGGATTTATTTCATCAACCCAGTGCTCAATCCCCAAGTCGAGGCACAGGCAATTGGGCGTGTTCGCCGAATCAGCCAGCAGAAACCGGTTTCTGTAGAGACTTTGGTGCTGAAGAATAGTATCGAAGAGGTCATCCTTGACCGCAAACGACACATGTCACAAGCCGAACACCGGCGAGTCAAATCAATACTCGACATTCAGCCGATCTACGACTGGATCAAGGGCGCCAAAATCATCCCACTACCGCAAGGCAAGGCAGATAGGTTTAGCCAAATGGCGCAGCTTGTTAAAGCCCAATACGTATTTGGAAGAGGATTTGGGCGGATCATGGACCCAGATGATGGTATCATACTGGGTGAAGGGCCTCGACAGTCTCGCGAACTAGTGGACGTGTTGAAGCGGGAGTACGACGTTGGCCCAGGTGCCGAGTGTCAGGTGCGGACGGGAGCGAATGGCCCGCTAACGGGAACGCGAGACCTGGCCGCGCGTCCAGCAAGGAGGGTGCGGTTTACGGCAGGCTCGGAGGAGGAATAAGAACTGGAGCGATCCGCAGCCGAGCCGTCATTGCGCCCATCATTCGGATGCCAAGGATGACAGGGAGTGACCAAGGGTAATTAATGCATTGCACTCAATCTTGGACTGAGAAGCCCTCCAGAACCAGATTTCGGGTTCAAGAGCCGATCTGAAGCCGTTTCTAAAAACGGGGGAAAACGCAGCACCATCAATCGGATATGGCCCAAGCTGGATACAGCACCTGAAACCAAGAACTAGATCCTACTATAGAACATTCAGAGCACCAAAGAGTAATTGCGAAATGTCATTGATGCTACGCTCTGCTGCAGTGAGGCTACCTACCATAATGTAGAACGGCGGTATCGGAACTTGAAATGGGGGGTGGAAACAATGAACAAAACAAAACAGGAAGCGAAAGCGGTGTCGGATCTGAGCAATGATGCTTTTCGTCCAAAGATAGACGGGATGATTGAGCATAACAATGACGTTCTAGAAATAATCCGTGCAGGCCCATATCAATATCTCAAAGTTCAATGACGGCGCTTATTATTATTGCGCACCAACTGGTTGGGGATTGACCAAAAGAAAGATGATGTGACATGCGGTGGCGGGTTTAAGGTGGCTGGGGAAACCATGTTGTGCTTGGGACGGGTGCTCGAGGCGGACCAAGGACCGACCGGATAGCCCGATATTGCTGGTGAGAAGGTTGAATTTTGGAGCAGCGAACGGATACAGCGCTCAACCACGCGAAAGGGCCCGAGGGCACAGGGCTTAGGGCCATGCTGGTTTGGAATAGCTGGGAGGGCCATTGGATTTCGTATTATGAAGTTTGTTCGGAGATTTTCTTTTTGTGGCATTGTTTGGCGGAATGAGGTGTGGGCGGATGGCAAGGCGTGTGATGGATGATGAAAAGCCACCACTAGACGGTGGCAGCGAGCATCCTTGCCGTGTCATGGAGGCTGGGAGGTTTCGGCGGTTCACTTTCTTGGAAGCAGCCCTGTTGGTCAACAGGAGAATTTGTGAGCTGGCGGGGATTCCATGTTCTGGCGTGTTTGGCTCCCACCGAGCGTATCAGAATCGGGTAAGGTGTGCCACGGCCCTGGCTCCGATCTCTGCAGCGCTGTCAGCCAAGCCGGGGGCCAGAGAAAATCGACGAGGGCGTGTGGAGGCACAGAGCGGGCACAGCGGACACAGCACACAGCACACAGCGCGGGCTGGGGATGGGCTTGGTTGTGTTCCCAAGCGGAGTGAAGCGACGCACGTGGTGGTAAATTTGCCTCTGATGTAGGCGCAGCTAGTTTGAGCAAAAGAAGAAAGATGATCCGCTTTTTGTTTTGAACCATCTCAGGCACATGTGTGCTGTGTGGTTGGAGGCGTTCCTGTCTGAAGCAGCAGCTGACTCCTCGCCGCGTAAATAAGAAAAAACAAAGCAAAACATAGCCATCCCTACGTGGGACCCACAGATATGCTACATGGGGGCCAGTGAGTGGACGAGATACTGTCGGCGGGGCGCCCAGTCCCATGGGTTCTATTTTTGCAAATGCGATTGGAGATTTGGGGGGGAGCGGGGGGGGGGGGGGCGATTGCTGGCGTGTTATTACCAGTGTACTGTCGGCTTAATTCGCACATACCAACCTATACAATATATGCACACTAGCGATCCAATCTTGAAAATACGACCCATTTCAATGTATTTTGTGCACCAGCCAGCACACGGGCCCGCAGCATCTGGTTCACGAGAACATGAGCGGGCGGGCTGATTGGCTGCCCCAGGGCTGGGAGACCACGACGCCATCTGGAGATGATCTCGTTGCCGCCTTGGCCCAGGGCACAAGCCATCTCATCATCTTGTGCTCCCTCAAACCTTGCGGGCCAATGTCCACATCCGACGACGCTGCGATGCTGCGCAACCTGGAGGCGCCCTGTCAAAATCGAAACACGGGCCTAGAAAGCAGGGAATGGCGACATGGCTCTGGGCTGAGGCGGGGCAGCTCATTGGCTCTGCCCTGCCGACAGGGTGAGGGGGTCAACGTGGTATTGATGTCGAGGCGTCATGTTATTCTCTCATGTCTGTGGGTAATGGCAGCAATCCAACCCATCGCGAGTAATACTTAAGCTTGGCGGGACCTTTTATCGCTTTGGAAGCCCAATCTGGACTGCTACTCATCTTTGACGGAGACACCTTGCGACGGTCGATATTGCCGACTTAATCCTCCTCCTCCTTCTCCTTGTACCTTTTTGCTCCCCATGCTCTGCGGGACCGTTTCCAGCTGCATGTCCTGTCATAGTTGAAACCACTGACTTGTTGGATGCTTCAACTGCTGTATGCTGTGCTTTAGCCTGTTTTTCTTCCCCTCTTGGGTGGCCTAATTACTTTTCACACTGCTTCGCTTTGCTGCTGCCGACGTCACAAACTCTCCGCGCAACGCCGAGCCCCGCCAGACACACATTGTATTATATCTTGGCTGTGTCCCAACCGCCACCGCCACTGCAATCACCAACTTTGTCGTCCCACCACAAGTATTGGACATTGAATTCTCGATTTCGCCGACATCACCAGAGACAATTACATCTGGGGCCCACTACAAGCCAGCCCGCCCCCATTCGCTCCGCCTCCACCGAACTGACCTGACAAACCGCGTGGGTGGTCCTGTCGTGTCCGTCCCGTCCCAGTGCAACTCTGTACCTGTCAGTCAAACGTCAGGGGTATTGCGGCAACAAAAAGAAAAAAACTCCATCCATCCAAAGGGATTTGTCACGACGTATTGGCTGGGAAATCAGTTAATCCCAATCCCTTTTTTTCTTGTTGGATTTTTTATTCGACGCCCCTTTGGCCGTTGAAACACCTTGGGAAACATCGCGCGGACTTTAGGGGTCTTTTCAAGCCACTCCTATAACTTGTCTCAGTATTGTCCCAGACCACCACCATGTTTGAGGTTGACCATGACCACCATGGCCAGGAGTTTACTCGCTTTTTCTCTCCTGGCCGCAGCTCTATGTCTGCCATGGATGACAAGCGAGCCGAGGCCTTTCGACGCCATGTATGGGCCGTTACCATGATCGACGATGAAGCCCCCTTGTCCGAAAAGTTGAGCCGGCACTCCACTCACACCGTGTACGTTTTTTCTTCTTCTTCTTTCTTTCTTTCCTTTTCAAGTCCAGTTTCGTTCGTTTAATGTCCCGGAGCTCTGGTGATTTTCACGCCGCCGCCAAGCGACTAGTTCTGCCACCGAGCTTAAGCTCTGCACATCACAAACGGGAAACGGGGCCCAGCTTGCATCATCACCATCTCCCTCCCGCCCCTAGTTCTTTGTCTCTTACAGTTGCCATATATCCCTCTATTCTCTCCCTCCTAGCCCCCTTCGCACCCCCCTTCCCCCCTTGAGCATTGATGCTGCCATTTTGCCTTGCCTTGCCTTTGCCTTGCATAGCCCAGTTCAGCCCAGCCCTTGTGAGGGTGTGCCTCTCTGTCTGGAAACAACGGCGCTTGTAGGCTTATCCCCTCAATGTCTCAGCTCCCGCAAAGCTCATCACCATCCCTCACCCCACCAGCCAACTGGAAGCTTGAGCGGGTTTCGTGGCGCTTTTTTGGACTTTGGCGCTTGTTGTGCTGCATTGGTTTGATTACCGTGCCCACATTTTCCCCTGGTGGCACATCGGGTGCCTGGCAGCCTCGCGCTACTGATGCCAAGAGATCAGCCCTTTAAGCTACCCAGACGTCAGAAGGGTTCTAGACGGGGGTGACTCGGTTCCGACTGTTCCTAGTGGGTGCATGTCTGGAGGCCCTGGCGTGCATTGGCAGAGTCATTATTACACCACTTGCGTCGTTTCCCCCTCTCTCCCAGTTTCAGCCGTTACACTTTTTGATTCTTGATTTCCCATTGAACTCAACATTCGTTACTGACCCTTTTTGTCCCCATTCGTTAGTAAGGAGCCACCAATCAAACGCCCCGCCATCAACAAGCTGAAGAGGAGACGTCGATCGGTCCCCGTGCAAACACTTCAAGAGCAGGCTCAACAGCAGGCCGAGAAACTTCAAGAAAAACCTCAAGAGAAGCCCAAAGAGAAACCCAAAGAGAAACTCAAAGAGAAGCGGCAAGAAAAACCGCGCGAGAAATCTCGACTCAAACCCCGACTAAAGATCATCGAGAAACGTCAAGAAGCTCGCCAGCAGAAGTCTCGAAACAAGCCTCAAGACAAGCCCAAAGAGAACTCCGAGAAGGAGCCGGTGCCTATTCTGCCGGAGCCGGAAAAGCTATCGCCGCCATCATACCAAGAGTACTGCGAAAAGGAGTGCGACACAGGCTTCCAACCAGATCTCCAAGTGAAATACAGGGAGCGCCCTCAGGTGCAATACAAGGCTTACTGTCCGCCATACTCCCTGGAGGAGAATCGCGCAATTATGAAAGGACCGACTGTCACAATCCAGCCAGTACATCCATCAACATTTGGACCAGTGGCAGAGCTATACTCGGTCAAGG
The DNA here is from genome assembly GCA_020623695.1 of Calonectria henricotiae. Lineage (NCBI taxonomy): Eukaryota > Fungi > Ascomycota > Sordariomycetes > Hypocreales > Nectriaceae > Calonectria > Calonectria henricotiae. The sequence goes on from JAHVYB010000194.1 coordinate 48,565, forward strand.
ACGACGTTGAAGCCTTTCTTACAGGTTCCAAGAAGAACCGACCACCTCGCACATCATACCCGACTTCCTTTTCTGTCGTTCATGAGCTGGAGACGCCCGCCTCCAATCCCACCAAGGTGAACGACTCGATGTCCATGACTGCCACTCACAAGCCGCGCAAGCCTTCCAGTGACTCAACCGCCTCCATTGCGAGCATATACTCCAACTCTACAGAGGCCATGAGCCTGAGGTCCCGCCGGCGCACATCCTCTTGGGGAAGCAAGAGCAGTGTGGAGACTACCGAGTCCTCGACTGGATGGAAGCCCGACTATCTCACCCAGCAGCCTCTTCCTATTCAAACCCAGACGCAAACTGCCCCTCGATCAACCTACCGACAGAATGAGCTATTTGGAATGATGCCTAGCGAGGTGCTGAGCCTGGTTCTGTGCAAGCTGCGAGACCTTCACCTGGAATCCGACAGCCTTAGCTGCGCAACCTGTTGGATGCGGGACGTGTGCAGTGTCCTGGTCACCTCTAGGAAATGGTGCAAGACTGCGCGCGTCATTCTGTAAGTTTTCACTTTGCTTTTATTTTTGCTTCTTTTGTTTCATGCCTGGCGCACCTGTCAACTCGGGTGCTGCGAACCATATTTTATAGCGCCGAGCTAACGCCTTAGCCCAGTTACGAAGACATTCAGCTGGTGGGGTCCGACTCGCCCGCCCATAAGAAGAAGTACAAACTGAACCAAGGCGCACGAGTGATGATGTTGCGTCGCACCTTGCGCGCAAACCCGTACCTGGCCAGCCTCGTCCGCATCCTTAAGGTTCCCGCACCCGAGTTGTCAGGCAAGGCCAGCAGTGTTGGTGACTACGATGACCTGATCGCCACACTTGTCATGACTTGCCCCAACCTCGAGAGCCTGTCCGGTCCCACAACCACCTACGATTACTCATTCAAGAAGATCTTTCATGCGCTATGCACACGGTCTAAGCTGAAAGAGATGAATTGGGTGATGCAGGTTGCGCCACAGCCAAAGCAACAGCGTATCCAGCCCTCCACCCACCAGCCAGGCATGGTCATGCCAGGTGAGTTGACGCGAGTCCAGGAGATTGCATTCCTGGATCATCATGTCAACTGGGAGCACCTCGAGACCTTGTCTATCAACTGCTACCCCGGCGCAGCCTTGACTTCTGAGAGCCTTATCACCAACACGATCAAGTACCTCCCCTCTCTCAAGCACCTTCACCTCTGCAACATCCCGCGTAGCGGGTTTAATGACGACAACCTCCTTGCCCTCCCGGCACTGGAATCTCTGACTCTTTCTCACATCGCCGGCATCACCTCCAATGGCCTTTCGTCTTTTGCTACCCGTTCAACTAGCCGGTGCTTGCGCAAACTGCACCTCCGCCACACTCCTTTGACCTCACTGGCGGCACTGGCTCGCATTCTTTCCAACCTGCGATCCCTCGTGAATTTTGCATTAATACAGTCTTCTTCCCCTGTCATGCCTGAGGAAGACTCATTCACGCTCTGGATGATGCCATATCTGGCTTCCAGCAGCCTCAAGAAGCTGCATTGGGACATTACAGCCCACGCTCTGTCCATGAATAACGCCGCCGACGACATTCTGGCACGAAGCATTGTGGCTGGTGGCTTCCCTGAGCTGACCACTCTGCGTGTGGCCAATGATCCAGATGGCCTCCTCCAAGACGTGTGCTATCCCGTAGAGCGCATCGATCTCCCTCAGGATCGTTTTCGCTCTGTTGAGTTGGCTGGGGACATGCCCAGCATGAGCCCCATGTCAGCCAACGGCCCCATTCCCCCAGCTCGCCACGGTCTGTTTAAGACGGCGAGCAACAATTCCATCGCCTCTCTCCGGACGCCGCAATCTCTGACACCCAGTATCCGTCATCCCCTCTACACCAATCTGCATGCTTCACGTTTGGCGGCCCAAGCCCGCCTTGAGGCCGCCCGCTCCAGGCCGCGTTTTACGGTGAATGTGATTGACGATGACGGCACCGCCGCCGAGACATATACCATGGCCGGGTTTCTCGGCACATTCGGAAGCCGGGTCAAATACCACCTCCTCCCAGACGCAAACTCGGTTGATGAAAAGGGCGGATTGCCGGACGTGCGCGATCTCGAAAACGAAGGCGGCGAGAGTCTGATTGATGGCAGGGAAGGCTGCTTGGGCCGCTGGAACACCCGTGCCGGCGTCGTGGCGGATCGCAAGGAGAAGGAGACTTGGTATCACACAGAACGTGGCCGCTGGACGAAGCCCACGCTGTAAAAGAGACGCACGCGCCAACACTAACAACACATCGACTGATACTATTACAAGAAATACCCCCCCACGAGCATACCACACCCCACCCCCAAAAATATGAACTATGGACGGAAAATAATGGGCTCATTATACCACTGTATTGGAAAATTGGATTTTTTTTTCACTTGTTTTGTCTGTTTTGAAAAATTAATGTTTGTCTTTGTTCGGATACCATCTTACGATTTAACGGCTACGTCCAAGAGGATGATTATTGGCCACCAGGGATTACCACGGGTCAGGTTGTTTGTTTCGCCTTGTTTTATTGGGCTTTGGATGAGTCTTTATTTTATTTTATTCTTCCCCTTGGGATTTAATTATAGACAACTTAGACATGGGATTTAAAACGGGACTTTGTTTATCGCAAGAAGAATGAATACAAATTCTCTTATTTTCGCAGATTTCGGACACTGTCGGGCCACATCGATGTTGTTTGCCCCACACCACCACTTGCGTGTACGTTGTTTCGTGTTTCCCTCCTTAGCCGCCCGCCGATCTTGGTCGTATTCATTCGTCCAAGATTGGCATTCGCCATGTGGAGAGTGCGGCTCGTATCTGATGCGGCATGGACAGATTGCCGCCCGCCGCCCCTCCCACCCTTCCCCTCCCATTGATATTGCTTGTCATTATTACACGAGGGCCAGGGGTGGGTGGGTGACAGACAGAGAAAGAGAAAGAGAGAGAGAAAGAGAGAGAGAGAGAAAGAGAGAGAGAGAGGGGGGGGGGGGGCTGAGCCAAGATGAGGCGAGGCGCATGACAACCTCCCAGTGCTTCGTGACAGATCATCCATCCAACCCAAAACCTGCCCGTCACGCGGGTCAACCAGTTCATGGCACACGCACACGCACACACACACACACACTCACACGCCATCACCAATATCTCGTCAAATCACAAGACACCAAAAAGCAAGACAAGACTGATTGATATAGTATTGTGTTGACCCGTGTTGGATTCATTTATTTTAGCCCGCCACTCATGTCATATGCCCGTCACACTACTCCTGGAGCATCGTGTCCTGTCGTATTTTCCCCTTTGAACTGCCGACATCGGGAGTCAATTGAGGTGCTCCAACTGGATCGAAAATTTTGTGACAAACAGCCCCTCCTCCTTGATGCACAACGCCGATCATCCTCGTGTGTGAATTGAGACGCAGCGAACCAATTCACCACCATGCACGAACCAACAACACACGACACAACCAGATGCAGACGGTAACATGTATGTATGTATATATACGCGTACGCAATCGAACTGAACGACATTGTACGCTCAGAAATTATTTTTTTTTCGTCCACCATTATGACATGGACACCAGTGTCTATAAGCCTTATTCTAATCGAGTTACTACAGCTATGTAGATTTTTCATGCTTGGTCGTTAAATTTTGTATCTTCTGGATCCCCAAAATATCTCCCCTTCCAAATATCGATGTATGCAAAATAACCCTAGAAACCAAAAAAGAGGCCATCTTCCTGAGCCAAAATAAGGAGAGGCTTTGTTAAAATAAAAAAGAAACACACAAAAGAGCAATAAATCCAAAACAAATAAGACAAAAAGACGCTATGTGCCAACAAAAGCCGGTAGCAGACACCTGGCATTCGAGTACAACAATTACATGAGGCATCCCCTGCCTCGGAATATTGAAAATGAAAAACGAGTATTATATGCCGGTAGAATCGACTTGAAATTAAAAGAACCTGCTCTTCTTCTTGTTCTTCTTGGCTTCGTTGCCCAAAATATCATCAAAAGTTGCACCGCCGCCGGTTGCCCCAGATGATGTACCAGGCCTGTTTGGCTCATGGACCAGCGCCGGCAAGTTACCAACCGACTGACTCTTGAGGCCGAAAAATGCGGTGCTTGCTGGTCTACCGGCAAGAGAACTGGTGCGTTCCCCAAATGGACTAGGGGGTGCAAGAGGCACCGGCTCCAAGCCAAGCGCAATGCTGGATCGCCAGGCTTGGTTGGCGCGGCTGCCACCGGGAGAATGGGTGCGTGGACGAAGCGTCGCTTGAGGAACACCGAGTGGTGGCGATGGAGTGCTTTGTCCACCAAGGGGTAGAGGGGCAACGAAGTCATCATCGTAGGGGAAGATGGTGCGAGGTGGCTGCAAAGGTGACATGGACGGTTCTTGCGGAGGCGGGGCGTCATCAGGACTGTTCTCCCATTGATTCGCGGCAAGCCAGCAGTGGCTACGATGGTAGGTAGCTTCAACACTGAAAAGAACAGCGTCGGTGGAGAGCTCAACCAGACCACCTCCTCCGGCCACTTGATACAACATCTTCTTGACTTGTCTATCACCGACCCACGGTGGGTTGCCCATTGGGGGCACACAGAGGAAATATTCCACACCCTCTGTGAAGGTCAAGCCGGGAGCGTCCACAACCAAAACTGGCAGAGACTGGATGACTGCATACAAGAACAGCCAGTAACCATATCGTTGATCAGCCCAATCTTGTGACAACTTGCCCTTGGCCTCTCGAAGCTCAAAATCCTTAAACTGATCCAAAAAGGGAAGCTTGATGCTGTTAGTGTCGTAGTTGTAGCCCTTGTTCAGGATGAGCATAAGCTCGTGTCCCTTGACGCCCTTGTCGAACTTCAATTGCTTCTTCAGAGGAAGCGAGTTGTAGGTCTCAAGGACCGAAGCAGGCGTGGGAATTTGGGGTGTATCGTATGGGATGGGGGGGAGAACGGGGGGCTTTGAGCGGTCGAATTCCGACAGGATGTTGCGCAGAGCCGACGATGTCATCTTGTCAGGATCAGATGAAATGGCAGGCACTTCATCCATGATCCTCGAGGTTCGGTTGGTACGGTCGACGAGCAGATCGTAGAGGGCGCACATGTCAGAGTACAGCATCTTAAGCACGAGTCGATTGAGACCGCTCTCCGAAAAAGGGTTCTTCTTGCTGCTCGCCTTGGGTGGCCAGTTTCCAAGGCTGGACTTGTAATAGCCGACAACGAACTGGCGCATCTTGTTGAAAGAGTTTCTCCAAATCTTGAAACGAACCCGTCTCAACTCGGGAACCGAGGTCGAGTTTGCGATTCCTGCGAAAAAGGCAGGGAACTCAAATTGCTCCAGGTGAATATTGCAGTTGTGCTGACGATTCACAAGGTCGAAATGAGCTCTCTCAAGAGCCTGGCGGGTTTGCGGCGACACCTGCTCGAAAAGGGGAAGGCGCAAATCAATGATGGCAGAGTATTTGCCCGCAGCGTGGGCAAACGCCTCATTGTAGAGATCCAGAGACCTCATTCGCTCACCAAGGATTAGAGCCTCAAGGGTTTTTTCCCGGCTGTGTCGGCAGTCAGCGAGACTCATCTGATCAATAAAGAAGCTAAAGCTGAGATCAACTGCATCGCCAAAAGTTGTTCCATCGATGCTCATGAAACCAAATTCCTCCAAGAGACCCGCGATCTGAAGGAATGCGTGAAAGTTTGTCGGTCGGGCCTTCGTGGCCACGAGGGGCTGACCCGTCAAAAAGGCGAAGAGATTTCGAATACCAATCAACCTGTCGAATTCTTGCTGCGAGTTTTGTCCAGGGGCAGCCAACTGACCCGATTGGGGAGGAGAAGGGAGGTAAAGCCGCATCTCACCGGAATCCGGAATAGGCGGGGAGGCGGGAGGAGAAAATCGAGTCGCATCTTCAACACTGAGGCTGTCTCGACCTCCGAAACTCCTTCCCCGACCGCGGCCGCTTGGGGCCTCAAGCTCAGTCTGAATAAGCTCATTGAAGATGTAGGACGAGCCGACAGTGAATTCTTGAACCTTGAACGATGGACCGCATCCGCTGATCTTGGGGTATAAGTAAACGCAAACATTCCCGCTTTCATTCCAGAGTTCGGGGACCTAGGGTATAAGAGTCAGCTCTGCTCGTCCAGATTTCTATGTCGGTATAACCCACCTTTTCGGCATTTTTAAGGAATGAGGAGTTGTATTCCGCCTTCGAGTCATCCGTCAGGACCCAAGCGCTTGCGGAACCCTGCCCACTTGCATCGACAGAGTTCGAGCGGGATCGACCGCCGGGCAACCAACTGCGACGAAGACGGCCTCGGGATGGACTTTGGCTAATCTCTCCGGACACGGGACGGGCGTTGATTATCATGGAGGGAACGCGCGAGTTGCCGCGGGACGATGAAGATTGCGTAGCCGATGTCTGGCGGCCCCTCGCCTCAGGGGCCGGGGAGCCGGTGCGAGACCTCTGCCCTAGTGCAGGGGCCTCGCCAGGCAAATGCTGAACGGAGCCGCTCCTCCGCCGAGCATCAGGATTCTCCTTGCGAAGCTTGCTGGACTTGATGGTGTCGCTGTTCTGGTCTGCCGATGGGGCAATCGGGGTCGGGCTCACGCTGAGGGTGGCCTGGTTAACTTCGGGGGTAGGGGGAACGGGGGGCATGATCTGTGGGTGGTTGTCACTCTCAGAAACGTCAAGCGCATCGACAGCCTGGTCAGGATTTGTCGGGGGGCTTTTTGGTGAGGATTTTAGCGAGCTCTGCGGTGACTGCCTGCTGGGCTGGGCAACAATTCCAAGACTGTTATCTTCGCCTCCAGACATGCGGATGGTTGCGGGCTGAACGATGCTAGGAGTAGACGAGTTTGGGCTTTCGTCGGTGGGAGTTGAAGATTTTGTCAGAGCCGGTGTCACTACAGGTACAGAAGTTGGCGTGGACGACGGCGTTTGCAAGGGTGCTGCCGCTGCAGGAGGGGGGGGAGGAGGAGGAGCAGTGGTAGGCTGCTTCGGCATGGGAGGGACCGGTTCTGAGGGCAACATGAGCGAGGGAAGCAGGGACGACAGGCGATTTCCCCAGGTCTTTGATTTTCTCCTCGAAGGCCGCGGCGGGGGAGGCACTGGCTCTCCGTTTTCTTTGCTTGTGTTGCTGCTCGTTCTGGAGTGGCCGTTGGCGCCGTTTTGCTGGGAGCGAAGGGCAGAGTCGTCGTGTCGGACAGCGTCTCGGGAGCCGGAGGAGCCTACACTCGAGTTGGACTTGGAGGATTTGCCGAGGTCGATGGTTGATGACTTGTGCCACGTCTTCTTGCGAGAATCGTTCTGGGCTGAAGAAGAAGTTGTGGAAGATGCGGCCGATGAGTTGTCGGGATCGGTATTGGACCGCAAAACAGAGAGAGACGAGGGCATGATGGATGCCCTGAAGGACTTGCTCGACGTCATATTGGGCATTATGGCCGTCTGGCAGCAGCAAGCAACCAGCGTTGCATGCAGGAAAAGATGCTAAGAATGGAAGCACCGAGTGGCGAGGCAAGTCGGAACAGGCAGCGTAGGGGCAGGGTGAGCAGGCGGGTCAAGGCCTCGATATGTATGTCTGCAGACAGTAGCCTGTGGCTGCGTGTCAGATCTGGATGGGACTTCCCTGCGCTTCCTTCGCCCTGTAAAGCCGTAAAAATATTATTTGTACTGTACCCAGTACCTATGGAGCTAGGGGCCCTGGGCCCAGCCGAGCGGGGGGTTTTGGGGCTCAGTGCCTTGCGGTGAACGTGGCTTGGCTAGTTGACAGAACGAGACGCACTTTAGGGTCTCCTGGGGGAGGACGACGGACGCCGTCTCTGGATCAACGGCTCGGGGGCTCGGGAGGGAGTGGGTACGCGATGACGTTGGCTGAAAATGGGTAGGAAGTTTTTTTTGTCTTTTCCTATTCTTCCTGCAAATGGCCTAGGGTCCCAGAGAGGCAAGGCGGCTTGCGGCGCGGACAAGAACAGCTAGTGAGAATGGTGTGTTTTTAGGGTGTCCAAAGTACCAAAACATCCAGATCAGCCAAAATAAATAAATAAATAAATAAAAAATGTAGCAACAGAAGCACCAAGGTGCGGCAGAGGCCAGGATGCAGTAGGCAAGCAAGGAGGGTGAGGGTCAATAAAGAGACGAGACTATGGGTGAGACCATTAGTGAGTGAGCAAGGCGTGTGGCTGCTCCGTGTGGGTACACACGCCTTGTGGGTTACTTCGTGATGAGCTCGGATGTCTCGTCCGGCAGGGCTCTTGAGCTCGTGCTCGGCGGGTTATAATTCGTGTCCGGTCGTGTAATGTCGCAGGCGGTCGTAGTGGGATCTTGAGATTTCGGAGAGTGGGCGGCGACGGTGGTACCAGGGCACCAAGGGGGCGGGTCCAGGACTGCGTGGGTTCACAGAGTTGAGTGTGGACCAAGGAAATGGTGACGGGAGCTCCAGCGTTGCAAGCGAGTCCAGATGAGATGAGGAAATAAATGGCAGGTGAGGGTTCCTAGGGGAGGCGTCGGCCGAGAAGAGAAGAAGGAATATCCACTTCGGATCTGAAGTAAATAAATAAAACCTGAATTGATGTAATTATAATTTGATGATTTAAGCTATGGTTCTGGGCATGAGGGATCAAGCACATGGGAAGTAACATTACTAAAAGTCACTTAGTAGCCGGTGCTTTTGCATGTCACCAGCAAGCCGTGCACTGCCCTCCAGCTCGTACTTTGCCCGTACACCATTCGCCTGGTGCTAGCCTCGGGCCCTACTTGGCTCTTGTCGGACCGCTGATGAAGCGCGACAGAGGGGCTAAGGTAGGTACCGACCCAGTCAGAGGCCAGAGGCGCTGCCTCGTCAATTAGCCCCAAAAGGATCTCCCTACCTACACGGACGTGACGGATCCTATGTACATATTTCATCCAGTACATACTGAACAACACATCACTCGGGCGAGTAATGAGCACTTCTCGTTGGTGGTGGCCAGTTTATTGGGATCGATGCTGCCCCCTCCCTCCTCCAACCCAAAACAGGGTCTCTCGCTCTGGACTGGCTCAGGGGAACTGGGGCATAGCACCATAGCCAACCTTCCTGACTCTTGCTCCTGCACCATGCAAGCGGCAGAGGGGTTCTAGAGTGTAATCCTTCTCATTCATCAATGCCTCAATGCAAAACCAAGCCGCCCTTCGGCTCCCTGTTTGTTTAGGAAGAATATGCTCCAGATTCCGCAACGCCTGTCCCGTGCTGGCAGGGGCCCAAAAGCCAACCAGCCATCCCAGACTTTCGTCGCTGAAGGGGTGTTTAGAGGTCTCCAGATGGGAAAAAGCTACACGAAGGGTGCGACCAGGGGGGTGGGACGCCGGAGTGGCCGGGATCCGGGAGTGAGGGCGCTAGTCCCAGAGTATATACCGGCTTTGGTTTTTTGTGTGGTTTTTTTTTTTTTTTTTTAGCCTATGCATTGCAAGAACCTTTGTTGCACTGTACTAGTCAACGCAAATGCAATTCATGATGGCGATGGCGACTGCGGAAGGCTGCAGCAAGAAATTGCCCAGTTGACATCTGACACCTGAACTGACACATGGTGAGATGCCACGATACAACTATTCAATGAGCGCAGGCACAGCCCAACTCAGGAGGGATATACGTAGTACACAAATGCAGTATTTCGTACAAAGCTTGCGACCTGCTACAGCCCCCGCGCCGCCCCCCTCGTCACGATCATCTGGAGTAGGGTGCGGCACATGGCCAGGGTGCTGGACATGTACGCTCTCACTCATTTGGTTGGATGGAAAGGGATTGAGATGAGAAGCCGTGTTTGCTGTTTGTGTGTTTGACCCTGCATTACATCCTGTGTGGAGTGCACCCAGCGACAGCCTGGCGCTGGTCCGCGCCATCACTGGTCGCTCAAGACTCTGGACCGCCCTAGCGTTCTCGGCGTGCCATCTGCTCAGAGTCGCCCAGAACCAACCGACGCCCCACGGTGCACCATGGTGCTTCCTGTGAAGTCTCCAGGCCGTCCAAGTTGCCCACCCTGTCCGTCAGTTTCGGATCTTTCGCTTGGCCCTCCGCTCCGTCCGTCACAGAAGCAAAACCAAATGGGAATAAAAAATAGTAGCCACAGTACTCTAAATTTACCCCTTGCCGGCTGGTAGGCAGGGTGATGGGAGGTCCAAGACCTCAACGGTAGGCCGGATGTGTTCAGCTCCCACCAGCGAGACTCATTCGGTTGGGCGCTTCCCAGACCTCAATCATGATGCGGCGCTCTATGACACCAGTCCCGCAATCCAAGACCACTTTTCCGTACAGTCAATCTTACCGATTCTGACATTCATCTCCCGGCTCCCAATACCCATACAAACCTAGACTCTCACAAACCTTCCTTGGCCCTGCATGCTTCTGCTTTTTGCTCGGCCCCAGCTGTGTGCCCCGTGCAATGCTGGCATCGCCTTGTCCGGCTATACATAGCTACGCGTACTCTAATCCGTGTCGTCGTCACTCACAGTGGCCGTTTGCCAAATGGGTCTCTGTTGGTCAACGCTCATCGCCAGCCAACCACGCTGGGTAGGCAAACCCGGGATGAACATGGTAGCGGCCCCATTAAACAACGCAAACTTTCCTTTATGCCAACGGTCATAGGAACCGTTAGTAGCAACTTCATACATAAAGACAGCCTTTCTTCATTAGCGGTATCAGACTCGGCAACGGAAATCCACTCCTTCATCAGTGGATGGAACCCTGCGACTGCAACACCCTTCTCGGAGACTTTTTCGCCCCCATCTAGTCGCGACCCATTATGCAATGTATCCATCGTAAGATCAGCAGTCGCTTTTTGAAGGTACTTGAGTTGTGTCGCCTATTTTCGTAACCCCGCCGTGCCTTGAAAGGCTTCGTCAACCGTTTCCGCCCTCACCACCTACGTAGTCGAATACGTTTGCTTGCAAGAACAGTGGTTCTGATGTATTGCTGTTGGGACATACGTACATCAATGTATCGCGCCAAGCCCATGCCTCGCACTACAGCCAGCCATCCTCGTACTGTAAGATTTTCGTCACAGACCATGCCCGTTGTTTGGACGGCGTGGCGCCGAAAAGTGACAGGGAAAAGAAGAAGAAAAATGTACAGGTCGAAAGTAGAGATGATCTAGAGGCGTCGATAGACGTGCACTCCCGCTCCTCCCGTTCTATTAGTCGCGCCCCTGGACTTGTTTGTATTTCCCCCTGGGTAACTATTTGTTGGCGAGGGAGGCTTTCATCTAGAGTCGACCGCATCACTGGGTTCCCTGGAACACACAGACTTGTGCAATGATCAACGGGCGGGTGAGTGACAAGTTTAGTGAGGTAAGCTGTCCAGGGTCAACATGGGGGCTCTTTCGTCCTTAGCCCTCTCGGCTATTCTTGGCTCACCACTACGTACATTGGTCCCAACAGCCGTCATAGAGACCCGCCCCAGATCTACGAAGTATACTTGCATCATAGACCTCCCAGACCCTTGCCTGTGATGAAGGGTTGCTCCGGTAGGAGGGGCCAAGGTGGCTGAGCCGGAGCTGAAATGGACCAGTCCTGGGCCCGTCAATACCCCATGATCCGATCCACGTGTGAGCAGGCGAAGGAGCTCACTCCGCCAGTACGTAGATCCGACAGCCTGACCTTCAAGTGATGATGAGTAGTGATTCCCAGACTCGAGCGCGTCGCACCACCAAGCGAGTCCTGTTGACACACTGTGTCGGTTGCACTGAAATATTTTCTTGGGGCTGTTCCCCTGGTTTTCTCTCCTTGCCAGGTTCCCGTCCCTGAAACCCGGGCCCTGCCCATTCCACACAGTGTTACCAGTCCCAGATCTCTGAATCCTCCTTCTGTCACACATCTGTAGTGCGCCCCGCGACATGCTCCCCAGAAGCCAATTTGAGTAAAATTTCCCCATTAGCAGGGAGAGCCTGATAATACAAAATATACCAATCCAATTACCCGGATTTTTGGGGGGATTTTTTACTTCATTCGGGCCACCACCCTCAAATCCAGGGATGCTCTTGTCCCTGCGTGGGCACCCTCCCTTCCATCCTTCTCGAACCATCCGCCAACGTGCATAAGCGGATGAGTCCTGTCACGTGATTATAAATTTCCGTTTTCGTCCTTTTCCAGCTTCACCGAGTGTTTCGAAGCATTCTGACACCTCATTGGATGTTACATCGAGATGGGCCCACATAACTCGTCTCTATCCAATGGTAGGTGATGCAATAGTTCAGAGCCACCACGGATTGAGAAGTTGACTAAACTTTGGACACCATTTGGAAATCTCACGTTGAACCCTGACGCATGCCAGGTACAGCTCCAATCACGATAATCGCAATGTCTGGACCAAAAACTACAGCCATGGTGCTTGGTGATGACGATCTGGCAAAGTGGATCGATCTCGACGGACTTTACCAGGACTCGTTATCAGATGGGCCAGGAAGGGATGTTGCGCCGCAGATGGACGACTCCGGCAGCTCGGAACTGGCTAGCGCGGTTCGACCAGAACCTGGGGAACTTGACATGCAGATTGAGCTTCCAGAAAAACTCATTCAGCCAAGAATCAAGTCCAAATGGCAGCCTCTCCCACGCAACCCTGGTCTCCCAGAGTACTCCGTCATATGCTTTCCGTCGAACCCTTCCAACCCAGGTGGGGTCAAGAAGAAGAGGAGAGACTTCAATGAAAAGAGACGCCTCGAAGTCGCTCAGGTTCGCAAAAATGGCGCCTGTTTTCGTTGTAAGATGCGAAGAATATCGGTACGCTAGATACCCTCCATGCCCTGGCATGAATGTGAGCATGCCTAAGATCTGGGCTAACAATATGGATCGTACTGAGCAGTGTGGCGTTGGAGATCCCTGCAAAGCTTGTGAGAAGGCAGCAGGTTGCCTTGGGGCTCAACTCTGTATCCGAGAGAAGCTGATCAAGATGCGGTTCAGTTCAGGCGGTGAGTGTTTGGTCCATGAACGGAAACATTGCGTACTCACAACACAGATCTCCATTACATTGACTACACGGCCCGGCTACTAGACCAAGAGCTTATTGGAGGAGCCACTCACCTTGGTCCACCTCGTCAAGTTAGAATCTCAATGGACTACCCCGAAAACCCAGTACTTCAGGTCGAAGTCCAGGATTACTATGGCAACCAGACATCCCCATGGACATGCTGTTGGGTGGTGATGAACCAAGTCGGGGGCCAGATTGAGTTTCACCGAGAAGAAAGCGCCCGTTATGCTCTCCCGCGGCTACTCCCCGCCAAAACGTTGGTCGATTGGGTCGAAAAAATCATGAGCTTCCAAGAATGTCGAAACATCGGGTTTCAACAGGCAGTCGACTCATTCATTATGAAGTACAGCAAATCTGCCACAGGTCTCCCCATGGTATGAGCCATTACATGCTTTCCAGATAACATACTAACGAGGTCAGCATAATTTGGTCCAAAAAGTTCATGAGCTAAACTGCTTGACCAAAATTAGACTGGGGTTGGTCCTCTGTGTCGATGAACACGGAAGGACGACTCCACCCTCGTGTGCTCTGCACACCCAATTTGGACAAATTTCTAAAGCAGCCTCACAACCGATTGAAAAATATGTTCTAAGAGAATTGGAAAAGCTGGTTTTCGGGAGCACGGGAATCGGGCCTTCGAACGCCATTGCTCTATGGGCGAGCTTGTGGTGCTTAATCCTAATGTACCGCAAACTAGTCCGTTCGTATATTGCTTTTCAGCAATTTCCGTGCCACGTGCCCAAGGATTACAGTGGCTTCCCCGAATGCAAGCTGGAGGCTGGCACACACTTCTACCACTACCTGGTATCAATATATGCCGCTTTGTTCCGCGCTACCAGCCCGCTTTATGCAGACCTTCGAGTGGCTGCCACTCGGAAGCTACTAAATGATGACGAATGCTTGGTTGAAGCTTTTTTGAATCTACGCACGGAGAGCTTCTATTTCCGTAAGTCTGCGCCATGGCAACGCCTGAGGACCACTCACTCACCCACCGCAGAACGCGAGTCCCCATGGATGACGGCTCCAGAAGATCAATTGCTTCGACGAATGATCCTCGACCGTGAGGCAGATCTCCAGCCCAAGCTATTGTTGGGCAAATGATCTGGGTCGTTACCGTCCTCGTGAACATGGCGTCCTCACAGATGCTCCTCCTCATGCCACCCGGGTCCACCCCTGGCCACGTTTCCAGGATTTTCAGCCCAAACGACCCTCTAGATACGCGAGTTTAACCAGCAAGTACATACATGCCCATTTTCTCACCATGGACCTTCCTTTTCAGCCACTTTCGACACTTCTTGTCGTTCCTCATTCAGCAACGGTTGTCGTCACATGACACTTCTCGTGATCTCTGAGTGAGAATTGTCAAAATCGGTGAGTGTTGGGGCCTTGATTGGTCGTAATAAGCGGGCCGTATGCAAGATTGGCCAATCAGGGCCCCGGTTGTCACCGAGAATGCACATCTGGAGGGTGGTGTAAGTGAAGGAGTCCACAGGATACTCCATGGGACGCCAGATTATAATTCTCTGGTGCCAGGACTTGTCTCTGAATCGCTCAAATCTCACACAAGCATCTGGCACATTGGGTATTTTCACCTTATCGACATCTGACAAGTACTGCGTGCTTCAATTCGTCCAAGGAGAAAGCCAAGGTTCCACCAGACCCCCGTGACTTACACGGATATCAACATGGATACTGCCAGGCCCTTTCCCCAGATAGGTCATGAAAACCCGCGTGTTCCCACTTCCCCGGAGCTGGATGATGAGCTCTTCGATTCCTTCTTCGACTGGCAGAGTTACTGTGATTCCACTAGGCCGGACATAGTCTCTCCCTACCTCAACCGTCGATCACCCCAAAGGGATCTGAACAAGCTCATCACCGAGATTCCATCTGTCATTGACCACCTCTCTCTTGAAAGACTCGAGTCAGAGTTTCTAAGGATGAAGACTTCTTTCTCTCCTGACACTCCGTCCGACTACTCGGGCCAGACACCGCCAGAACTCATCCAGGGTGGAAGTACCTCTCCTTCTGACCACTCAGGCTCCATCTATCTTGAAAGAGTAGAAGAGCCTCGCCGACGCCCTGAGGTTAGCCTCAGAGAAGTACAGGCCCAGGATGACGAGTGGACCTACCCTCAGACCCTGCCGAACAAGCATTCTAGCCGGGGGTACCCTCCTAGTCTTCAGGTCCAGGATGACATGTCTCGGAGGCCATTTGATCCTAGCCCCGGCCTCAAGCGCCGCCGCTCCGGTCACGGCCACATCTCAGAGAGGAGACACAGACAACTTGCCGACCCTGAACAGACGGCAGACGTCCGCAAGAATGGTGCCTGCCTGCCTTGCCGAGTCTCCAAGATTAGAGTAAGGGAAATCATCACGCTCGGGGGATTCCCAAACTAAAAAAGCTTTAGTGCCATGAAAGTGGCGTTTGTCCTACCTGCCGGAAGGCGTTCCCAGACCATGCCCACCTTGTCTGTACACGTCTGACCCCGGCAATGGTTTGGCCTGTGATTGGCAGGGTTCCTGGTATGTCCCAACACCCCCCGTCCATTCTGGCTGAGACATGTCTCGCTAAGACATTTCAGATGTGTGGTCCGCGAACCCAGCAGAGGAAGAGTTTATTCGACTGGAACCTCGCTTCTTCTTTGGAAAGCCAAAGGATGTTTCTATCCTTATGTCTTCGAGGGATACTGACGCCCCGCCTCTCCGTGTCACTATTCAGGCTTATCAAGCAGAAGATGATAGCGATGAGAGCCCCAGAAAGGCTGCCTTACACAGAGACAGAGTTCCTGGTCACCATGAGCTCCAAAGATGGGTCGAGGCCCAGATCCAGCGCGAGAGAAGTTCTCAGTTCAAGTATCTGCTGCAAAAGTTCCTGCTCAGCTACGCACATGATGGCCACGGTCTTCCCAGGGTGGGTCTTCCTACGAGCACTATACTAGAGCCAGGTATTAACTCAATTCTAGCATGACTTAGTCTCCAAGGTTCACAAGATGAGTTGCTACTTTAAGATTTGGAAGACTTCTTCTTTCACATGCCGAGACCCAAGCAACAAGCTTTCCAACTTGCCAGTCACTGTGCAAGCCGAATTGAGACACATTGCTCGCAAAGCTCTTGAATCACTAGAACACGATGTGTTGAAGCAGCTGGATGACTGTTTAGTCCACCAAGGTCCCATCAAGAGCGAGGAGAAGCCTGCAATTTGGGCTTGTATGTGGCAGCTAATACTGATTTACCGCGATCTCATGAGCGCATGCAGATCTTACATCTCCCACATGGGTGCCGAGTGTGATTCGCACATGGGTAAGAATGACTGGTTATCAATTGATGTGTTGGGTACAAAACTAACAGTTTACAGTTGCTCACGCTCAATCGCACTACCAGTGGCTGGTTGACAAGGTCTTTCCCCTCGTGACTGTCTTCTACCACTATCAGTTCCGGACCAAGAAGAGTCTCGAGATGTCGATGGACTGGATCAAGTCTTCGCCCTACTCCCGTCAGGTACCTGACAGTAAGAGGATCCGCACATATGCCAAGGATCTTTTTGCCTCTCGCAAGGAATTTTGTAAGTAACGGTTGAAGCTCATCCATCACATCCCAAATAGCTTGACTAATTAAGTGTAGGCGAAAAAATCCAAAAGTCTAAAAATGAAGTTGACCAGATGCTATGTGCGTTGGTCATCAACCATGAACTCAAGAAGCTCAACGCCCGGCAACGAAACACCAAGAGCTCTTCAAAATCATGAGGTAGCCTGACAGATGACGATGATTATGAGTAATGTGAAGAAGAAGAAGACAAAAAAAATAAAGAAAAAAGGCCACCTTTTCTGTCGTTTTCGGGTACATAAAGAACGATTTTATGATTACAGAATGAAAAAGATTGGAATCAGGCAATCTGCTGTATTGAAGCGTATCTACGCTCATTTTCTTTTGTTTTTGTTATAGTTTTTTTTTTTTTTTGGTTCAGAGTACTTGGGTTTGGGCGGTTCCTTTGATTGGGTTTCTATAATGCGCATATGAATTACGATAGTTGTTTAATCTCGGCGGTCACGTTGAATTTAGCCTTCTTTGCTCCTCGCTTCTTCGCGGTTCCTTCGATGCTCTCTTGAAGTTCCTCGACAACGACTCCCTTTCCGTATCCTTTCTTGATATTAATCTTGAGGTGCAGCTTGTGCTTCTTGTCCTCGGCCACCTTGAGATCCGCAAATATTCTGCATAAAACGGTTAGCAAATTTTTTTTTTTCATGCAATATTATCGAAGAGTTGACTTACTGCAACGCATCAGTCACCTCGTGTGCTTTCTTAGGAAATATGGGGATGACAGCGCCAACGACGCCGGCCACGGCGCCAACGTATCCAGCCCAGAATGCCGCTGCATGCTCGCTGTGGTTCTCTACGATGCTGGTCAGCCCGTCAAAGAGCTTAGCATCCAGGGGTCCAAGGTTTCCCCCCCATCGTGCCGAGCTGGACAGGCCCAGGAGTGCTCGTCCGAGATGCGACAAGCCAGGGACCTCGGGGTCGCGGAGGACAGCGTGGTTGAGAGCATATGCAGTATTGCTGTCACCATCATAACCCGCACGGCCCCAGATCTCCTTGGCCAACAGCGGACCCAAGTGCTGGTTGAAGACGGTGGGCGTCTCGGAAAAGTCAACATCCTTGGGCAAGGCGTTCTCGAGGAGCTTCGAGACGGCCGTCAGCACGTCCTTCTCTTTGCTGTTGGAGAATGCGAGGACGTCAAGAGGGTTGCTCTCTCGGATCTCGAGGGGGAGCTTCATCATCAGCGCGCCTTGGCGGTTAGAGCCACCACAGAATGTGACGTTTCCAATGTTGGGGACGACCCTGATGATGGCGTCGATGACGACGGCGATAGCTGGGAATTGTTCGCGCCGACGCTTGGACATGCCAAATATTTTCCCGTCGTACTCTTCATTCACCTTGCACATCTTCTCGACCTTGTTGAAAAGCTTTCCGGGTGCTGTGTAGCCATTGATGGAGGGGATGGGGTAGGGGTTAGTTTCGTCGTTGTGCATCAGCATGCTGCCGTACCCACGGAATCCGCCGCCGCACATGTAGACATTGACCTTTGCGTGCTTGTTTCCGTTCTTGTAGGCTTGCCTGATGGCGTTCAGCTTGGGGAATTGGTTGCAGAGGTTGACGTATGCGGCAAGCAGCCGTTCATCGAGCTCTTCGATTTTCATGATTTCGTCATGCTTCTTCTTCTTCTTATTTTTCTTCTTGAGGTCCTCATTGAGGATTTGTGTTAGTTTGGCGGCGCCGTACGGTAGGCTGATGCCATTTTTGGCAGCCACAAACTCGTAGTCTTTCTCCGAGGTGTCCATCCAGGTCAGCTGGACGCTGCCACCGCCCAGGTCCAGAAACAGAGCACCGTCCTTGACATCGACGACACCACTTCGCGAGCCCATGACGGCACCGCAGAGCGTCTCCACCCAGCCATCAAGGATGTTCACGCTCATTTTGGGAGCCTTTTCGTTGATGGCATCGAGAATATATCCGTTGTTGCTAGCTTCGCGCATGGCCTGGGTGGCAAACAGCATTACCTGGTTTGACGGGACGCCAAAGTCGATGGCGATCTGGTTGAAGCGACCGATAGCATCTGCAGCGGCCTTGACAGTCTCTTCAGGAATGTACATTGCGCCATTATTTTGCACAGAAGCAGAGACCAGCGAGATACCTGCCCGGTCCGCATAGAGAGGACGAAGAAGACGAGTATTGGGCGCTGTCAAGTCAGTGATGGAGAAGCGGATGCCATTGCTACACTATAGGTTAGCTGGGGTATTAACAGAGCCTGGGCAGAAACCAACCTTCCCATGTCAACGATGGCCCAGAGCTGATTTGGGGCGTTGGGGTCCCACGGCGTTAGCTTTTCCTTGAGGTTATCAAGCCGGACAAAGAGATGGTCGAGATCCTTGGCTGGAGCCATGGTGGCGGATAAGTTATTTGCGGTAGTTTGATAAATGCAAGCAGGTGCGAGCGCAGACGGAGAGATGCAATGATGGGATAGGAAAATCACAGTCGCCTCTGAACGCGGTCGCTCTTTTATATTATAAACGACCTGTACGGCCGTCGAGGTGCATCGGGGAATGAGAAAGTTGTACGAGCTAAGTGTGTGGTCGCCAACCTAACTTGGCCGTCCGGAATGTGCCTTGTGTCATCCCGCACATAACTATAGATAGGGCTTGGCGGTGCCGTAGCGGTTCCGGGACCGTGGCGGGGCCGTGAACTCTCTGGGCTGAGCATTATTTGCGCTTTTACGGGGCCATTCCGGAGACGACGACAAATCTATTGAACATGGACTGCTGATAATTGGCTCCGTTTACATGTCGTCCATTTGGGGCATACCAGCTGTCGCGTGGCTTCAATCAATGCTTGCACCGATGACTTGCTGCGGGTACATACATGATGATGCCTGCTGGGCCATTGGTCCCATCCATGGATGTCTACATAAGCCCGTCGACCATAGAGGCCTGGCCGGCGGGCCTCCCAGATGGAACCCAGCACGAGGATGCGAGTTGCCGCCGGTGGCCGCTGCCACGACCACGGCCCTTTGCGAACCAAGCAAATACGAGGCCCGATTGCAAACCCAAGGGCCGATGAGACTGCATTCCGCCAGCCAGGTGGCGGGGGACCAAAAAAAAAACCCCCCATTGTGCATGAACCTGCGCCATCGATTTGGACTTTTTTTTTTCGTCTCTCGGATTTGAGACTATTGACACTCACACGGATAGATAAAGCCTCGTTACCATTCGGGCAACAGCGCACACGATCACCATACCACGACATACCTCGAGTCTAATCTAACATGCCCGCCGCTCCGGAGTCTTATAGCAGAAATGCGTGGGAGAAGAGATCCGCCAGCAACGGTTGAGAGTTAACTGGCTTACTGGCATAAAGTCAAACAGAGTGTCGTTTCAAGCACTCAAACACAGTTGGCTTAAGCCATGCCTCCCTGCGATCAAGGTCGATAAAGCCCTCATGTCATTATGACCGGATTGGTGTTATTCAGCCGCCCACTGGACAGCAAACTTTGCCTGAGGCGCAAACGTATTGGTTTGAACGGAGAAAAATAAAGTAGACCAAATGAAAAAAGAAAAGAAAAACAATATCGCGTCAGGGCAATCTTCTTAGCCTCGAACTTGGGTCTTGAATCTGGCCTCCTTCTTTTGGCGACAAGTCAACCTGCTAACCAGCAGGCTATCTAATTTTACGTCACAGCAAACCCAAACGGAGCTGGCGACCTCCGTGACGACCCAATATGCCGACCTAGCATGTGCGCTGGTAGATGGTGCGGCGATTGCTGAGGGGCTCGAGTGCTTCCCTAACTACCATCGATGCCCTGGGAGCGAGGTACCTGCGTGGTCCGTCTGTATGTCTCAGTCATACCCGGACTCCGGATGACAGGCAACCGGGATGTGCCTCCGGGGGGAGGAAGCTGGTGGCAGGGCACCACTCCAGCGAAAGTCGGTTCGGTACCTTGGACCATGGTTTCCGCCCATCGATGATGACCGTTGTTCTAGACCAGTGTCAGAGCCTCTCGGAGAAACAAGACACACACGGCTCACACTACGGGCTGACAATCTGCGCCCCCGGTCCCCGCTTTCCAGGAGCAGCCCGACGGGAAGCCATGGTGACATGACATGATGGTTGACGCACCTCGCCTCGCCTCACGCCGTGGCATAGGGCGGCGGGGGCAGCACTGCAGCACCACCAACACTGCTGATCCGCCAGCACCTCAGCTCCTGGGCCCCATGGGTCACTGCCTTAGCCCCAATGCCGCGCAGTCTTAGCCCAGCCAGCACGCTCTAAGAAAAGGAGGCAGGAATGCACACGCCAGTAAGTGTGCATTCGGAGCCAACGCATCTGCGTCACACACGAGTCCCTCCGCGCTGGATCTGATCTCACCCCGTGCTGGTTACTCGGTGAGTCGTATCCACTAATCAAAACAACAAACCAAAACAAATAAACAACAGGAACAGGTGGGAAGTAAGCATGGCTTCGGGGCCACACCGAGGCTTGCGCCAAAGGCCACGCGATGTGGCAGGAGGAAAAGAAAGGAGGAACGAACAGGTCCCATTTCATAGTGCATGTGAGTGTGTAGGTACCTATGTGTGTGAGCGGATACATAGCGTGTGTGCTCGTCGTGGTGCCGGCCAAAAAAGGTCGCGACTCCAGCAAGCACTTTGAAACGCAGCGCATTCGCGCCGCGAAGGCACCACCCGGTCGCATAACTGCACAAGTATGTGGCCGTGACAGACACGACGTAATGCTCCCCAGAAATGCGCAGGAACAAACGCACCCGTGATAGGTTGGGCCGGCGCATCAAGATTCACGCGGCTGAGTATGGCGACCACTGTAAGCGGCCCTCGCCGTGGAATGCGACAAACTTGGTCCCCTTCGCGGACCCTGGCATTTCCGCCTCCATGCCCGACCGTTGCATGTCTGCGATTAACAGCCGGAGGGATGGCGGGTGGGTGACATCAAAGACGATCAGAACATGTCACTCTTTGGCCTTGCAACATATGCGATACCTGGACATGCCTAGCAGCCGTGATACCGCTCAGACAGTTGCTCATGGGCGGCGGGATAGATTGGGGACATGGAACATGGATAGCCAGCTAGTCTTGACCTAGGCGTGATCGGCACACGACTTCTCTCCGTAGCGGCTGCCACAGTCCCCTGTTCCATGTCGACATGCTCCATGGTCCAAGGCCAAGAGCTCCCTTGATCCTAGACCTCCAGGGATTGGCCAGGAAAAAAGCCACAGTGAAGAGGAGAGGAAAAAAAGCACTTGCAAGTTTCTTGTCCCAAGACGCAGGAGAGACACAGGATTCGTCGATTCACGGTCAGATGGTCCCACGGTACCACCAAGCACGGCCATCGAGTTCATCGGGGGACTCGTGGTCAAACGGCTTCACCGCATGTCTCTTGTGTCTTGTCTAGCGTCTCGGACGTGTATCTGGTGTTGGGCCTCAAGTGCGCACTTTTGCAATCAGTGGCGTCGTTTTTTATGGGTTGGCACTGGCAGCCAAGGCTCACAACCCAATGCCGTCACAGGATTTACGATGGGGAGATGGAGATGCAAGCCTGACGTCGAGCTGACCGCGGCTTGCTTTGGGCCCTAGAGTTGCATATGGGTTTGGTTGGTGGGCATGGCACCTAAGCCAGCAAGCAACCCGAGCCAGCCAAGTCATTTCGCACCCACATCGACAGCAAATGGCTTGTGCCAGGATGGTATTGGACCATCACTTACTTACTTGCCCCTTTGGCTACCCTGTCGAATTATATCCCCGGTCGATTTGGGCTCAGGTTTCAACTTGATGCAACTTAGCTTTAGGTCCCCGAACTCAAGCCTAAATTCTCAACACGGGTAAAATAAAAAATGAAATAAATTTTAAACTCGCCAGCCTCGACAAACGATGGATGGGCAATTGATGGAGCTTGGACTGCAACGCAAAATCTTATACACCGAAACACAACTACCACATCCCAGCGACCCCACCATTTCTCAAACAACCAACCATGGAAATTCAATATCGAGACTAATAAAATGAAATACATCAGAACACGGCTGCAAGCAACTGGTGTCGTATGAATAGATACATGGGCACTGAATTGGTACGGGTGATAATTACATTGGAAATAAAAGGTGACAGCCCTTTTGTGTGGTATGCTTTTTTACTGGCCACAGCCGACGCGTCCATGCGTGTGCCTTTCGCGTCACAGCCCACGCGTGTTAAACCCGCACACTTTATTTGCCCCTCAGTATTTCTCGCAAATATACACAAACTAGGGCTGACGGGTGATGAAAGTCATTGTAAACAGACTTGTTGAAAAAGTCTGACAAGCCCAGGATCAAACTCTATTCCCGCGATGAAGCTTGGTGGATTAGGTTTGCCGCCATTTGGCCCGCGTTTGACGCTGCTGGCTGCATCTTGAGCATATTGTCAACCCCTCACTTGAAGCCGTCCCCTTCTGGGGGTTGCTACCAATTGCGGGCACCGCTGCTACCACAACTTCTTGCACCCCTCGCAGCCGGCGGTTTTTCCCTCGCTTCTTCTGCCGCTGGGTTACATCTGCGCCGCCACTCACACCAACGGGAGGATAGCAGAGAGCTAGGGCCGGTTTTTACGACCTGGTGAATCCAACCTCCCGCTTTTCCAACGACAACTGCTTCTGCCGCCTAGCGCCCCGGTGGCTGCGGCCGTCGACGGAGGCCAAGCTCAACCTTTGCCCATGGCGCCTATTCCGACATGAACAAGGCCCACCGGCCCAGCTTCTCTCGCAAATAACACCACCGCCTGGCTAGTCTCATATGTGTCGTAGTCTACGGATACGTAGTCGGCCATTGCTGGCGCCATGTGCCATCGACACCCAATGGGGAGCTACGTGGTCGTGACATGGCATGTTGGGGAATATCTGTGCTAGCTTTTGGATCTCTTGTCTCACTCTCAATCATAACAATGGGAGCTACTGGTCGAATGGAGCTGTGCCCGCGTCTTGACTCCATTCGACGCGTCTGCTGCAGTCTGCGGGCTCGTCGAGCCACTGGTCCATGGGTGCCCAGGGGTGGAATCGTTATGTATCTCGTGCAGAAAGCATGGTTGCTGCTGGGGGCGTGTGGGGAATAGGATGGATGCAGATGCATCATTCAATAACTTAGGTCCCAACTGCGTGTCTGGGGATGCATCTTCCGGGCTGTCGTGGTGCATCCCGCGGCAACTCCCACAGCCGTTCCCACGCACACTGTCCCATCCGTCGCATATGCGTATGCGAGACCCCGAACATGCCTAACAGCTGCCAATTCCCTAGTCGAGGCACAGGTGCTTGATTTATTAGCCAGAGGCATCGAAGGACAGGTGCAGCGTTGCAGAATGCGGGATGCAGGCGCAATTCATCTCATCCAGGGTCGTTCCAGGCGGAACATTGCGTTGCATCTACATGTACTGTAAATCACAGCACAACCACCCTAGAGGCGAGCGAGGGGGGGAGGAGAGGAGAGTGAGGGGCAAATGGTGACAGATTCGTCGATGCGCAGATAGACGGACGTCAATGTTTTGGTGCTATTCTTGCGCTACCACGCCAAATTGACTCAGATTGTCACGCCCGTCGTCAAGCTGTGCATTCCACCGTCTCGTGTCTATCCCCCATCTGGACGCCCTGTTGCTCTCCAAAGGGCAACCAAGCCAAACGGTCTACAGACCAGTCTAGACGTGTGGTCATCCATCTCGCCCGCCATATCATATCACTTACCTATCCATCAGGACCCCTGCCAGGCGATGCTGGCCGCCGGCACCCTGCCTCCACGGCCATAGCCAAACGTGCCCGCCCGAACGACTGACCGCCGATTGATCGCCTCTTGTGACGGGCGCTACCGGAGTGGGCTCTCGTCCAGGGCGTGCGCGCTAGCCTGCTGCACATGTTGGGGGGCTTGTAGGGAGGGGGGGGGAGGGCGAGGAGAAGATAGGTCGAGGAGAAGATGCGTGGTACCTGCCGAGGTACCTGGCGGTACAGGTGCGACAGCGAAGCACATGGGGGCTCCCAGCTCCACCCTCCACCTCAGAGCCCCAGTCTAGTAGGCCTGGCGAGCCACTGAAATGCTCCAGGTGAGGCACGGCAAGTAGCCAAGTACCTTTTGTAAGGCCGGTAGGGTTCGCGCCACCCGCTGTTCGTTGTTGGCCCACCAGGACGGCCCTTGCGACGGGCCCTGGACAAGGCCCTGGACTGGGCAGTAGTGCGCTACCGGGGCCAGCGAACAGCGAACAGCGACAGAGAGCGCCCCAAACAGTGGACGTGACCCTCCCGCCTTCACCTGGGTGGTGAGCGAGCCGCCTGCCACTTGGGGAGCACCCAGCAGGCCAGCATACATACCCACGGCACACCCGCCACACCCACCCGTCTTGATCTCCTCTTCCTCACCTTTTTCCCCATTCCAGTCCTTCGTTTGCGACCATCCTCCCCTATACCCCCTTCGTCCCCGTGCCTCCGTGCCTGTGTGCCGTCCCGCGGCTGGGTGACTTGAGTTGAGTTGAGTTGAAGTGTTGAATTGGTTTTATTTTTTCTTCTTTTGCGTCGGCTACCGCGTGTCAGACTGAGTCTGTTTTGTTGTCAACTCACAACTGCGACAAGGCGCGCGACAGAGTAAACACTACGTTTTTGCGACCGCACCACTCAACCGGTAAGCGGTAAACGACAACCAAACGCAACGATCCCCCAAACGACCGCGAGTCTACGAAGCAACACGACCCAATTTCCTTGTCTGTTCTGCCTCAGAAATAAGAAAAAAAAAAAAAATAAGACCCGTTCGCACGGTTCGAATTGCCCCCGGCTCTTCGCGACGGCGACCTGCGTTCCTTGTCTCTTCTCGCGTCAACCGATAATTCACCTCCCAACTCGTCGCCAATTTTCTCTCCTGGCCACCTCAATTTCTTTTCTATTTCTCGACACACAACGTTTTGGTCAAAACCACCAGTCGATTGACTCCATCACCCAGCGAGGACGCCGCAAGCCTGCCTTTTTAACCTTTCTTCAGCGCCGCTCGACGTTGGCCGACAACTCTAATCGCACCCTCCAACCTCCCCCCTCCAGCGCCAGTGCAGCTTCGAGTGACGCCGACTAGATCTAAGACATCGCCTGTCACGTCCCGAAACACACAGGTTGCTTCCCTTCTTCATTGGCACGACTGTCGCTGGCTCCCTCGCCTACTTATACCCTGGACGCCTCCGGCTTCCAGCGCGACATCACACATTATTCACATACCTCGTGCTCCACCATGCCTCCCTTGCAACCTTTTGCGCTCGCCTGGCCGCAAGGCGCCAGCCTCGGCGGCGAGCTTAGGACCCCCGAGCCCATGGCAGAGGGCGATGCCCAGCCGCCATCACCACCGCGACCGCGATTTCGAGTCAAGAGAAGGAATGCGTCCAACCTCAATGCACCCACACAACAGTTCCTCGCGTCGGTAGCAGCTGCGGATATCCCCATCCCCAGTATTGAGGAGCCCCGCGTACTTGATGAGGAGATGCCCGACCAAATGTATTCCCAGCTGAGTGACATTGATGATATGCCTCTTACACCTCACGGCGTCCCTGTCCGCATCTTCTCCCCTCCCAAGACCCCTGCCCCAGGAGTCGAGCCCGGAGTTGTGCCCTCTCTCTCTCCGAAGCACTACCCCAACTGGTCCATCGACTCGACCCTCAGCAGCCTGGAATCGAGCCCCGACTACGAGTCCAGCCGTCCCTCCACCTCCCACTCGACGCACACCAGTACTTCACTGCTGAGCTACTTCTCAATCAGTT
Organism: Calonectria henricotiae; assembly: GCA_020623695.1. Taxonomy (NCBI): domain Eukaryota; kingdom Fungi; phylum Ascomycota; class Sordariomycetes; order Hypocreales; family Nectriaceae; genus Calonectria; species Calonectria henricotiae. The sequence goes on from JAHVYB010000194.1 coordinate 74,897, forward strand.
CCGAGGAACTTAACCGTTGCGTGAGTCCAGAGGCAGACCACGCCGAACTGGCTGGCGAATTGTCCCTTGTCGAGGACACCGAAAACACCGTCAAGGCGCAGCCCAGCGTTGCGGCCAGAGGAAAGAGAAGGCCCCCCTGGACAAATGCAATGACCCAGCACCTCTGGTCCACATACATGATGTACCTGCAAGATCCTAAAGTTACACCGTTTCGCCTTGGTAAGAGCGGCATCCCTCCGCACGGAGTGACCCTGCGTGTATCGCGAGAGGCCAAGAGGAGCTGGAAAGGAAGCAAGACCGGTAGCGGTAGCACAACACCGACAGGCCAGCTCTCAGGCACCTTTGTGCAATGGCCTCATACCTGCGCGGCTACCCGAGCCCACCTGCGGGAGCTCTGCAAGATCAATGCGAGAACATCGGCTCGCAGCCATCAATACCTGGCTCCCAGCCCTACTCCATATGGAAAGACGACCACGCGCTTTTGGAACCGACGCGCTGCTCCTGCGCGGTCCCCTTCAGTCTTCTGCGGCCAGGATATGGTAATGTCCCTTGCCGTGAGCACCTCGGAATCCATGAACCCCCAAGGCCCACTGGCGCAGCTCACCAGCTCGAAACCCGAGCCCGAAGAGCTCCCCCCTCAACAGCCATGGACCGAGGCATTCCCCCCTCTCCCCGGATATGAGCCTCTCGAGTCGGAACGAACCCAGCTCGCGTCCCCATTCACTGCGCGAAGCTATGGCCCAAGCTCCTCAAGCTCTCTTCCCTCGACCTTCGTTGTCGATTCAGACCTGCAGCGACAAAGCCACACGACCGGCCCGCATCGCGGCCTGAAGTCTCCCGTCAGACTGACCCGTAGCCGTTCGACGGTGAAGCGACGGTCAAAGCAGCCACTGCTGGAGCCACGAAAGATCAAGCGGCCCAGTCTTGGATCTGACCTCTGGATCGACCCATCCACCATCACGACGGCCGGCGAAGGCCCCAGCACCGCGCCCCAGTTGCCAAAGTTTAGCTCGTCCTTTGGCGACCGAGATAATTTATTTGTGCCGCGCACAAATCTCCAGGAGCTATTTGAAGCTTCTCGCCCTGAACTAATTGCTCAATCTGCGACGCTGGCACCCCCGGCCGAGGCGCCTGCGCGTCTCGGATCACCATTTTCCCTTGGCAACTCGAGCCATTCGCTGCCCAGCCGCCACACCCACTCGTCGAGTATCGACATTGGCACTATCCGCCGCCCTTACAACACATTCCAGCAGTCTGGAGAGGCCGGTCCCGTGACTCGTGCCTCCCTCACAGCTCGGCTCGCATACATTGATGAACGACTTAAGGATTTCCGTCGCCTAGGCCAGCCTCGGCGACGATCTGAATCACCGCTTTAATGCTACCACGCCCACTCATGCACTTTGACTTCCATTTTCCTTTTTCCTTTTTTTTTTAATTAGTCTGCTTTTCCTTTGTACACTTGCTCACGTTCCATGTTGTCCTACGAGATTCACGAGTATTCGGACGCGACATTGAACCCGGGGTCATCATCTTTTTCAGTCACAAAAAGGCGCATACCATAACCATATCATACCACGATGCATACCTTAGACGGCAACGAACCACTTGACGACATCCCATTACCACGTCTTCTTCCCTTTTCTCTCAAATTTCTTCCCATCTCCGACCTCTTATACCAAGGCCTCATATCCTTGGTCTCGCCTATGACTCGAGTGACATTTTGGTAACTCGTCAGATTGAACGACTTTTCTCAATCCTATTTCACTTCTCAGCTCTATTTGGAAAAGATATGGGAGGGATTTTGTCTTTTTTATACTTCAATCTTCTGGATTCGAGATGATCTTTTTTCTCCAACTCATGAAGCTATGATACGATGGAAATGACTAGCTAGTTAAGCAGGCCATCAGTGCCTTAGTGTCGTGTTTTTTGTTTTTGTTTTATCTTGCCTCGAAGCTACGGCTGTCTCTGAAAGCAGAGGCGCAGCCATTGAAAGTTTCCCATGAAATCTTTTTGGCTGGAGGGGATTTGGACTAGGGCATCCTGATATATCTGTAACCTGATAGCCATTTTATGGCTACCAAAGTACATTGGGTGTTCATAGGACGAGAAATGACATATGACACAACTTATATTTTGGCAATTCTTGACTCGTGACAAATGCTGATTATGTCGATCTGCTGTGATTGGGACCCTCCAAAAACGCAACTGGGACGAATTCTACAACGCGGTACACTTGGCTTGCAGCGTCCCACCCACCTATGCGTATATTTAAAATACGTGGAGGCTGGGTGCTTAAACACAGGAGCATTTTCTGCTTCATTTTGCGATGTGTTAATAAGAAGCTGATTCCAAATAAAGAAGCTCTCGTGAGAATTATCGCTGCCAGTGAATGTGGCGGGCTTTATGCTGCGGCAACCAGACCATCACTCTGGCCACGCGATAGCTAATGAATGACGTCCGATATATTCATAAGGCTACTTGTAGTAGTAGTATAGCTCTTGGGTATGTTATGTGAAGTTCATATTATGCTCCAGTTCTTCAACCCATAGAGGTATCCAAATCGTGTCCACAGCTAACCACCTCCAAGGATCATCATGTTTGTTAATAAAACCACACACATTGTTTTTCCATGGTTGCTTTTCTCCGAATTCCTCCCATTGGGGTCCCTGTCGGAGATTTCGGAGTTGACAAACTGCTTCGCCTCCATCTAGTCTATAAGAGGACTGCTGCTGATTGAATGAGACATTCTGTCGTCGTCGCCCGAGCGGATTTCTAGATGTGTTGGCTAAGTTCGCACGAAAAAGAAACTCTAGATGCACTTGATGTAAAAAGCAACAACACATCTTAGGATCATCTATTCCAGATATTGAAATTGATGTTGTGTTATTCGTCTCGATGAGCTTTAACCCGAGTGAACCAGCCCATCACCAAAGCACAGAGGAAATTCCCTTGACAAGCTCGTCGATAGAGAAAATGGTAAAAGTTTAACCGTGCAGGAGAGATTGAGTTGAATCAAATAGTTTATCCATTGCTTGAAGATGTCGTGAAATGTCTTGTCAACTTCTGGCATATTGGCGTTGTGGACAGCCCCGGCCCGTCTGATTCTTCGCCACGACCAGGACTCGGATGTGTTGTCACGGGAATTTAAAACGGGCCAGGAAATATGCTGTATTGATAAACCAGATGCCATGGTTTGATCCATTGAGCAGCATCTTCTTCTGCATACTATTCTTGGAGCTCATGTTCAGAGCAACCCAGATGCAGGTTCTTCCATTTCGCTACCTATGGCGATCTGGGCCTCGACCACTTGATGAACCCCGGAATGACTTATTGGATACCCCCCCCAATGTCGTATTTTTGCAACCTCAATCATGGGGGTTTAATCGGTCGAACCGATGCGGGTCCCAATCGGCAGACCCTGACCTGTTTCCGGCCTTTGCAACCCCAGCCGAACCTGTCGGGGCTCGATTCCTATCCATTTTTAAGGATATCGACGCCACTGGCCAGCTATTCGCCTACTGGGGTGTTTCTACCTGAGGCCCTGTTTAGGTAGATGTATCCATTAACTCACAAATAACTAGGATCACAAGAGGGTGTTGTAACATACTGGACCTATTAATGGAATGTCAATTGCATGGCAGCGCGGCTCATTTACTGATGTCATTGCGTCTTCTATCCGAACTCGTTGTAGCGCCCGCTGCTGATCTTTTCATTTCGACAAATACCAGCCCCATATATTTTGATTGGTTTCCATTTTATAATGTACAAGCCGCTAGCTGATTTTGATTTCAACGTCTAATTCTATATTAATATGTTGCGCCGGGGTGGCTTTTTCTAGGCTATTCCTGGCTGTAATCGATAATCATAGCGCAGGTTCTGTCACTCAACGGGTGCCAGGGTCCAAATATCTTATGCGTATGGAAACGATTCACGGCGGGGACGGGCAGGCTCATTATTTTTTTGTATGGTCATATCTCATCATGTATTAATTTTAACTAAATAATAAACTATCCAGCTCTTGGTGAATGGCAACAGAATGCCCGAAAAATCTCGACCCGGGGGTTTTTTTTGTTTTTGTTTTGTTTTGTTTTGTTTTGGATGGTGTGAATTGCGCCTCACGGAGGCTAACAATTGGGTATATCGGCGTAGGTTATATTGGGATTGTTTCCCAGGGCCTAAACTATGCTGGGTTCACTTGCGTGAAGGGGGTATCTTTGTTTTTATCTCCATTACATGCTTCTTGTGCTTTCCTCTTTAGCTCTTGAACGTACTCGATATCGATCTCACGTGCTTGATAGCTTTGGAAATGGTATCGTTTCCGTCGCCGGCTTCTCTCTCGTCCCTCCGCCCCGAAAACAGCGGCTTGGGCACAAAGTCCTTATTCCTCCTGCTTGCCGTCGTTAGGCCTGCTACTACTGAGCCGCGAGCGCTGATGGCTACTGAAGGCTGAGGAGTGTGTGCCCTTTCCGACTTTGACTCGTGGGGGCAGCGTCGCTCACCAACGGTGGAGCGGTGCGAGTGAAAGGAACATTGGCGGAAGCCAAAGGCGCGCTCGTCATTGCGCAGGCGGTTTGCGGGAATGCGGAGCTGTGGGTTCTTGAAGCGAATGTCGAGGGTTGAGTCGCGCATCTTGCGCATATGGAGCTCGTAGTCGGCGGCGAAGGCAGGGAGTTGCTCAAAGAGGTCTCTGAAGCGGGCAGGCTCCGACTCTGTTGCGTCCTGGGAGTCGAAATCGAGATGTGGGCCTCCCTCGAAGGAAAAGGCAATCATAGCAACAGACCAGCGGCGTAGGCGGACGGCGGCGAGATCCTCGCATTGTGTGTATAGATAGGTAATGAGGCTGGGAGGCACGTCCCAGTCGCACCGTAGGTAGAGGTCCTGAATGGCGTCCATGACGAGGTCTTGTAGGCGGTAAAGGGAAAGGTGCGAGGCAAAGAGATGAAGGCGGATCATGGCCCAATGGAAGTCACGAAGCTCCTGGTCACCCGTCTCGCGGGCGTTGATGACTGCATCGTCAATATACCAACGGAAGTGAGAGCCCCGGTGAACCCACTCGACAAAGAGGGCAAACATGGAGGCCGACTCGAGAGGGAGCCAGAGAGAGATGGGACGGGCCTGGGCCGGGTCGTCGAGGCGATCACTAAAGAAGGTGGATGAGGCACATAGGAGACGCTTGTTGATCTTGAAGCGCTGCTGTTTGGGGCCGATGAGGACAGTTGCGAGAGGACCTGGAGGGGGCGGACAAGTGCCTTGGCGAGACGAGCTCGTCGAGGGACGGGGCGATTTTGATGCCTCGATCAAGCGGTCGATACTCTCCGGCCTGATAATGGGCGCCATGGCTGGTTGGCTGGTTGGCTGGTTGTTTGTTTGGTGTTTGGTGTTTGGTGTTTGCGGGTTGGTGTTGATTGGGTTGGATTTGAGGGAGGGTATATAAGCGACGACGAGAAGAGAAAAGGGACAAAACAAAACCAAAACCGCTGATCGACGTAGAAGAAACACTAGAGCTGGCCCGGCCAGGTGGGAAAGAAAGAGGCTAACGATCTGAAAAGAAGGAACCGAAACGCAAGAAGAAGGCCGAGAGCGTGGCACACGGAGTCATTATCAACAGCGACGAGAAATCGAGTGTGTGATCCACATACTTCTCTTACAGTCACATTGTTAGAGGTGTTGCCAGTCAACCAACTAACACGACCCCTGGGCCAGCCCCCAGCCCCTGGACTCGCTAGCACCGGGACCAGGTGGTCCCCTGGATCCTGCAGCGCCCGCCCGCCCGTGCAGGGCCTGTGACGCTTGCAGTGGTTCAAGACGGCGACGGCGACGGCGCCAGAGTGTGTCAAGCAGGACGCACCCAGTCGGGTCGCAGGAAACGCTGAAAACACGCCAACGGGGCCAGACGAACAAGTGTTTGAGTGTTTCAAGCGGGCTGCAGGGCACTAGATGCCAATCCGTCCCTGGGCGCAAGGCATTCTTCACCAGCGAGCTGAAGGGAGGCGACGGCGTGGCGACTGGCAGAGGCTCCAGTCCCCAGCAGGCGGCGGGCTGGGCCCCATTTCCAGTCTGGCTTCCCAGGCTAGCAGCCCTGTCATCCACCAAAGAAACTACCCAGGGCAGGCCTGCTTCCCCCAGGAGGAGTGGGTCAGCGTTTCAAACAGCCGGATCCAAAACGTCCCCAAACGCCCTCTGAAATTTGTCGCGCCAAACCACCCCCCGTCGGGGTAGTCACACGAGACGGCGAGGGCGGGACTGCAATGGACCCGCGGCGGCGCCCAAGTCGACCAGTCGCGACTCGACGCCAGCGCGAATTCGCAGACGAGCCAGGATCAGGACGGCGGCATCTGTCGCAACTCTGGAGATACAGTCTTATTTGCTCCATGGCTGCTGCGGGGGCGGCGGCGCTGATATGGGCCTGTCTGTCTGTCCCTCTTGGGCTTGACGTCAGGGGTTTCTTGCGCCCCGCGGATGAAAAGGGGAAGATGATGAAGGGAATTGGTTTATTACAGTCCTTCCCGGGTGAGTTTGCTCAAGTCAAACCCGGTTACTGATGGGAAGGCTGTTACCTGAGTTTGTTCCAAAGAAGCGAGCTTTGATTCTCAGGCAGACTTGTCGAACCGAGGTGGCACTCAGAGGCATTCATCTCAAACGAGATAAAGCAACTCTAAAAAAAGACTAAAAGTCAAACTTATCATAAAGGGTACCAGGCAGGGAAAAAAAAGGGATTGTCAAACAAAACGTGGCAGAGATCCCTCCCCCATGCGATGCGATGCGTGTTTCTCAGGGCCCTTTGAAACCCTATTCGCATCTGCTTGGTGTCGGATTTGGACGCCAAACCCTCGACCACGAGCTGCGCCCAACGTTGAACTCCTCCTTGGTGTCGCAGGAGGCTCCCTCGTCGCCGTACATTGTACATGCACAGATGCCGCTGATGTCCATACCTACATACATACATACATACATACATAAGACGGTCATGACAGCCCAGTGCCGCAACCCTTCTTCACTCTCAGTTGGGTGGGGATCACCCAACTCGCTAGTGCAAGACAGCACGGAAGAAGCTTATTGGGCGAGCTTCCCAATCCGGGAAGCTTCTGGACCCTGCTGGGCATCCAACGGTGGGTGCTTGGCCATGTTGAAAGAGACCCAAGGAACCGAGCTCTAGCCACTGCAGCACTAGCCACTCCAGCTAGCAACCGTACCTGCTTTCCGCATGCGTGCGGTGGCCCCCGCTGGTTTCCCGCTGAGCCTCCCGTCTGGACCTCTCGCCCGCTCCCGCATGCGCTGTAGTGAAACACAGGAATAAATTAATTGCTCTGTCCAGTGTTACCTTGGCAGACAGACTGCTCATCTCATCCCCCATCCCCTGGCCGCTCTGGAACCCCACAGATAGCACCTAGCACCTAGCACCTAGCAGTTAGCAGTTAGCACTTCTTAACATCCCAGCACCTGGTACCTTGGCGTCGCCTCACGCCTCACGCTGCACGCGACTGCACGCAAACCGTTGACTCGCTTCGCTTCACCTCGCTTCTTCTCAACGTCTCCTCACCCTGCTCTCACTCACCCCATCTAACGTCTTCGGCCTCATGTAGAAATGAGACAGTTGTACCTTGAACTTACCCTTACTTACACGCGTCCATCGGCCCAGAGCGCATGCGAGATAACCCATCGGTGACAATTTCTCAAGCCTAGCCCAGCCCATCTTTAACCGCTGGCCCGTTCGCGTCTCGTCATCCGTCACGCAACGTCGAGCCATGCTCCGTCCCGTGCCCTCTTACCCGTCCCTGCCCATGTCGTCGCATCTCGTCACCACTGCGGCTGCGAAGCGCCCACCCAACTCCGTCTCCACGTCTTGCACCATTCGAACGGGTTAATATATTCGACATCTGATTCACATTATATGACTTGGTCCCCGATTTTTAACCCATTCAACGGATGATAGGCGTTCAGACGTTTGGATCAAAGTAGTGTGCTGCATTTTCTTTGTCCATAGTCCCGAGTCTAGACTTTGCACGCTTATCTAAATTATCACCTAGGATCCGCTCTCATCTAGGACTGCGTCACCTGAGGTTGCCTTGTGGCCAATGATATTCTTCCCCAAATCTCACGTTGATACCCTCCACCGATTTTAATTTAGTAAAACTCCATCCCATTTCCCCTGATCCCATCCCCAACGCCACCCCTTGGCCATCTAAAAAAAAATTTAAAAAAAAATTTAAAAATAAAAAGAGAATATCCTATGGAATCTTGAAAAAGTGACGAGGAAAACTTAAGAAAATACCAGTCCTGTCCCTCAGGCACGAGCCGTCGATAGTCATGCCGGAATGTCATCATCACTCCCTGAACCCGAAGATTCATCGTCAATAGACATGGGATCGGCCTGGGTTCCGCTTGCTGTCACCCCTGGAACTGCATTGACGTGATTTTGATGTTGAGGATTTTGTTGCTCCCACTGCGTTTGTGAAGGTACCAGCGAGGCAGTCGGGTCGTGCAGCTCTGCCGTAGCCGATGAACCGGACAGCCCGCCCATCTCGGCCAGCGGGACTCGCTTACGAGGTGTATTGGCTGGACCATCTTCCGGTCGCCCTGCGGACACAGATTCGCCATTCTCACCGACCCGCGCTCTCTTCTGTGCCGGGGATGTGGCGTCACGCCCCGAAAGAGAGGGCCCATCTGGCGTCCCAAAGAGTCGGGTTCGCTCAGCCTCAATCTCGGCTCTGCTGCGTCTCTCACGTAGCCGTATCCCGTACTTCTTGCGTGTCACGCTCTGCTTTGTGTTGTATCTGTTCTTCAGTGCCGCCAGTTGCTTGCTCTTCTCAGGCTCTGGCATGGCCATGGCTTGTCGCATCAGGTTGCCGTAGAATTCCTCGGCATTCGCCATCTCTCTTTCAAACTCTTGTCTTTGGCGCGGCGTGAGGTTGGCGTACGCCTCGCTCTCTGCTGCAGTTTTGCCCGTTCTCATCACAGGTATAGGAGTTGTCTGGGTTGCTGGCCTTTCATGAACAACACCCATGGGAGTTTGTGAAGGGGTTTGATATGCTCTCGGCCGGCCTGAATATTGATTAATACCTTGGCGGAAGGCAGCCACAAGTGCTGTAATTCGCTGAGTTTGCTCTGGCGTGTATGCTCCGCATACATTGACCTTTCCATGGTAGTACAGGCCGCCAGGGCTTGTGAATCGGCATCCACAGTGAGCACACAACTCTTTCCCAACATGATCCGTTTCCAGCGCCTTATCACAAGCCCGTTTTTTCTGGTGCTGTGGAGTGTCAGTACTTGAAAGAATTCCCAGGGATGCGCCACTCACATAATCGAGCGCTTTCTTTGAGCTACATGGCCACCCGCAATCACAGTAGACCACTCCTGCCGGTCCCGCGTCAATAGACACGGGACTAGAGGAATTCTGTGACCTTGATTGCATTGGTGTGCCTGGGTGAGATGCGACATGGTGTGGTAGTTGGGTGGACAAGGGCTGAGACGGCACAGGAGCTGGGGCAGGGAGCGGGGCGGAGGACGGAACAACCAGAGAGTGCAATGATGGAATGACATGCTCGCCACCTCCTTGCTCTTCTTCAACGATGTCCTGAACGTCATATCCTAGGCGCTCCGCTCGTGCCAAAGCATTGACGAGTTGACGTGCCGGGATGGTTTCAAGACGCCGCGCAAGAGCCTTGTCCAAGAAGGTAGAACTTGCTTCAGCGAGAAGCACATCGGTAACCTCGTCAATATCCTCGGTCTTCAGGTGTCGAACCACATGCTCCTTTGACGCTCTGATCATCTTGCCCCCAAAATCCTTGACAGCCCTACAAAGGGTATCATTATCTGCTTGCTGCATGGTTGCAATGAGCTGGAGAATGCGTTAGCCTTGTCACAATTCGACGATGCAAATTGTCTGAAAGTAGACGTTTGATGGAAATTCCAAGCCCATGGTGCACAGAGTGACTAATTTCGGAACAAGCGACAAAGCAAACAAGCAAACATATGACAAATCGTTAGGTAGGGGGGGTGAAAGAAACAGTGATAGAGAGCAGTTGGATGAACACAACTTACCAGAAAAGCAATGTGATACTGTGAACCCAGAATGGCCTTTTCCCAGTAATCTCGTACGGCTTGGCGAACGGTGTTGGCGGTAGAGGCGGCGAACACTGAAGAGAGTCTCTGGTACTCTTCCGACTGTTCTCGGCCAATCGTTTGATTTGGGGACGGCAGAGACTGGTTGGTGGGTGGCGTACTTCCCTGGACTCCCTGGGTTGGAGGAGGTAGAGTGAGGTTAAGAGCTGGCCTTGCGCCCGGATTATGTTGATGATGGTGGGCATGGTGATGGGGAGACTGTGCGACTCTGGGAGGCTGCGTTTGTTGGGGAGCTGGGTGGGATGGAAGTTGGGTGTGGATAGGAGGAAGGCTAAGCGGCGGTTGGGTTTGTGGAACGGTTTGGCCTGAATGCCAAATGCCTTGCTGCAAAGATGGTGAAACACCCTGCGCGAGTGGAGGAGGTATGTGTGCTGAAGGCAACGGGGGAGTGACACTATCCGATTTGGCAGATGTAGCGGATGCGGATGTGCCGTTTGATACGTGATGTGATTGTGCTGCTGGCGAGACAGACGCCGGGGTGCTGTGTGCCATTTGGTTCATGGTGCTCTGGTTAGGTAGGCCAAGTGGGAGAGAGGTTGTATATGACTCCATTTCTCCAGTTTCCCAGACCCAGAGATCGATCAGTGGCGTGTCTCTGTCGCGCTCCCGCCAAGCGTCGAGAGCGTGGGCAGCGGTTTGTAGGGACGCGACTGGGTTATTGGCGCTCACTCAGCAGAGTCAGCCAAAATTTAGTATGCAGCCGTGAAAAGCAGCAGGCCATGGGACCACAGAGCGGAGTCAAAGTCAGCCTTACGACCAAAAGGATGACCCGCGGGGACGTAGAGAAGAAGAGAGAGAGGCAAGGGTTAATGAATGCACCTGTTACTTCTGCCCTGCCTGCACGCACGCGTCTTGCGAATGAAGTTACAATTTTGGTGCGTGGCGGTTTCATGCATCCCTGGGAGAAAAAGCAAAATGTTAGAGGCAAATAGCGGAGTTATCCTTCCTATTAGACGTTTAGCGCACTAAGCTAGTGTACTAACTGCCCTTAATGCAACCAATGGGATGGGCTTATATTTTATTGCTGCCTGGCTTTTTAGGCTTTAATTGCGCGATCAGCTTATTAGCTTATTTAACTTCTAGCGTGCTTTGGACAGATATGGATGTCGCCAATATAGCCCCGATAGTGTCCTTGATTTCAGCCCCCCCAAAAAGTCACCAATAGCGGCTGCTGAGCCTTTCTATATTTTGCGCATGACGGAGGCAAAGACCTTGCTAGATGTGGTGTATGGCCAGTATACCTTTTGGGTTCTGGGGGCATGAAGATCATTGGACATGATGTTTTCCCTATTTCCATTTATGGTAAGAGTTCTCGGGCCCTGTTTGGTCCTGTCTCGTCTGATCGCTTGGCCCTATTCTATAAAAATAACCACAATACCGTGCGCGACATGGACATATGTCAATGTAACGTTAATATTTGTCACATACCAAACTTATAGCGAAATTTCAAGAACAATCCCGCTCCCTAGGTTTCATTACATCTTGGTCTTGACTCTTGCCTCTCTCTCTGCGGTCAAAATCCATCTGAATTAAAAGCGTGAGTGCATGTGTGAAAGCCATCAAACCGGCGCTATATATATTGAGACATCGCAACGTATCGTCGCTTGTTGGTATCATATCCGAAAGCCTCATCAAACTATTGCACAATGTACGAGACGTGCCGTCGTAGTATCATATCCCAACACCGATCCCTGACAGCAGAAACCACAGCCATAAAACATTCCGCCCATCATCATTATCGTATTTTCCCTCCATGTTATTCCCGATTTGTTCGTCTCAGTTCACGACAACGTCATGATTAAAATGGTTCTCCGATGGCAGCCAGTAAAACTCTACGATAGTCCCCCGATGTTTCTCCCTTGATTCTGCTTGCTAGGCTCTTTCCGTACTTTTGCTGGTAAGCGCCCTTGACATTGGCAAGGAAGTTGCGGTCCCAGTGGAATCGCATTACACGAGTAATAAGCAAGTGGTCTTTGGTTCCCATGCCAGCCATGGAGTCCTCGAGGAGCCTTGCGGCATGCATGTACTTGTCGGTGGCGCTGCGTAACTGGAAGAGAAGAGCATCTTCCATGTGACCAGAAAATTCCTATGTCATCGTCAACATACACAAATCCACCGTTTTGAAGGAAACTGACTTACGCTTTTGATGACCCTTTCCAGGTCCTTGTTAAATTTTTGTTTGTAGGTGTGAGCGATGGCTCGAATCTGGTTATCATTACGCTTGGAGAAAATGCTGCAGACGAGGATTTCATCAGTGCCCATCTTGCCCTCAGTAGCTTTATATATTTGCATTACGTCCTCGTCAACTTGCTGCGGGATTACGGGGGCAGAGTCCTCGGGTCTCTTGCCATCCAAGACCATGACGAAATGCCTCTCAGTCTTCATGCTCAAATCACCGCGGACGACAGATTCGAGCCTGTCGTGGAAGGTCTGATGATATGCGCCCTTGATAGCCTGAATATCCGCGTTCGAGCGGCCAAGCAAAATGTCGTTGAGTAAGCGCTCCTTAGTTCCAACACCAGCCAAAGCATCGTGCAAGTTGTGTACATCGGAGAGCAGAGGTCCTCGTGCAAGTTCAACCAAGCACTTCTCAAACCAACTGCCGGTCTCGCTCTTAATATCAGCGACAAGATTGCGCTTGAATGAGCGCTCATAGCAGGCACGAAGGGCCTCTATTTGCAGCGGATCCTTGGTGGCCAAGACGGTTATCAATGCCTTTTCATCAGTACCGAAACCTTTCATGGCCTTGCGCAAAGCCTGGGCGTCTGGTGTAGGGTCCCACTGGATTATCTGAGGAGCGCCGTAGCCAATGGATGCGGGTGTGGGAGGACCAAATTGCTGAGGGGGAGCGCCGTAACCGGCGCCGGGGGGAGGAGCTCCGTAGGGAGATTGTGGCTGACCATATGGCTGAGGTGGAGGACTGAACTGGCCCGGTGGAGGCTGCTGGTAACCGCCATAAGGGGGTTGTTGAGGAGGAGGCTGTTGATAACCGCCATGTGGAGGATATTGTCCAGGCGGGGGCTGCTGGTAGCCTCCAGGAGGGGGATACTGGCCAGGCGGGGGTGGAGGCTGTCCGTAGCCGCCCTGCTGAGGAGGGTAGTGACCCTGGGGCGGGGGGTATTGGCCTGGCGGAGGGTATTGTTGACCGTAGCCCTGGGGTGGCTGCGGCTCTGAAGTGAGGGTTAGACATTGCGACTCGAACAGAAGGCATTGAAAAGACTCACGGCCGTACGGCGCACCGTATGATTGGTATGACATAGTGGTGGGGTTTGAAAGTGGGATGTGTCGATGGTCAGAGCGCAAAAATAAAAATGCAGATTTTAGGTTTTGGAGGTTCGGACGACTTAGGATGGTTACAGCCCGACGGAATGGCGCAAAGTAGAATAACTGAGGGGTTGTAGGACGGAGAAATGATGGATGGGGTGGTGACGAGGTTCTCGTTCCTTATGTAGGGCGTTGCAGTTCTGCCTTGCTTCCTCAGCCTTCGGTGTGGATGCCGTGGCGGAGCATGACAATGTACTGCCCTTAGCATCCATCGCTGCCAGGAACTTCCCCTCTAGGTACGAGTAGCGTTATGATTACTGTACAACGCCTCCTGCACGACCACGGGACCAGTCCCGGGTTTATGCTCAACCTTGGTTGGACGATGCTCGGGGTTCGCTCTGCCATGACAACGATACGAAAAAGGCAGTATGACAGAGAAATACGCTCGCACACTGCAAGCACATGCGCAAGCACCTATACAGGACAGTGAAGCCTGGGCGGCGAAAAGGCTAAAATTTGGGGCCCTTCTCTACTTCTGGATTTCAGATATGCATCCGGAATGGATTTTTTTCTGGGGATGCCATCACTAATTCAGCCGAAAATGGGACCCACAGGTTATGCTAAAATTGGGCCTGCGGATGAGAGGACAAAGTCAACCCAAACGTCCGCGTAATGGAGGAAATCAGTTGAGCGTCCATGCGGAGCGAAGATCGCCCCATGACGAGTTTGAATCACTGCGGCAGCCGCACGCCAAGAACACCAGCCACCTTTTGCGAATCCGGTCCTACTGCCACTGAACTTACGCAATTTTCAGCTGTAGAAGCTTCTGTCGAAGCTATGTTGAGCTCGAATGTAAATGAAGTAAACTATGTTTGATCCTACACCGGACGACCAGGACTGCATCCCTGGTGTTAGAGGAGTTAATTGTTCCCACACCCTTACAATTTATTATTTCTGCAGGACTGCAACCTGTGCAGCTAAATTATCAGCTCATCGCGTCCCATCTGCACCCTTGATCCTGAACCAAAACGCCGCATCAGATGACCTGGCCAATCATGTCGTGTCGTTCGTCCAATATTCGGTGGCTGGTGAGAAGCCGCCCTGGCCCCGACTGGTCTTCCAACAGGAAGCACATGGCAAGCCTGTAGCGCCAGCCAACCATAGCACAATGTACTGAGGTCAACCCGGGCAGGCTCCTAAGCCACTGTTCCGCTACCAATGGCGCCCCGCGATGCCCACGCCGCGGGAGCCCGTGCCGCTGCAACACTCCAACCACCACCAAAACGCGTTCCTCACCAGCCATCTTTTTTCTGAGTGTATATTATATCGAATCCAGGGTCCCTGGGGTTGGACCACACAATTTTCTCACCTACATGCAACCGCTGCATTTTCCACCAGGATATTCCACCCATACATACGAGAATCTCCAGCGAACCGACAGTGATTCACGGCGTTGTTCTCTGTTCATAATCGCGAGATCGTCATTCCTTCAAGGACCCACTCCTAAACTTACACCTGCCGATAACCGGACTGGCAGAGAGATTCAACATCAAAACAAGACAGCACCACGCAACCATTGCTCCTTTAAATCACATATTGGCACTATTTCCCGGCTTTGCCAACTCCTTTCCATAATCCCGACTCGGAAGCCTGATCGAAATGCGTGCCTTCATCCCCTTTTTTCTGGCCCTCTCGGTCTCTTACACTACCGTCGTGGCTCTTCCCAAGCCTATGCTCGTGGTTCGCGAGTCATCTTCAAAACCAAAGTACTCAGTGGTGCCCCTGGCACCTGGCGACGGCGATAATGATTCCTCCGGGTCTGGGGGTTCAGGGTCGGGATCAGACAACAGCTCAGACGATAATGACGACGACAGCACTGTGACTGTTGTCAAGACCGTTGTTAAAACCAAGCAACCCGTCACGCAAACAGTCACACAGACCGAAGATGCAACGACCGTGACTGCTCCGGCCAAGACTGTGACAAAAGAGAGCCGAACGACTATCTCTATTGTCAACTTGAGTGCTGGCGCAGAATCTACCAACGACTACACGGCTCCTTCGCAAACTACTAGCGCAGTACCTAACCAGAGTGGGCAATCGAATACATCACCAGAACCCACGACAACCCCCCAATCTGAGGAAGCCGTGACGATCCCTGTGATCAAGACTTCAAGCTCCAAGAGCACGACCACTAAAGTGTCCACTACTCCCAAGGTGACTACCACCGAGGGCTCCAATGAGCTTACCAAGTCTGGCGAGCAAAAGTATACTTCGACACCCCAGGTTTCTTTCACCACGATAATCGTGTCTACGTCCAACTCCTCCTATGTCTCCCAGCCGACAGCCACACTTGGCAATGGCTCCGACGGCAGCGCTCCGACCCAGACTGCTTCGTACTATGAGCCATCCTCCGTGTCGACTGAGCCCACATCCACTCAGCAAGCACCGGCTTATAGCACCCCTGATCCAACAACCTATTCTACCAACCCAACAACATTTATAACATCCGCTATCAGCATTTCTTCTTACATTCCGGTCTCATCTCCTCTCCCCAAGTCATACGATGATGGCAAGTGGCAGACGATCTACCCTCATGTGAATGGCACCATCCCAGGACACTGATTACAGCACCGAGACGACCGGACGAATTCACGTCTACTATGAGAAAAGAGCGATGAGACATTGGATGCCATATTTTAGTAATGGGCACGATTGAAGGCATGGACATGAGACACGGGAAATGGCGAAAGGACATTTTTATATACGACACAAGATCATTGATGGCATGGCTATCAACATTTTATCAAGCACCGGCGAGAGTTATTTTAGACGCTATAGAAACTGGAAAGAAGGCATGCGTACCAAGAGCTGGGACGCCTCATCCATACCTAATTAGTAATTTCAGTATGTATTAAATACGACTTCTTCAAGCAAACAAACATGACTGTACCCATGCTAGTGCTCCCGCCATGATTTCCTAGTGCCCGATGACCAAAATGACCAAACATCCAAGGATGAAGAATAGCGCTAGAATGCCAGAGATGTTCTCGCTTGTCATTTAGCGGTTTGTGAGATTCAACATGAACCAGCCATGTAGTGGACATGCCATAGGTAGACAAAGCCCAGTGGCGCCCCTCTAAAGGCCAGCTGACACAAGCCTTTCATAACGCTTCAAATGATCCACAAAATGGCCTGCTGGGCAATATTCATGCAGAATTTTGAGCAGCATGATAATGCCCTTAAATAGATGGAGTTGTTCCATCATGGCACTGCCATTCCTCTTAACATTCTCCTCGGTACAATACATCGTTTCCGTTAGAAAAACCTACGAGGAATTTGTTCTAAACCGATAGAGTACAAGCTCAGGGCTCATTTATTCTCTGAATGCCCCTATATGACACATATCCGACACATGTAAACTACCCATTCCATTCCCAGATGGCTTCTCATATTAACATGGAAGAAGCTGGAATTTCACTGCCAGTTTTACTGGACGGAAATATTCACATGATGGATACTTCAATAAATCGATTTGACAATCCCGATGCGCCCAATTCCACTCGAGGTGGCGCCCAAGACCATATAAAGGGGGGCAGTGAGGCGGGCATCATCGGCATTTCTGTGACATGTGCTATCATTGTGGTTGTGGTAGCCATCTCCATCGCCATCATGCTTGTCAAGCGACACCGAGAAAAAAAGGCCGAACGCGAGGTTATCGAAATTATAAACTTGGCTGAGAATTTTTGACTTGGGAGCATGGCCACTGTCGTTTGCGGGTGTCAGATGTGATGCTGTGACAAGACTAGGATTTGGCGAAGACAGCTTGTGGAACGAATGAATAGAGACTGCATTGGGATGGCATATAAAAATGTTGATTGGTTCTTTAGGATACTAGGATATGGGATAGACTTCTGCTGTTCTTCAGGACATTGTGTCCGATTGGCTTCCGTGATGGAGGTTCAGGTGCTCAGATGTGACATCAATTTGATCTGGCCAGCAATATTATTCTCTTGCATGGGATATAATATAATTGCGGATTACCGTGATATGTTGCATTGCCGACTTGGACAATATCATACTTCACTTGCCCATAACAGTCGACATGCCGGTAGTAGAATCATCTGCAGCCCTCCCGGCTCAGGCCTCTCCGACCTGAAAGTAGACCTGAAAGTAGACCTGAGCATGTCCTCCAGCAACCAATTCGAGCCTAAATCTATGCAGTCCGTCACCGGTGTGGGAAATTCCACCTAAACGGTGCACTGTACAGTTTGAGCATTTTTCCTGATCCTCGTCTTACCACTGCTGCCCTTATACTCCCGGGTGCTCCAATAGGGCTGATCCACGTCCAGGTCATGCCCCGCTATCGTGGTAGGAGCCAAGACTCTGGGCAGCAACGAAATCTTCCAAATTTAGCGCGATGTAAGGTCGTATAAATGTATGGTCATTTGAAAATTGTAAACGGTAATTTTTGTATTATTTCAGATATTTTTGGGGGGTTTCAATTACTGGATCCACTGGTGATAAATTACCTACTGACCCTAACACTCCAGACGCCAAACTCCCCACGTCCTCTTACACCTGTCTCGGCTCAGATATTTATAATAATAATAAAAATGAGATTGTCAAAGAACTTACCATCATCCTTGGCCGGGATATTCGTTGTTATCCTGATGTCCTCGGCTTTCATGATACAATGCTTAGCAACCCCCAGCTCAAGCCATGTAATCTTTTCTCGGAGGGCATGTCAACCTCGTGGCAACGGTCTGCTAGTGGAATATGAGGCGAGTAAATCCAATGCGCAGAGGGTACAAAGTGTGCACCAGACGGCCAGTCAATGGAGTTTAGGGTTGAATTCAATGACGACGGACAGGGAGCGGCTAATGGCACAAGCATGGGCGCCAGGGCTTTGTCAACCCAGGCGTTGATTCCAGCGGCTATTGGTATTTCTATCCTGGTGGTAATGATTTGAATTTAGGGTCGGATTTTGGGCAACGATATCTATGAGAATGATCTCAATCACACACGGGCCATGAAAGGATTAAGTTAAGATTGTCAAAATAAACCTTGATCCAGACCAAATGCTGTCACGCGCTTAAGAAACATTTCGCTAACCCCCCCTCCATTCTGAACTGTCCTAATTTTACCACAACTTGCATAATAAACTCACGGGCCCATTCTCGTATGCCGGCTCATCCGCGTTCGAGCCAACACGAGACATCTCGGCCGACTTAAGCTTTCTGAGTCTCGTGAGCGCATTCGTCGCAAAGTTTTCGATGCAATACCGAGTTGCCCGGTCATGACCTAAACTAGTCCACGAACAATCTCTCGCTGGTTAATTCGCAATGCTACGCCCAAGATTTTGCCTCTGCTCAGCTCGGGAGGCAATAGTGCGGTATCGCGAGCGGCGGGACTTCATGGTGCCGAGTGTCCGAGGTCAGCAGGACCAGATCTATACTGAAGCTCCAAGTTGCTAGCGCGAAAGCCCAGCACAAGTAGAGGGCTGAAAGCTTGTCCAAAATATGGTGCGCTCCGTCATCGTCTTATTGTCTATCATCCCCCCCCCCCCCCCCCCCCCCCCCCCCCCCCCCCCCCCCCCCCCTCCCCCCGCCCCCCCCCCCCCCCCCCCCCCCCCCCCCACTCCCCCCCCCCCCCCCCCCCCCCCCCCCCCCCCCCCCCCCCCCCCCCCCCCCCCCCCCCCCCCCCCCCCCCCCCCCCCCCCCGCCCCCCCCCCCCCCCCCCCCCCCCCCCCCCCCCCCCCCCCCCCCC
>JAHVYB010000195.1:0-29468 GCA_020623695.1 Calonectria henricotiae
CCCTTTGTTTGGTTTTTTATTATCTTTTTTTTCTCCATCGTCTGGTTTGGGTCGCTGTCCACTCTCCCCCCATTTCTCACCCCCCCTCCCCCCCCAAAAAAACAAACACCAAAAATAAAAAAGCACCCCATTCCCGCCCTCTCCCCCCTCCCCCCCCCTTCCCTTACTATTTTCTTTTTCCCCTCTCCCCCCCCCCCCCCCCCCCCCCAAAAAAAAAAAAGGCTGTTCTTTATCTATTCGTATTTCTCCGCTCTCCAATCCTTCTCGGCGTCTCCGCCCACAAATCCAACGCGCAGTAGCCCACCCACAAAGTAGACACCACACACTTTCTCTCACATCCCCCCATCCACCTAAACGGCCGCAGATGTATACGCCCACTACAGCACCTCGCCGCACTTCAGGCTAAAATTCCGTTGCCTCGTCTCGCCTTACTTGCCCACCAACCCGCTATTTCTTAGGTTCTGCCAGATCCCTCCACCCACGCCCCCTGCCCTTCTAGAGAGCGTTTACGTATCTCGGCTCCGATCTTGCTAAACGTCAGCACAACCACAACCTTGTTTGTCTTTCAACTGTTCCGGTTTCCTCCATTACTTCTACCTCGTGCTCCCTCATTCTCCCGTCTCTTCCTCTCCTCAAACGTCAATTCTTACACATCACCTCCCTCTGCCTCCCCTTGCGTTTCTTGTGCTTCCCCAACCGTCACCGCTCCATTACAAGCATCCATCCCTCCAATACAAACTCACAATTGCTCCCCCTCCCTCTTGTTGAGACAAAAGGACACGCACCACCGCACGAGCTCGTCACACCCTTTCGTCGAAGGCATCGTATCGCATTCATATCCAACCTTTCCCTGCCACTTGCTGTCCGCCAATCGCCTAGCAGCGTATATCACCCCCCATCAGCACTTTCTTTTTCCGCTCGCCTTGCTTCAGGCCACTAAGGACTGTTTGAACGTCATCGAAGTGGATGCCAAGTCTGTGTTACCAATCAATAAAGGGCACCACTTCTCTTCACTCGAAACATTGGCTTCCTCTTTTATAATCAGGCATATATATATACCTGCTGTCTTATCTCTTCTTCTTTCTTAAAGCAGCTGACTACCGCTGAACGACACCATCCTCCATCCCACACACCCACATACAATCGCACACGACGTCAACATGAACGCTCCCAGTTACAGCAACGCCTCCTCGGCCACCTCGGCTCAGCAATCCCCTACAATTCAGATGGCCCCCCAGCCCGCTCCTCCCCAGGCCAAGACTTCGTCGACTGAAGCCTTCCTCAAGGACTTCAACCTCGTTGCCGAGGCTGCCAAGCGAGCCCAGATGGCCGTCATGGTGCGCGACTTTGAGGAGTGCGGCATCTAATAGAAACTCACGTCTTGTACCGACCTACTCCGTAGGCCGAGCAGCGCAATATGGGGGGAGAGGGGCCTAGACCACGAGCCGCGCGCCGCGACTGGACTAGCCATCTCATTAATTCCTTCACCAACAATACGACGAAAAAATCCAGGAAACTACACGACTTGACAAAAAGCAACCCGCGCGCCAACCATTTCCGGGTTGCACCTAAAAACAGAAAAAAAGACAAGCCAAAAAAAAAAAAGATCAACCGTAAAAGGTTGGGTTGCAATGGCATCTTCATGACGATGCTCTCCCTCTCTCACCCCACCTGTCCCGATTCCGAGGCCTGTCGACCAACGCCCAAAGAAAACCACCACCCCCGGCCTCCCGCCTCGCGGTTGACGGGTATCCTCCAAGGCTCGAGGGCCTCGGGGTCCCGAGGCGCAAGGTAATGGGGTTAGCGCCAGCGGGCGCGGCACCGTCGGGTTCTGGGTTAATTCTTTGTCTGCTCCTCTTGGTGCGCTACCATTTGCGGCCAAGGGTGGTTCGATGGGGTACCACAGTGGGCGCCCGATAATCGCATCTCCTGGCATAATCGCCGGCCCAGGGCTGTGTGGGGCGCTAACCACCCGGCCCATTGCCCGAAAATGGACCGATGGGTGTAATTGCGGGTGGTTGAATGAATGATTTGAGTGTGCGTATGTGTGTTCGAGTTGGATTGGACTCTTGGTTGACTGGTGGTGTTTTGATGATGATGATACTACATACGATGGGCGACGGATGGCGAGGCAGCATCAGTGTCGAAGCTCTACGACTTGGGGCACCCCCGACCCGCATTGGCAAACAAAAAAAAAACCCCATTGGACAAGACAAGCATGTCTTGCAGTTGCTTCTACTGCTTGTGTTTTACTTTTTTTTTTCACACTGGGAGGGGTGAAAAGCGATCCCGGGGTTACGGCGCACTGGAGAGAGGAGAAGAAGCATAATGGGAATTCATATTCGGGCATCAAACCCACGTCCACATTGGCGTTTTACCACTTCCGAATTTTGATTTTCGAGTCTCCAAAATTATTTATTCTTTTCTGGGTCACTGCATAGCTTAGCTGCGTTGCACGCATTGCTTTGGGAGGAAAGGGGAGGGATACACGGATCCATGAGACAGGGAAAGGTTGCCTTTCAGAGAGCATACTAGATTCCCAGATATATCATGGCATATTATACCACATGTTATTTTTTTTATTTTTTTTTACCAGCAACTCTTTCCTCCGTTTCTTTTTGAATCTTGCAGCATTTTCCCGTGTGGGGGGGCAGTGCCCGTTTGGGAAGCGTTGCAGTGTGACTCGAGATGGGTAAAAAGTCCTGATTCTCGCGTGACACTGCATGTGCATTGCTTGCTTGCTGCACCTGAGACTTTAATGCAGGGCTAGTAGTGGTGGTGTTAATGATGGTGATATATAGCAAAGATGCATCTGGAAGTATGACTTAACTCTGTTTCTTCTTCTCTGGCGTCAATGGCGTCCGAGGCGGCTGCATTGCATCGATATTCTGGCCAGCTGAGGGGATGATGCGTTTGCCCCGTAGTTGAGGACTTTGTTCTTCTTTTGCTTTAGGTCTGGTCACTTTGCGTCCTTGTTCTTTGTGAGATGAATCATCTCCCAGCCCCAAGTCTTGAGGGGTGGCTGAACACAATGTCTCACTCTGATGATGTGCCTAGGTGCACATCCCCATGCCGCGGGGATCAACGAGGGGAGGGGGAAAGGGAGGGGAAGGGGGGACTCGGTTTCGTCATTCCATCCAGTGTTTTTCCTTAAGCTTTAGGAGAAATGATATTGTCATTAAGCAGAGTCTAAGTTTAGTTTGTTTTAAATTATTTCAGTTTACATCAATTTCCCTCTACACGCAAACAAATCATTTCCGCCTTTTACTGAAGCAATCTTGTTTTCCTTTTAGGCTTGGCTTACTAGCCAGGTACCTGATTGCACCACTTCCCGCCCCCACACTTTTCGCCCACACACTGGAGACAGGACCCCACGTAAACAAAAAAGGCGGAGAGGTGCACACACGCCCCCCCATAAGGTCTCGAAGTACACACGAACACCTTGCCTCACGCACACGAGGACACAAAAAGCAATCATTGTTCCTTCTCCCTGCCAAGTGAGCAAACAAAACGCCGTGCCTATCAGAATAAGGGGGAGACAGATACCCTCAGCTCGACTCAACAGTGAGTTTAATGGATTCACTTTCCCCCATTTAGCTGTACCAATTTCCTTCATTCACACTTTCTCCTTCATTCACTCTTTCTCACTCACTTATTCTTTCTCACTTACTCACTACCTAGTATATATTTTCCGCCCACATACTCATTCACTCATGTACACACACACACGCTCTCTCTCTCTCCTTCAGTCTCTCCACATTCTCCCCCCCAAGCTCCACCCGCAACCAATCTCCCCGTCATGACCATGGTGCGAGGCCTGTTCCGGCCATCAGACACACACGGTACAATACATTACGTAGCAGGCTGCTGCCGCATGCCCCAATGTACAGTCACCCCCATGCAGGCCTTCCCCAGCGCCCCGGAATCGTCCTCCGCCCTCTATAACCTCCACCTCCCGACCCTCTCTCCCCAGACTAGCCTCGTCTGCTTATCTACGCTCTCCGGCCGCCCGTCACGGTGGGACGGACGGGCAAGCAAGCAAGGCGTCCCCTCCTGGCGGGCCAGCGCACAGGTAGGTTTCTCTTCCCCCGGAATCCCTGGGGGTCGGTTCCGGCTTGTCTAGCCGACTCAAATACAGGTTCGCAGCAATGGACGCGACCAGCCCGAGAAGGAAGAAGAAAAAAGTTGTTTGGTCGTCGCTATATGCGCCACGGCCACACCCACCACCACCCGAGCACTCCCGGAGCACCATCCTTCGCTCGCTCTTCACCTTGTGCCCAATCAAGATGTCGAGGTGAAGTCATAGATCCTACAAACTGCCGGTTCATCGTTACAAACTACATAGAACCTCACCGCATCAAACGCTCCCCCCTTTGTGGCAGCCCTCGTCGTCCACCATCGTCATTCAATGATGCCCCACCATCCAAAGACGTGCTCTCCCCTCTGACCCCGCCACATCCCGCGACAGCATAAACTCGCCTCGGGCTAACCGCTCCACGCTTTACCTCTCCCGCAATCGCCTCAGCACGCCCCGCACATCCGCTCCCCCAAGAAGAAAACAAAATCCCTTCTCCATCGTCCAGCAATCCGTGAACCCACCTCGACTTTCCTCCCCCGCCTCCCCCCGCCCTTCCGTTCCAATGGCATCACCAGCAACCCTCTCGCTCGCCGGCGTTCCCTTTGCCGAGCACGGTGCCAACTGGGACTCGGCATGGCGCGACTCCAGAACTCCCTGGGACCGCAGTAGCCCCTCAATCGCCCTCCACGACCTGCTCTCCCAGCGACCCGACCTCGTCCCTCACGCCCAGCTCCAGGACCACCGCGGCCTGCCCCTCCGCGATGCCACCGGCGCCGTCGAGAAGAAGAAGGCTCTCGTGCCCGGCTGCGGCCGCGGCCACGATGTGCTGCTGCTGAGCTCCTGGGGTTATGATGTCTGGGGCCTCGACTACAGCGTCACGGCCAAGGAGCGCGCCATTGAGAACCAGAAGAAGGCGGATGCCGAGGGCCTCTACAAGCCTGTAGAGGGCATCGAGAAGGGCGCGATTCATTGGATCACCGGCGACTTCTTTGGCCAGGATTGGACTCAGAGCATCGGTCAAGACCCCAAGTTTGATTTAATCTTTGACTATACGGTACATTTATTTTTTCCCGCGTCAACCCCCCACACGCCATCGGTCCGACCTCCTCATAACGCCTGGAATCCTTTGTGCTCTTTTTTTTTATTTTTATTCTTTTATAGGAAGCAAATGCAGTGACTAACTAGCCAGTTTCTATGCGCCCTCCCCCGCGAAGCCCGGCCTCAATGGTCCAAACGCATTGTCGAGCTGCTCGCCCACACCGGCCGCCTCGTCTGCCTCGAATTCCCGACGACGAAGCCCATGTCCGCCGACGGTCCGCCGTGGGGCGTCTCCCCAGAACTCTACGAGGCCCTCCTCGCGGCGCCCGGCGACGACATTGCCTATCACAGCGACGGCACGGTCGACGAGACACCCAGCCCGAAACCTCGCGCCGACGGCTTACATCGACTGAGCCTCATCAAGCCCCTCCGCACGCACAAGGCAGGCACCGACGACAACGGCACCGTCCTCGACTTCATCTCCGTATGGAGTCGGTAGGTAGCCCCTCAATGAGTCTGCTCCAGATTTCCCCCATTTTTTTTCTGTGTCTTGCTATTTTTATCCCTGATACCAAAACCGCTGTACATAACCATTACAGACAGATATAAAAGTATAGAGATCATTTCTTCTTCTTCTTCTTCTTTGGTTTATACTCGCCATATTCCCCCTCTTTATGGCGCCTTTCGCAGTGAATTGTAGTGCTCTCCCAGCCCGTATCCATGCCTGTAGTATGCCAGCCACAACGACTTGCCCGACGCTGTGCCCTCATCCTCGCATATGTTCTGCGTCGGCCCGTCCTGTACCACGCGGATCTCCGCCTTGTACCGCCGTGCAAGTGCCGTGAGCTCCAGCTGGCCCCCCCACTCGGCCGTGTCCTGCATCTTGCGCGCGTAACCCTCCAGCTCCTCCTCGAGGAAAGGCGCAAAGTCGTCCGGGTGCTCCAGCATGTAGGCGGCCGCGGCGCGGCGCACAATCTTGTACGCCGGCTCCTTCCCGGGCTCGCCGCCGAGGGGGATGCCGTTCTGACCCAGCTGGTCGGCCACGGCGGAGAACAGGCAGTGGCCGTCGGGCACAATGTCCTTCTCCACGAGGCCGTTTGTCTCAAACGTTTTCTTCATCGACTCGCTCTCTTTGGCGCGGTGGTCGGTCATATTGGACGCCTCCTCCTCGGCCCGGATCGCGGCGGCCTCCTGCTCCGCAGCACGGCGAGCCATGCGTTCCTTCTGGCGGTTACGCTTCTTTCCTGGTTGCTGTTGTTGTTGCTGTTGCTGTTGTTGTTGCTGTTGCTGTTGTTGCTGTTGCTGTTGGGGCCCCGATACACTAAGTTTTTCCATCGCTTTATTTATCTCCTCCTCCTCCTCCTGCTTCTCCTCGGTTTTGTCCTCGGTCTTGTCCGGCTCGTCGCCCTCGTCGTCCTTCCCATGGCCGCTCAACGCACCAACTTCAGCGGCGTGTCGCTCACGCGTTTTGCGCTCCATCTCGGCACACTCGTCGTTGACGCCCTTGCGGGTCTTTTTGGTCGCATTCTTCTTCTTGCCCGTTATGCAGCCCTGCAGGTCCTTGAGCTCGCGTCGGTGGCGAGCCTGGACTTGGTCCAACGTCTCGGCGGGGGAGGGGGACTCCATGGCGAAGGGGGGGGGGGGGGGGGTTTTAAAAAATAAAAATAAAGGGCAAAGAAATTTTGGCGCAGAAATTTTCCTTCGCTACCACGAAACGGAGAATGGGAGGGCCTGTTGAGTGAAGCCCAGCTGGGAAAGCACAAAGAAAACGCGACAAAGAGGATGAAGCTTGAAAAGTGAGCTCTCAGAAAGTCGTTGTCCATCGCGGGGTAGTGGCAAAATTCATCAGCGCTGAGACATGGTGGGGCACACCGATTCTAGTTGTCAGGCTGTCTACAGATTAGTATTAGAGGATTGACAAGCTAAACATTTGATTCAACGTCAGTGAATGAAACCATCAGAGTATACAAGCACTAATATATTGATTCAGGGTCAAAAATACCGAAATTTAGTCTTCACGCTCCGTTTCCCCGTCCGGTTGTTAATGTAACAGAGGAGCAAGACAAATGATATCATCCCATGGCCTATACGATTAGCAATCAACGTAGCATTTATTCACCATTTCCACGGAGCTTTCCATTGCAAGAGAGAAAAAACAGACGCTACGGCATTTTGATAGATACGGAGTGATCCGGGTTTTCATTACGAATTCCAGACTATCGTTGAGGTACAAAATCTTTCTGGGCCTGCTACCCAAACCAAAGGCTACCATGGCCAATGGTATAATGGGCAAGATAAGAGGATTTGGCCACTAAGTTGAAACAAATAGAGATAGAGAATGGTGCAATGCAAACGTAACGGGATCAGCTAGGTCTGGGGCCTAGCCCTGTTATATCATCTTACCCAGATCCCACCATCTCCACCACTGTACAAACCGAAACAAGGTCAGGACGAAAATCTGGTTTGTAAGATAAGAATGCCTTCATATTTGTGAGGGTTAGATTTCTATTCTTTTCTTGTTTATCGCTATATAACTAAGGAGACTGCATCACATTAAAGAGAATGACAAATATCCCTGGTTCAGAACCAGGACCTTTTTCAGTTTTCATGGGTTCGCCCCTAATTTTGTTCGTAGTCACAACGTTTCGTTGCCAACGCCCATCTCCAAGCCAAATACTGCCTGCTATCCGTGATAGTTTCCCATATCCTCAGACCTTTTCTGAGATTCCTCATTTCCTCTCTTTTTCTGTTGTTACAATCAATCGAGCATAATGCCCAAACGCCACTCCACCAGTTCCATTGAAGCCATCATAACGGCCAAAATGAGAAATCTGCTATCAAAAAATAATGTACAGAAAAGGGTATAGAATTTTGCTCGCTCCAAATTTCCAAAAATCCATCGCTGAAATGTGCAAGAGTTACCCTAAAAGGCAATAGCACAGCTGAAGGGCTTAGAATCCCTTGAAGGGGTCATCTCGGAAAAAGTCTTCTTCTCCAGCAGTTTTGCTACCGTAATAATCGCCGGTTCCCCGAGTTCCTCTGGAGCTGTAGCTGTCCTGGTGGCGACTCCGACTCTGTCTCCTTCGATGCTCTTTACTCCGTCGCCGCACTTCCTGTCTAAACTCATCCTGCTCGTCCGGGTAATCATTGAACTGAGAAAATGCGAGGGGACTAATGAAGGCCTCCATTCGCACCGTACCGATAGCGTCAAAGAAATTGCTAGGCCGCGAAGAAGCCTCCGAGGTTCTCTGAGATGCCGTTTGGCTCATGCCCCATGTTCCTGTGCTTGACGCCTGCGATTGGTAAATATCTGAGGATCCAGCCGTGTTGATACTGGCCCCGGCGGTGCTGTTGGTTGCGGCGTGGTGAACTCCTCCAGCAGGTCCAGAAAAGCCTCTGAACGAGAGTGGAGGAGGGACATGTCCGCCTGTGTTGCTGCGCTTTCGAACATGAGAGGCGCCAGGGGGTGGTGGGTTGTTTCGTTCGTGGAAGCGTGGAATGAAGGGAGGCTCAGCGGCATCAGCCGAACCATCCCGTGAGTGGTTACTTGAAATCACTCCAACTGAGTCAACCATTGAAAATGAGAGAACATCACCCATCTGTGACGATGGTGCACTCGGGATGCTTGGTACACTTGGCACAGGAGCCTTAGGAGCATGACCACGGCCTTTAGCCAATCGAATCGAGTCCCGAATACCACCTCGCTTGAGTTTTGTTTTGGGCATCTCAAATTCAGGCAGTGGAGCAGGCCGGTCAATTTGGGGATGTGTAATGTTCTCTGGGACAGCTTGCGAGGAATGTGCCAGGAAAGACAAGGCCGTCAGCCAAACGTAATGACGCTCGGCAGATGTAGCTGTGAATTTCAAGGCTCGTTGGGGGGTCAGAATCAAAATAGACCGATTGAACACTGACGGTGAGCCTCGGGGGGTCGGGTTATCATCCTTGACATCCAGGACAGATTGAATGACAACTGGGTTTGTTAGTGTCTAGTATCATTTAAGCCGGGGTGGGCTACTTACGCTTTCGACCCGTCTTGCCCATGAGAGCGCTGCCCGAAGACGGTTGCTTGCTGCTCCAAAGGATTGACCTTTCATAGGGGGCAAGCCAAACCCATCTCTTGTGGCGGTCATTGCTGTTCTCATCTCTCATATTTGCCTCGGGGACTCCAAACGACTTTCTCCTGCGAACATATTTAAACATCCATTCTCCCACCATCGTTTGAGCAATCGCATCAACCACTGTGTTACTTTGCGTGCTTTCATTTATGGACCCATCACCGTTTGCAAGTGGAGGGTCACTGCTCATAGTATTGTCCGTAGTCACGGATAATTCGTGTTGGTGACGGTACTGCCGTGATCGGCTGCGAGGAGTAGTGATGTCATTTCTAGGCAGAGGAGGTAGTCCCGGGCTCTCGGGGGCCTCTGTAGATGGAGACAGCGGTGGAGGCGAACGGCTGCCTTGACGGCGGTATCGCTGATTCCGAGGCAATGCTGTAGCCGAACGCACCTTTCTAATGCTACCAGCCCGGTAGTGGCTACGACCTGTCCCTCGACGAGTAAGCATCTCACCACGTGTCGGGCTTCGCTGACCATCACTGGGGACGCTCGAACTGCCAGGAAGCTTTCTCGAGCTGGCCCTCGTGGGGATCGGGAAGGGCGGGTTATTTGACTCTGTCAAACTGGGGCTCCTAGCTCTGCCTTGATGGCTAGCAATTCCGCTTTGGATCATTGCAGCCTTGCGCATCACACTTGCACGGTTGGATGACATAGCAGCTGGGCTCTTCTCAAAAATACGACCAGACTTGACGGACGACATACGCACGGGCATATCCTTGTCCTTATTCTCAGAGAAGTAGCTCATCATGTCGTTAGCAAACGGCTTAACAGAACCACGCGGCACCTGCTTAATTACAACCTGTTCAGGCGAGCCAGGGATAGTACCGTTAGTTGTTACTGTGCCAGTTGAGCTGCGCTTCGACTTTTGGGCTGTGATGGACTTGGGTCTCGGTGCAGACAAGGCAGTGCGGTATTCAGAATCACTCATATCAAAGTCGCCAAATTCGTCCACCTCATCGGAGCTACCGCCATCAAACCCAGCAAAGAGACTACTGAATCTGTGTGGCCGTCGCATTGGGGCCTTTTGACTCGAGAGGGGACCATCGTCGTTGTTGCCTGGATAAGCGTCCCGAGTAGCTTCGCAATCGGCGATGAATATCGGCGACGGTGGCAAGTCGGGCGTTTCTCTTTTCGTCAACCTACGCGGGTTGCGAGGAGGAACGCTGCCTGGAGTATTGCCTGGAACTGGGGTGAAAGTCTTTGGCGGATCAACAATGAGTGGTGGGTTAGGGGAGGAGGGTCGGGAGGTGATGGAAGAAGGCTGGAGGTGAGTCGGGAGGCGAGCCAATCGCTTATCAATTTGGATGCCTTCTGTCTGAACGCCAGCCTCGGATGTGGCAGCCGGAGCCAAAATACTGACTTGGCAACCAAAATCCTTAAAGTGCTGAGGTAAACGAGGTTCTCTCGGAGTGGTGGGACGGCTGGTAGGGGGGTGGACGCTAATACTGGGGATCGCCGGTGGCGGGGAGGGTGGCATGGGAGGAAACTCAAAAGCGCGGGTAAGAGGCTCAGGAACGTCGGTCTGCGTGCATGATGTGACCATCTCTGGTTTCTTAATCTCAACAGGGGGTGGTGGCGGTGGTGGCGGCCGGCTGGGGGATTTGGGAGTCTTTGGCGGGGTCAATGGAGGGTCCTCCATAGTCTGTGAAGATGTCGACACCATCACCTTTCTCACAGTAACCGTCTCAATCGAGAGAGGCCGAGCCGCATGCACACGCTTACGACTCTGATTTGCCTCAATCTCTCCCTCGGCACGAGGCGAGTACTCAACTTCCGGTGACTTGCTACGTGACAGCACGGGCTCGGGAGTCGAAGGCTTCGAAGGTGTCATCTTAGGAGAAGGAGGAGGGGAGAACTGAATTCCCGAATCCACATAGGAAGGCTTGGGCGCAGGGGTCTCAGCCTCTTCATCTTCTCCCTCCAGTGCCTCAAGGACCGACTGGTTCATAAACAGTCTGCTCCGGGCAACACTTCCAGACCGCTTAAGGCTTTCCAAACTTTGGTTTCGACGGTGTATTCGGCTCATGACACTATCCCGACTGAAATTGCGAGAGTGGATATGATGGTAATTAGAAAGGGCGCTTTCGCGTCCATCAAGATCGCTCTGCTCATCATCGTCAAAGTTCAGCTCATCGGCGAGCGATTTTCCGTTGGGCTTCATGAAGCCCGACCCTGACATGACTGAGAAACGTATGCTGTTTGTCATACTCATAGTTCGAATACTGGCACAATCGTTCTCCCGGCCGCTCTCCTCAGCTTCGCTGTCCAGGCCATGGCCTTCGGCATGCTGGGCCTGGGCCGCTTGATATGCAGCCACCTCGTCGAGCACGACTTTTAGTCGGCTCTCGGTGATATGGATTTTGCGCTCATACTTGCGCTTCTCCTCTTCCCATGCTTCCTTCTCCTCAGCCAAGAGCCGATGGACCCGTTCCGAATCTTCTTCCTGTGTTCGAATCTTCTTCTGGGCAGCCTCTAGGCGTTTCTTCGTCTCGGCAACAGATTCAACAGCTTCATCTCTTTCTCGGGCCAATTCCCCTAGGGCTGATGAGGTTCCTCCTTCGAGGAGAGAAAGCTGTCGCTTGAGGGATCGGCTCTCCTTGCCAGTGTTGGCGAGGTTTTGTTGCAAAGTATCCCGCTCCTCCCTCGTCGTGTGGAAAGAGGATTCCAGTGTCTCAATTATTTTAATCTTCTCTTCCTGGTCTCTCCGGAGGGCCAAGATTTCAGACACCAAGTTAGCATGAAGAGTCGGGGTAAATCTGCGAGGATCCAGAATACTGATGGTTTCGTCGGTGGCCAGATCTTGTGACGAGCGTCGTGAACCCTTCTGGCGAGCTGGCGAGATTGATTTACCAGATTTACCTGGTGGCGTAACGGAGCGTCGGGATTTTCTTGTGGTACTTGAGGGAGTACGATATGGCGTATCCTGTGGCGTCGGCAACGAAGTGGCCGCCGGACCACTCAGATACTCGTCGTCAGTCTCCCAGGCACCCATTTTGAGTGATCGCTTGCTGCGACAAGCAAGTTCTCAAATCAACGAGAATTGAAAATGGCCAGGTTCGACATCAAATTGGTGTCTTATTCGACAGGCAGGAAAGGGTGGGTTTGGTTCAACCACCGCTCAAAAGAGAGCAGTCAGTTCTCAACTGCGGTGATCCTTGCACTCAGCAGCCTGCAATCAGAGAATGACACAAAACGGTTTCCGTGTGGTGAATGTTACATCAAGGAGGCACTGTTCCCCGCCAAAGTCAGCACACGCAAAAGCAATATGGCCATGGATGCAAGGATGTCCAGAGATGGCCTCCCCAATGACCGTGAAGTTGTGGCTTTTTGGAATGACTTACGAGGGAGATCGAGTCAAGAAATACGGAGGTGGGAAAAAGAAAAGAGCGAGGGCCGTGCCTGTCAGTTTAATGACAAGTTAGCATAAAAATCGTGGTATCTAGTAAGGCATCGGCTGATGATCAAAGTCATGAGCCAGTGCAGGCAATACTCGGTGTCATCACGGACCTTTGGAACGATAGGAGATTTAGCGAAAAGAAAAATGCCCGACTCCGGACAGGCTGTAACGTCCGTGGTAGATGGGATGGGATCGCGACAGTCAGTGCGTGCGAAGGATCGGCCGTGCGGCGTCTATCGTCGGGGTGTAGCTCAGTAGGATTGTCAATTCGTTTATGTACAACTTGCTGTAACTGTGTCGTCTCAAGAGCGGACAGGTCCGGGGCAAAAAATCAATGTGGTCGTAGTCGTTGAATAGAAAGGAGAATGGGTATGGCTGGAGGCCGGCCGCCAAAGTCAAGGTACAGAACAAAGGAATGACACAAACTAAGTAGAGCCAAGTCAGTAATCACCACGAGAAAATGCGCCGCTGTAAGCTCGGTCGCGCTATGGCTTCAGCCGAAACGGGGAGTTGGTAGATTGAGCCCTCTTTCCCCCTTCATGATGATGAGGCAGCGCACTTACTGGAAAGTAGCAACAATTGGGAGTTTGAAGCCCGACGTTGTCGTTTACGGACTCTGGAGCAGCCGACGCGACATGACCTCTTGTGAGAGCAGACGACGCGACGGACGGTGCGACGAGTGGTATGTGGGAATTGGATGTAAGTGTCGAGGGGAGCAGGGCGAGGGGCATCAAGAGGCAGCACCACCAGCACCAGTCCAGGCGGAGAGGAAGCGACTTGGTAAATAGAGGGAAAGAGTGCGAAAGGAGACGGGGCATAGGAGGCGTCGGCTACGTAGTATGCGGAGGGAATAACACCAGGGCGCCAGAAGGCGATCAGAGCATGAGCGGGTGCAGAGACCCAAGACCTTGTTTTGTACCCACTTGCATGGGCGTTCGCCGGTGCGGACCATGCCAAAGGCAGGCAAGGACAGGTGAGCAGCGACGAGAGCTGTGGAGGAGTCTGGATAGAGGGCGAAAGTGGTCATGTCCCGTTGAGTCGACAGCTGCAAGACGAGGAACATGCAGTAGCTAGTGTCAGAGCCCACGCTTGTCGACACTGGTACGTACCAACAGAGCCGGCAGGGGGTTAGACAATCGATATTGCACATTAGACAAGGGCCCCGGCTTTTTTGGGCGGCGCGGGAGGGTGGAGGCAGCCCGGAGACCCGAGAGGACGGGCATGGCTGCTTTGATTAAGGGTCGGCGAGGCTTGTTGACTGACAATTGGAGATGGAGGGGTGACGTTGAGAGGAACAAGGGCGCGGAACAGGCTGACGGCAGCAAGGGCGTTGGAGGAGTTGGTTGGATACCAAAAATGTCGACTAATCAGTCATCCATGGGACGCGAGAGAACACAAAGCGGATATCCAACCAACTCGGAACAGTCTATCACTCAGGGCGCCCTAGCCGTTCATGTCATCCCATCTTCAACAGTTCCCGTGATTCGATTCGAGGTCGATCGAGTCCCGTCCCGTCGCGTCTGTCATGTTTCTCGGCTCTCTTACATTGATTGACACTGGCTGCCGCGCCATCCAACTCTCAATTGGCGTCGCCAGACCAGGGCATCGACTAGGCTAGCCTAGACGGACATCGGCCGGCTTGGTTGGGCAGTATGCAATAACAGGGGTCCATCCACCCACACATCACAGAGAGACCCTTGCAATATCAATTCTGGTTCACTTCCAAATACACACACACGCACAGGAACGTGGACAGACTAGGAGCAGAGGCTGTTGAGCTGGTATATTGGTGCTGGTGCGATGTCTGTCTGTGCCGCTGCCCCGAAGCGAGCATCCATCTCGAAACGACGATCTAGATTTGCGAGCATGTGGTGTGTGAGAGTGGGAACCCACAGGAAATTTCGCACATTTTCGGTTGTTTTTTTTTATCTAGAAAAGATTGCTCAGGCTCAAATAGGCAGGAATCCTACCTGTCTGAGCTTCACTTCGCTCCAATGTCTACCTACATAGATAGGTACAAGTTTCTTCAAGCCTTCAGGGGACCGTCGAGACGATGGCGCCTCGTAGCCTCTACCCACTTACGGCGTGGTTTGGCAGCCCCGCTCCCCGGGAAAGCTCCCCTGGGATACACCACTAACGCACCTACTAACCCCCCCTGGGAATCACTCGAGGTCCCTTCTGGAGCCTGCGGGGTTGCTGCAGCGGGTCAGTAAAAGTGGTCCGGTTGCAATTTCCTCCTCGATGATCCTACCTGGTGCAGGCGGGTCCTCTTCCATTTCCACACAACACGAGAGCACAAGGAATATGCCTGATGCATGCTACTGTGTAATTCATTTGTACATCCAAACAAGCAACGAAACGGTTCGCCCGCCGCTAACCTGCATATTTCGCTGCAAGGCCGGCCCTTGTTTTCCTCATTCGTTAACCTCAGAACCAAATCACCTACTTGTGCGGTACTGTACTGTCCCCCCTCCCCCTGTTTATTTCGTCAATCAAGCCTCAGAAACCTCTCAATTGTCACCTCCTCTTAAATCATGGTGTGAGAGGCGAGATCCAGGTCAGCATTTTGGTATCCCTCAGGGTCGCAAGGGGGCTATCAAGCGTTGGCCCATTCGCAAAAGAGGGTCGCTTCTCGTGTTTCCAGGCCTAGCACAAAGAAAAGGCAAGGTTCGGATTAAAGTACCTCGAAAATCTCAAACAGCCTGCCACTTACCTTCAGACTTAGTAGTTGAACCTAAGTGCGAAGTTAGCATGGTCAAGGTCCAGCAACTAAGGATGCCAGGAAATAATCAATGTACGCATGTTAATTCATTCTGTATGCAACAAACGTCACGATGCTCTTCAATCAAGTACGATATCCTTCCAACTCCTTGGGCAGGCAGAAGGCCATATTGCCTAACTCCATACCCAGATATTATCACCGTCCATAAGATGCAAGATTTCGCCTACGGCCCGTGGATCAGGCGAAGACGAAAGCAGGGGGGGTTTATGCCAGGGAAAAATCAACTCCAGAGCAGGTCTCAGCCAATACCATCCCATATCATGTGCCTATCAGCATCCATGGCCCTCGCCCATCCCTCCTCCATGCCCGGCCACACCAATGAAGCTATATTAGACACACTGCATCCGTTAGGCGATTGCCGAATACCTCGCATACTCCGCCATCGTACCCTAAAATTAGCCCGGTCCCTTGCCTGGCCAAAAGAAATAAAATGGTGGTCTTGGTCGTCACTGTTGTTCAATTATGCCGCGCAAGGGGGTGCCCAGAGCCTTTCTGGATCGTATACGTACATCATACATGATCATAAAATCTCTTGGGCATCTATTTTATTTCATACTGAGAAACATGCCAACAAGACAGCTAACAAATGACACGGGCGGTGGGTTTTTCCCAAGATGTCCAGGGCCACCCTGACCAGACGACCGCAACCCAGAAGCATCCTTGTACCTGAAAGGCCCGAGGATCTCGCGTATGCAATATGCACAGCAATTCCGCTTCATACAGCACGCGCCAACATGCACGTATGCTCATCCAGCCGCTGTACCCCAGATGGCGGCTGCTTCCCAACTCCACCACGGTCTCGATTAAATAAATTGCTTGTATGAACACATTCAGAAACTTTTATCACTGTATCGGAACCACCTCCTCATGAATAATTGTCCAATCAGGCTCGCAAACCTCCGTCCTTCGACTGCCTGAGTGTCGTCCGTGTGCGGACTCGAGACACAAGGTACAGGAAAAGTTACAGATACATCTCCCGCGTCAGTTCGGTGTTTAACATGACTCCGAGACCTGCCTAAACCAACTGGCAATTGGACTGATTGTGCACGGCGGTCAAGGCCAAAGCAGAGACAGTCAGTCGGCCGTTGAGCAAACTGCCGTAAGACTGGCCAATGCCTCTGCTCTCCGATGTCCCCGGCGCGATGGGCTGCCAGCACGTGCGTAAAAGAGTTTCCACCAGGCCCTGGTTTTCTGACCTTCTATGTTACATTGACGAGGGCACTATCGCCCATGATCTGGCTACGGATGCAACCCCTATTGCTCCGCTGCTGTCGCTGTCACTATCACTCCAGCACGCGGATCGTCGTCACCGCGGCCGTTGCGGGAGCGCCTCTCGTCTCATCTCACAGCCACGCCACCTGCCATCCGCCACCACCAATTCCCACCAGTCGCTCCCAGAAGCTTTCATCTGCGACGCTGGCGCGTGATGCCATTGCTAACCTGGGCACCCAAAACACGTCGTTTGAAATTAGTCCGAGCCGGCTTCTTGGTTCCCGCTCCCACCTCAGTCCCATCAGATCCACAGCAGCCATTTCTCCAGTTCATTACATGTACCAACCCATGAGGGGCGCGGCCGGCCTGGGCGGCCTTGAGAGCGAAGAGGGGGAGAAAAAAAGAAGCAATTCTTCATCGCCCACCAGCGAGACCCCACGTCAACTGAAGACCCAGCTAGGCTTTTCCTAAAATGGACTCTATAATCCCAACCCGTGCAGGGCCAGGGCTTAAAGCATCCTTTACGATGACGAGTACTTGTTTGCCAGAGACAGCCCTTATTCTCCCCTCCACTTTCCCCGTCCCCTAATCAAGAGCCTGCGGCGAAGCCAATCTAGACCCCTCGACAAACAATACACGCCCTAGCTTGTCATAGTCGTAGTGTTCTCCCGCTCAGCCGCGACAGTTCGTGATCTTCAAGCAATCCATGCTCGGTGAGAGAAGTGAACGCATCCATGTCCCAGCCCGTCATCAATAACTACGACCCAATACCAAAAGACGTCAAATGTCCGAAGCCACTTATAAAATAAAAAAACCGCTCGGGGCGGCGTGCTTTCGCGTCTTTTGGCCCATTTCTGTCTTTGCCATGATTTTTTTTTCCCTTCCAGTCATGCCGTGCGCCAACTCCCAATTCAGAAGACACCTAGCCTTGGGGCCGCCGCCACTGCACATTTCCAGTGGAGCGTTGGCTCTCGGAAGCATTGGGGAAAGTATCCCGGATGACTTCCGGCACCGAGGGACGAATACCCCCTTGGGATCCGCGTCTCCTCGCCTCTTTGTCGGCAATCATCAACCTGTCGATGCAGCCCACTCGGCCAGGGATGGTGTCTAGCGCCTCGTGGGCTGCCCTCACAGCTGGATTTTGCCTATGCTGACGGCTTGGAGCTGGCAGAGAAAAAAGCAATGATCATCTCTCACCGTCGCCGCCACTCAACACGCGGCCGTCTCAAAGGTGTGTTTGAGGTCTTTTGTCATCCTCAGTAGCGTGCTTGCATTTGTATCATGGCGCCATTGGTCTGGTTAGCCCTTGTCTACTCCGTCCCCCCGATCGTCGGCGTTGACGTTGATGATCGTCATGGGGGGATGTGATAGGAGAAGGTTTCTTTTCCCCAGTAGAAGAGCCCTCGCCTCATGACCGTCTGGACGCTGTCTCAACTCGGACCCTTTCGTGTGTCTTTTTGCAATGCAGGGCTTTACCATCCCAGCCATTCACCGACATTCAGAATTGCTGCCCCCGACTGAACTAGAAATCTTCCAATAAGGTTTTGGTTTCCATGTTGCAAATGCAGGTCGCACCCGCCGTATGTGCGGGATCGGTTGGTTGAGCTGCAAGGGATAGGCAACTGTCCCAATGATAGCAACTCCTCAGCCCTGAAACATTATATTGTCTTGCTAGGGAAGAAAACTGAGCAAGGCAAAGAAAAGGAAGAAGGAGAAGGAAAAAATAAGTCATAGATGTCATCAAACGGCATGTCAACTCACACCCACATTCATGACAATTAAACATGCTGCTAATATGACGGTTGGCCAACCACATGTTGCGCCGAGACCTACTGCACTGCCCGCAGCAGTAGACGTTGATATGGGTAACATAACATTCGACTTCAAGCGGTCGGGCTTTGTCCGTGTTTCTGCTGCCTACTGTCATTTCCCGCATTGCCTTTTTTTGGTGCAGAGAGTTCTCAACCTCATCTATCCTGTGTTTGGCAACTCCACACTCCATACCCCACACTATAATAAGTGAGCAATCGCCGATATCTGCTCACCTTGTTCAATGTTTCGAGCACTATATCTTGGCCGAGGAAGATGGAGAAACGCTTGGCTGTATTGGGAGAATAATGCAGAGTTTTGCGACTGGCCATGTTGCCAGGTTGTTGTATTTGTTCTCTCGGTTGCACATTTCCCCAGCAAAGCTCCATCAGCCATCTACACGGGTTGATCAAAACCCAGCCCCCAAGGTGCATGCCAAGTTCAATGTAATTCCTATCAACATGATATCAGCCCTAAATGAGATGCATCTTAATTTTGAGTATTTATTCCCGCACATCCACTCGCTCTTCGTTAATACCTGCATTACATCAAGCAACAAAAATCCAGGGGACTCATGCCGCGCAAAACAAGAGCAGGGTTTCCATCATAAAGAG
Source organism: Calonectria henricotiae (assembly GCA_020623695.1). Taxonomy (NCBI): domain Eukaryota; kingdom Fungi; phylum Ascomycota; class Sordariomycetes; order Hypocreales; family Nectriaceae; genus Calonectria; species Calonectria henricotiae. The sequence goes on from JAHVYB010000195.1 coordinate 19,046, forward strand.
AGAGAAAAGAAATTCGCTGCATCCCACCAGTATCCTATCACATATGAGCCCCGCGCTCTGAGGGGCCAAGGCGCTTAGGGAATGCTTTTCAACGGCGATTGTCTCCATGCCCATGTGGCCCCAACTGCAACCACCAACCGAAATGCACAGCGATGTGGGTACGGTATTTAGGGGCTGCATATTTTCAAACAAGAATGCATCTTCATCCAGATTGCTTCCGATGTCTACAAGGTTTATCAAACAAATGTGGCACGAGTTGAGGATGCACAGTCAAAACGTTATCGCAGCCCCATCCTCCCTGTGAATGCAGTACTCGTTGCGGAAACGAAGTCTGTTCACCCCCGAGTACTAGCATTCCGAATCATATCATGCTTTCGCGCAAGCGATGCAATCTTCTCATCGGCCCATATTGGGTACTTGCTCAGGCTCTCGTACCACTGTACAACACTGCCGATCTATGAGCTCTTGTCAGCCACATTTCTTAATGTTCCGAAACCGCGTCGGTGCTCACCAAAAAGGCCCAAGAGCCGATGTACGTCGACAACGTCACCGCATACTCGACTGCCGGGTGCAAGATGCCAAAGCCCAGCACTCCACAGAGTGTAAACCCGATGGCTCCTATCAAGTTCCACAGTCCTATATGCCATCCAAGAACCCCCGGCGCGGGGATATACCAACGAGGCTGTACCTCTATCATAAACAAGACACTTGATACTATGAACCCAATGCCCCCAATAACCTGGGGGGCCCAGTAGACCCCGTTTTCAGCTGGTTTGGAGAGGTTGTTCAGAATTGGTGGGATAGAAGCGATTCCTGCGATCCAGAAGATGGTAGCGCCGATCATCTGTGAGAAGCAAGCCAAAAAACCAACCTCCCGAAAGTAGTGTGTTTTGAGTTCATACCATGTTGGCCACCAAGACCACGTCCTTGAAGCTTTTGTAGCACCGGGGGGGCTACTTCCAGACTTGGCACCAGTGGCATGTGCTTCTCTGACAAATGATTGCTTTTGGGCATGCGAGTGCCGACATTGGTGGGCTTTATGGACGTGTAGAACCCCGTCAAGCGACTCTTCCACCGCCCATCCGAAACAGTCAGATCGATTCTCATTGACGGCCTCGAGCATTAAAAGCACCGAGCCAAACTCGAATACGGTGGCTCCTATCATTGCTGTAAGGCCAGCACCCCAGGTTGTCTCGCCTGGAAACTCTGACGATGGGTTCTCAACCGGGAGCCAAGAGAAGAAGCCATTGATAACCCAGATAACAGATCCTATAATGTGTCAGCACAATCTTGCCATTGAAGAACGATGAACCACTTGCCAATCGTAAAAACAACAGCTACATCGTAGGAAACATCCCATGCGGGATATCTCACAAACATCTTTGCAATTCCGCGGGCAGCTTGCTGCCATGTGTTTGTTAGCCTCGGTGCCTTCGCCGAGGCATGTTTTCCTGGGTGACGATCGAGAACGACAGCGTGTCGACCCTTTCTATTGTCCCGACTTCTCCAGAGATACGCCGCCTTTACGGGCAGGTGGCCAGATGTCGTTCCGGCAGCCTCATGCCCCTCTCTTGGTGATGCGGCAGGCTGCTTCTCAGCTGTGATGTAGCGCTTTGTAGGGTTCAGCGACTTGAAGGGCCCTGTGCTATGTACCGCTCGATAGTGGCGACCCAGGAAGTGATCCCGTTTTTCTGGCATGGTGGGATCTCCTTGTCGTGCTTAATGTGCCGCCATGGTAGATTGTTGCATTTTCCTGGTAATTTATTGGGGGAGGGGGAGGGGCTTAATGGTGTGAAGCAACAATAGTACGGATTTTACGTTGACGGGTGAGGAATAGCCCCTCGTCAGATACAAGGTACGTTGCCGTGTTTCCGACGCCACCAGTTTGGATCCCCCTGCTTGATCGGATACCAAGAGTATTGGAAAATCATACCAAAACAATAGTATACCATATCATACCGTGTCAAATCCAACTAGATGAATGGCGTAGCCAACCGTGACACAATTGGTGTATGTCGTTGGGCTGTCCGAATGGTTACCCTACAGTGCTACCTGCTATGTACCGATATCAGGCCGTATAAACTCAATATGATGACCAAATGCCAAAGCGTATTCGCATTTGTCTAGTGCGGTTCCATTGGGGTTTTTACAAGTAAAACTAATGTACGGCTATTCAACATGCCATGCGTTGCATTTCGTCATCAGGCTCTCCTCAACACATCATGTGACCACTCTCACCCAATGTGCTTAATCTCGCAATTTAAGGAAGAACCAACCTTCTCAACCACAATGAGACAATTGCGCTCAGACACCGAGAACCATCAAATTCACAACAATCATGTCGCCCGGAATAATCTCATCGCTCGCCAACGTCAAAGCCCTCACTTTTGATGTCTTCGGTACTGTGGTTGACTGGAAGTCTTCAGTTACCGAGGAGCTCATCCTTCGATCACATCGCAAAATAAACTCCGAAATCTCGCCACAATTGAAGAGTGAGCTGGATAAAATAAGTGGCCAAGACTGGGAAAAGTTTGCCTTGGAGTGGCGTGGTACATATGCGGTATTCACTAGATCCTTCAATCCCCAAGCGGATGTTTGGAAAACTGTCGACCAACACCTCCATGACAGCTTGATTGAGTTGCTTGAGAAATGGAATCTCAAAAATCTATACACTGCCACTGAGATCAAGTCTCTGAGCCTTGTTTGGCATCGCCTTCGCCCTTGGGACGACTCGCCTGGGGGGCTGAAGGAGTTGAGCAAGACACATGTCATTTCTACGCTTTCTAATGGCAATACGGAATTGCTCCGCGATCTGGACGACTTTGGAGACCTGGGATTCGATAAGTTCCTCTCGGCGGAGGACTTCAAAGTCTACAAGCCAAACCCGATTGTATACCGGGGTGCTGCGCGGAAGCTGGGGTTCGAGCCTGGAGAGGTTGCAATGGTGGCGGCTCACCTCTTCGACCTCGAGGCGGCAAGCAAGTGTGGGCTTAAAACCATATATATCGAGAGGTCTCAGGAGGAATCGTTTCCCAAGGACGGGGAGCAGTATCAGGAAGCCAAGAAATGGGTTGATATCTGGATTTCGGAAGACCAAAATGGCATTGAGGCATTGGCTCGCGAATTGAAGAAAGTTGGATAAGCGGATTGCGTGATTATAAAATGAATTATATAAAATAACAGCCAGGTAGATGCAATATAGTGACGTAATAGTTGCCAATAACACGTTAAGAAACTGGAAACAATAGAATGCATAAATGGATGTATAGTACTTGATTTAGAGGTTCGAAAACTACGGACATCACATGCCTTATGACATCACTAGGCGTTGCAAGCCATAGCCTGTCTATGCAACCTGTCGGCCCAGCCTAGCCGTATTCCTGGGCTATAAAACCTGTATATTTAGGTTGGGCGGCGGTCACATGAGAGCCCTCGTCTGCCTCCCTACCTGGCTTGACATGGATTTCATCCCACCATTAGCCACATCCAATCACTGAAAATGGTTGTTGGGTGACTGAGCTATCTGCAGCTGCGTATACAATCCGTTTAGGATGGGACTGTTGACTCCTATCTAAGCTGTGGCCGCTGGGAATGGATATAGCGTACTTGGGAACCCTTGAACCGATGCCAAACCAATCAAGAAACCCGACTCGATTGCCCACAACCGGAAGGAATCCATGGGACATGTGGCGAGGGTGCGCCGGGTAGAACACGGGCACAACCGTTTTTGAGCCTCGGCTGCTGTATCGGGGCTGCATGCAAGCAAAAAATAAAGACATAGGGGGCACAGCACTCGCTATTGCCTACTGCGGTCGGGTGCTTCTCGCCTCGGAGAAGGATCCGAAAATGTCTTGAAGTGCCGCGATCAATGGAACGTCGCTGAGGCTCAAAAAGAAAAGTTACGAAAAGGGGTGTCAGTTCCGCCACACCCTCGTGTCTCAGCACAGCCTTCGTCTCACACAGACTGCAATGACCGGGAGCATCGCCACATCGGCAGGCAAGTGACAAGAGACCATGACACATGTTCGTCGTGGGCGTAGAAGCCAAAGGATAGGAATGAATAGAAAAATGTATGGATCAAACAAACCCGAAACTAAATCGCAAGATTGTAAATTCAGCATATATATTTGCCCCGTTTAATATATAGAGGGTTTCCTGGGCATAATGTGGTGAGAGACGTAGCTGCCTGCTAATCAAAGGGCGAGAAGAAAGGCAAAAAAGAAACATGCTCTGTCTGATGTGGCAAACTTGCCACATGCTAACCTCGCTTTGGGTGACCCGTCAAACCTCCGCTTGCATGAACGTTGAGAAACACGCAGACAAAGGGAACACAAACTCAAGAGCCTTGATCATCTGTCACCCTCAGACGAAACGAGGCGCATACGACATAGACCCCATTGGGGCTTCTCTTAATGCATTACCCAGCACGTAGCCGATCCGGGGGGAGGGCGAGCCCCAATTGGGTGGGCTGATCGGTTTACACCGTCCACCTGGGATCCTGGGGGAAAGTGAGAGGGTGCATACATGTGCCATATGCAACCGAGCCAAGATGGAAAATGTCCAACGACAGCTGTCTCGTTGATTGGCGTGAAAGCCGAGTCAAGCCGTCGCCCGGGGCTAGGAGCGGAATAATGCATTAGGGAAAAACGCAGACACAACGGGGGAGAGGCGCCCGAAGCAGCCGAGAACGGGAAAAAGGCGAGAATAGCATCGGGATTCGACCCGAAGAGATGGGTGAAAGGGGGAACGCATACTTCAACCCACAGACAAGGAAGCGAAGGAAACCAGGGAGAGGGCATGCCCCATGTGAATATCGAACCCGAGTGTTGGTGATGAGTCGGTCCTTTGGGATCGGCTATGGGCCAATAGGGATATTTGCGGAAGTGGTGCGGTCAGGGGGAGCATTGCATGGGGCCGATGCCATGGTTAATTGAAGCCCAGCGGGCTGCAGGGCCTGGAAACTACCACGGCTTTTGATAGACGTCACAGTTGGCTTTGGCTTCAAGGCGAGATGGCCAGGTTGGAGGTTGAGTTGAAGTGCATAGGGGTGGGGTCAATGGGGGGGACCCGCTGGGTCGGCCCATCTGCGACCTGCGTCTCCAAATGCCCCAAGAGACATTCTGGGCTCAGCAATCAAGATTATGGTCAATGCCTTTAACTGGGCGCCCGATCCGTGCGAGATGTCACTGCGGGGAAACAGCTTGTGGGAGCAACTTAGCAACGTGTGATGGAGGGCAGCCCATTGCCATCGATGCTGCCAAAAAGTACTGACCACTGAACACAGCCACCAGAGCTATGGGGACAAAATGAAAGTAGAGGACAGGAAGAAGAAAACACACGCACACACACGCACATACAAACTTACGCTACGGGTACCAAGCGCTAGAGCCGGTGGATACCAACAGGAGAGCAAGGGAGGGGGGACGGCTCCGACTGGGTGGATGGCTCAGCGGATCAGCGAGAATTGAAGCGGTTGAGAGGCTCGTGCCAGTCGCCGCCCGTCTCCGACTGGACTGGTGGTGTCTGGCAGCTTGACATTGGCATGACAGGCTTTAGCTGGCAACATTGATAGGCGCACATGCGGATGCACACAAGAAGAGGAAGCATTGTCACCCGAGTGGGCGTGTGAGGAGGGGATACAGGGCACCAGCAAGCTCCTCGACCCAATTCATGTCTTGTGTGGATGGGCAAGTTGACTCACTTCAACTGCCTGGCCTACGTCCGCGTCTGTATCCGCGTTCTCTCAACGGGGCAAAAACTGTTACACATTGGTTGATGGATCCGGTTGATATTAGGAGGCGCCCGGGTGTGAACGCGAGGGGCGTAGATGGCGCATGTGCGTGGGTATGTGGTGTGTGTGTATTTGTGTGTACGGATATATACAGGCCTACCCGTTGGTGGTAGCAAGTACAAGTCGCCTAGACTCGGTCCGTCTGGCTGAGTTGCAGAGACGGGGTGAGGCACTACGATGCAAGCTGGGCTACAAGAACAAGGTACAAACCCACGTCGGGAGGTAACCCCCTCCCCTCGCAGCCGCCAACGGCTCCATACTTGCTCTGGTTAGACGTTTAGGCATTCAGATTCGGAACATTATGCAGTGGGCTAGCCCTCTGCCAAGGCGAGGGTATCAAGTATAGTGCTGACGGTTTTCCGTTTGAGGCTGCATCCAAACCCATCAAGGATTAAAGGCCAGGAAGAAGAAGAAGAAGAAAGGAAAGGAAAGAAAAAATATATAATAAAAAAGTGGACATTGAGAGCATTAGTCGTCTTCCTCACGCTCTGCATGTACAGGTACGAGTTCGGACGGGAACACATCAGATAACCAAATGCAGCACCCAGCACCCGTGGAAATGAGAATTGATGATCCGTCAACGTCAATATCGGCAATGCAAGGAAGCAAGTAAGTAAGGAAGTTCGGTGCATAGCCGCAAGAATCGGTGTACAGGCTTGGCCAAAAGGATAAAACGTCGTTATCGGAGGGATGCCCGCCCGTAGCTTAGCTTACCTGTCTCGACCAACTAGCTTGCTGTAACTGCTTACCGCGCTACAGCTCCTGGGCGAACCCAGACAGGGACGGGGAAGACGGGGCGGGAACCTTGAAGGAAGGCTGAAAGGAGGTTAGGAAGGTTAGATGTTGGCAACCTAAGTTTTTCCCCCCCCGACTGTCAGTCGGGGGGGGGGGGGGGGGGGGCTGTGGTCCTATTCCCACGTTTGACGGTACGGGGACCCAGAGAACCTACCTCTGGCGGCTTCTCTCCGTGCTGGGCCAGGGCCGCGTGGAACGTGGGATGAGAAAACAGCTGTCCCTCTCCCCCCCGTTGCCTCCGTATGTCGTGTCGATGCAAACTTTTTTTTTTTTTACTTCTTTTCGTCCTTGGACCAAACAGCGCCTAGTTGACAGCTGTAAGCATGGCACGGATGAGACTTGAAGAAGGGTCTGGGCTCAGTGATCAACACTCGGATCAAGCCACTCTTACCTATGTGTGTCGGCATGACCCTTGTTGTTCGGATATCGACAACGACAGGAGAGATTGGACACGAGCAACAGATTCGAGAGACCCGCCATTGCCGTCGTCGACTGGACCAACAAGCGCGGGAGGCCGGGATGGGATTGATGAGCGTCCGTGCAGCCCGGGAGCGGATGCAGGACCAGACAGCGTCTCGTGTGGCTTCCGCAAAGGCTCGGCTTGGCCTGGTGTGAATGTATGTGATTGCGGTTGTGGGTTGCGAGTTGCGGAGGCGACTTCTTCGACCTTTTTCGCGCTGATGCGGTGATGCAAATGCGATGCGTGTGAAAGCCATTACCTGCGCGGTCGTCCCTTGCACCGTCACGCACGCACGCACAGTAGCTGTACCCAACGGTACCTGACATTGACATTAACTCCGACTTGGCTTAACCTGGTCAACAACCCTTACAACAACCCAACCCTTCAACAACTACGCGTGAAGAACAGGGTTCAACAAGACCCTCTATCCCCCCTTCCCACCTCTGGTCTCTGGACCCCCCTCCAGTTCCAAGCCCCGGTCCCGCCAGCACACACACACACACACACACACACCAGTTGGGAATGTTTTTTTTCTTCTTTCTCCTGGAATTTCCCCCTTCTCCAGGTCACTCATTCCGTAGGGTTCCGCAAGTGAAAACAAAACGTTAATGTCACTCTGTTGGCTAAATGGACTTCTCCATTCGACTGGTGTCGCACTACCCGCTTGTCAGCACAGGCCACCTCACCACCCGTGCACAGCGCCTTCGCGCCCCCCAACCCCAACCTCCAAAAACGCCACCATGGCCAGCGGTATTCCCCCGGGATGGCGGGGACCCGATGTGCCCAGGGTGATACCTCTTTAGCAGGCTGGGCAGTGGCCCGAGTACCGCACTATGCCTTTAACCATAGCTCGGTCTAACCACACCCCAACCACACCCCAACCACACCACTCGCAAGTGCTGCGACCACCTGGTCGTGCTTGCTGCATGCTGCAAAGACAAGCCCGACATGCAGAAGAAGCAAAACTACGAAAAGAAGGATTTTTTTTTGTGAGACGTGCCAAAAAAAAAAGGAAAAAACACGCAACCGCAAGTGTGCCTCCGAGAGAGCTTGGTATGGGAAACAGAAATTGAAGAAAGAAAAAAAAGGTATCCTCGAAGACAAAAGTATACATGAACAAGTGCCAAGTGGCAGCAAGAAGAAAAAAGAAAGAAGAAAAAAAAGTGGTGTTCTTTTCCATTATTCCAATTGTCACATATCCGTCCAAGTGATGGAGAATCGTACTGTATAGGCATCCACATCTATTCCCACGTTTAATTGTGGGCGCTGGGCCTGCTCAGTACCTAGACGCCAATTTTTTTCTCTCTCATTGACTCTCGCTCCTTCTCTTGTGCCAAGGTCCCCACGCCGCGGGAGGATTGCGACAGCCGGACAGGCCTCTAAGGCATTGGCTTAAACGAATGGCTCCTTTCCGGCTGTTGACGTTGAGGAGCCGAGTTCAGCTAGGCGTCGAGTCAGGGGGGTGGCCAAGGGTCATTATACTGGCTGGAGGGTAGCAGCCTCGCGCCGCCCACCCATTTACCGTAGCGTACCGCATCGCATCGCATCGAACCGCACCGTAAATGCACCGCACCGTACCCGCGGCGGGTGCATCGTGACGGTACGGTAGACCCGTAGCCGTAATCCGGGGGCCCGGATGCCTGCTTGCCGATGGCCAAACCAACAGGTCCAGACAAAAGACGTGTTAACACTGGGCAGGGACCCAGATCAGCCAAAATATGGAGCAGGGTTGCTTGAGCATGTAGGTACCGACAGTTGGATACCTCCCCGTATACGGAGGTTCCATAAACATACGGGTCTCTGTCACCTGCCTCGTGTGCAGTTGAGAGAGATTGAGAGACAGAGGGCGGGCGAGGCGGGCGAATCCTTCTCGTCGTATCACCGTGATGAAAACCCGTCAATCCCATCCCATGGCTCACTCGTCAAATCGGATCCGTCAAAGCAGTCGCCCAGCCAAAATGCGAAAGTGTGCGCCTAACCAACCGGCGCTCTCATCTCCGGGGGCGCCTCTACCCTTCTGGCTGGTGCTCGCTCTATCAGCGACCAAGTCTTTGCTTTACACATCCACGTCCCATGGCCTCGCCGCTCGCTGGTCGCCTTCGTTAGCTGGCGCTTGACGCCTTGTATGCCGACAATGCCTTTTCTTCTTTTTTTCTCTTTCTTTTTTTCTTCTTCTTCTTCTTCTTCTTTTCTTTCCCTTACGTCTATCTAGGAAATTGAATTGCCATGTACCCGGTGGAGGAATTCAATGTGCACGTGAAAGCAACTCCATGACGCACATTATTGCTTTTCGCTCTTCCTCTTCAACATCCTCTCTTTTCTTGGTGCCATTTCCATCCTGGGCCCCTCTCGATGGTGACACTCCCTCTCTCGCTTTGAACCCCAAAGTCCTAGGTACCTTGTCTAGTAGCCGCCCCGGTACTGGATACCTGTACCTAGCCTCCTTTCCTCTCCCCCCAGGTGTCTGTCCCCCTTCGAGGGCTCCCCCCGAGTGCCCAGGTTGCCTGCCTCTGCAGTGCCCCAAGAGGCGGCTGTCTTGCCCACTCACCACCCACTGGCCCCTCCACCCGCTCCCAGCATGGATTTCCACCAGCTAGTCATCAATCCACTTGTACAGATACCTGCTGACCAACCACCAGCCCGTTGCCGACAACCCCATCCCCGTGTACCCCCCTCCAGCAGCACTGGCCTTGCCTTGCCTTGCCTTGCCTCGCCTTCCCACCCCAGTAGCCATGTAGCAGGGCCCTTGCTGTGGACTACACCTACCTAGTCTAGGTACGCTACCTCACCGGGCTTCCCTCCCTACTTGCCTGTAGGCCCAGTACGTACCGCTGTGAACAAGGCCCCGCCCACAAGTATCCACCTGCGGTCTTCCAACTTCGCCGCTCAGCAAAGACGGTCCATGGGGTTTTGACCATACATCTATCTCACCCAGCTGCTTTTACTACTGCTCTGGCCGCTGCTGCTGCTGTCGCTGCTGCTTCCTCTCTCTCTTCTGGCTGCTAACGTCGTGCCGCCGTCTCTCGCCCTGTCGAACAGTACAATTGCTGGCCCCAGCTCCTACCTCCATCAAGCCACCCCCTCTTCGTTCCTTGCTTTTCCTCCCCTCTGCCAGTGACGGCTTCTTGTCAACTCAAACCCTCCACAACCACTACAAGAGACAATCGTTCCCAGCATTGTCTCCAGCCCTATTCATCGCCTCCCCCCCCCCCCCCCCCCCCCCCCCTCCCCCCCCCCACCCCCCCCCCCCTCCCCCCCCTCCCCCTCCCCCCCCCCCCCCCCCACCCCCCCCCCCCCCCCCCCCCGCCCCCCCTCCCCCCCCCCCACACCTCATTTCACACTCGTCGCAGCTCTCGCCACTCTGGCTTGGCGATCGC
>JAHVYB010000195.1:29478-74538 GCA_020623695.1 Calonectria henricotiae
GGCGGCCCTAGTCCTGCCCCCCTCTCCCGCCCCTGCGTACAGTACCATTGGCTGCCCCCGGCTCTCTCCCCCCCCCACCCCCCCCCCTTCTTTTCTTGCTTTTCCCCCCCCCTGCCCGTGACGGCTTTTTTTCCAACCCAACCCTCCCCAACCCCCACCAGAGACAATCTTTCCCCGCATTTTCTCCAGCCCTTTTCCTCGCCCCCCCCCCCCCCCCCCCCATCCTCTGGTCTATTCGACCTGCTTCCTCTCCAATCCCCCCGGCCGCTGCCACGCTCTCTTCGCCGTCGCCGTCGCCGTCGTCTCTGCCGCCGTCATCATGGCCGGCCGAATGGTATTATACAAGCTGGTGGTGCTCGGAGATGGTGGTGTGGGAAAGACAGCTCTTACCATCCAGTTGTGCCTGCAACACTTTGTCGAAACAGTGAGTCCCTCCCTTTCAATAACAACCGACAGTAGCCCATATCTTGCCACCTCGTCCTCTCTTCCCCCCTTGCTGACCCTCGGTGTTCCTAGTATGACCCTACAATCGAGGATTCATACCGTAAGCAAGTCGTCATTGACGGTCAGCCTTGCATGCTTGAGGTTCTCGACACTGCTGGGCAGGAAGAGTACACCGCCCTACGAGACCAATGGATCCGTGATGGCGAAGGGTTTGTCCTAGTCTATAGTATCTCATCGCGCTCGTCATTTTCTCGCATCAAGCGCTTCCATCACCAAATCCAACGAGTCAAAGAATCATGCGCCTCGTCACCTTCATACCCTGGCTCCCCCCTCTCCTCCGCCGGCTCGAACCTGCCCGTGCCCATCATGCTCGTCGGCAACAAGAGCGACCGAGTTACCGAGCGAGAAGTCTCAACACAGGAAGGCCACGCCCTCGCTCGCGAGCTGGGCTGCGAATTCGTCGAAGCCTCGGCCAAGAATTGCATCAATGTCGAAAAGGCCTTTTACGATGTGGTCAGAATTCTACGTCGACAACGACAACAGTCCTCGCGACCCTCCGGCGGCTCCAGCGGCCGACAACGGACAAACGGTGATGCCGGCGGTCATCGAGATAATTACAGACACCGAAGAGGAAAGGATGGCAAGGAGAAGTCGTCCAAGTGTGTCGTGTTATGAGCAACGCAATCCCCACCAAGATACCTAGTGGGAGCAGGAAAGAGAGGGAACGATGGAGCAAAGAGGCGGCTGAACTGGAAGTTTGCCGGCAACAACAGCCGCCGGTGAGGGGTCGCGATGGCACAACCCCTCACCCACTGACACAGGCTTGACGTCAAGCTTGGATATGATTGGCGAGATGCCGGATGGAAATGGAGAGACGATTTTTATTCTTTTTCTTCTACTTTTGCGATTTTTAGATGGCCAGATTTTGCCCGACGACGAGGGCGACATGACGACGTAGCATCGAACGACGAACGAAAGCAGACCAGTTCCCGCACCGGCGAATGGCGTACGAACAAAAAGAGGCATATTGGGGCGCTAGGTATTCTTTTGACATTTATACTATTCTTGTTTGCAAAGTTACTGGCAAGACCTGGGCATCAACCGTGTCCCCGGGTTCTGTGCCTTGGCCTCTTGATGAACACATGTGAGCGGGGGTCGGCAGCCGTGGGTGTTTCTGGAGTCTGTTGGGCTACGAGCCCGTTTCTGCTTTCCCACCACTCTATGAACAGGAATCCTCGCTTGCGCGGGCCTGGAACAAGATGGCATGCGCTTTGTTTTTGTTGGTTTCTTTTTCCTCCTTCGTCTAATATTTTATTGGACAAGGGAGCTGTCTACATGATACCGCTGTCCTGTTTGGATTTCACTGTTTGTCACGCCAAGACCTGATTTATCATGCTTTAGCTGGAGGGTCTTTTGCATGTGTCTGCAACCCCCCATCCGGCCTGGGGATGATGGAATGGACCTGTGGGGAGGGATGCATCGCAATGACGGGGAAGTTGGGCTGATCATGAGGATTGTTTGGTGGCAGAATGTCTCTTGTCCTCGGTGGCTTGCGGTTTACTGGGGCCCGAGTGGCTCAATGGGCAGGGCAAGGCAGGGAAGGTGGTGGAAGGGGGCAATTGCAGGGATCCGGTCGACTTGTACGACTCGGGACGGGAGGCTGGAAGATAATGGATGAGAAATTTCAGGATTGGGACAGGCGGAAAAAGGGAAGAAAACTGGACATTTCTGTATCTATACGAGCAACATGAAGCAACATGAAGCCACGTCAGGTCGGGCAAGCGAGCGAGAGGAAGAGGCACAAAAAAAAAACCAAGAGAGCAGAGGCAGAGATACCAAACAAAGTTGACTGAGATGCCAAACGGCCGGCGCCGACAAGTGCGTGCAGCGTTGCAAGGTGTGGCTCACTAAACGGGAAAGGGAATGGAAGCCCTACGTACGTTAGCCTCGTCGACGTCGGCCACACAATGGCGAGAGGCTAGTGCGCTATGCTGTAGGACAGGGCCGGGGTGCCCCTGGGCAGTGGGCAGTGGGCAGTGGGAACCCCATGGCATGCCGTGTCACTCTCACTTGATGAGAAAAGAAAACGGAACTATTGGGGGGGGGGGGGCTTGCTGGGTTTGCTGCTGGGATATAGGTGCCGGGTGGGAACGTGGGAACGGGTTAGTTGTTACGGAGCAGACAGCTCTGACCCGACCTGAACTTGACATGTCGACGGGCAGAGACTTGATGTAGGCGTAGCATCAAGATAAGAGACGGCGTATTGGTGACGGGCGACAGGACGGGCGACGGGGACGGGCTACGAGACGACGGGGACGACGTGGCAAGCAAATCATGGCTCCCGCACTCTCCCATTTGGATGCCATGTTCGCACGCACACATGCCTTCTTTGTGCGCCACGTCCATGGATGGTCCTAGTATTTTGGTCCCCATATTTTATATCCCCCCCCCCGATTTTCTTATGTAGCCATGCCACCACCACATGCCTCATCGCTGCTTGTTGCTTCTCCCAGCAAACAATACATACTACTATGTATCTCTGCCACTATGAGCACGTACCTAGCGCTCGCTGTCACCCACGCGCGCAGCTGCAGCGCGGCACATTTACCCACACCGCGCACTCCCACCTTGACCTTTTTTTTTTGTTGTTGTTTTTTGTTGTTTTGGGGTTATAGCAGAATATTCCCCCAACGCTGGGCCTGGAGCTTGCAAAAATTATACACCAAAAAAAAAACCCTCCAAGAATACCAGAGACATACATGGGCAAGCATGAGGTTTATCCCGACCATAGTCACAGGCAGTAGGGGAAGAAAAAAGAAAAATAAATAAATAAAAAGAAGAAGAAAAATACATTATCCACATCCAATGCGCCGTCTTGTTCGGACAGTAGGGTGGGGGGGAGAAAAAAGGCCGTAGCCAGCAGAGCGAGAGAGGTATGAGGGGGATATTCGGAGCTATACAAAAAAGTAAGCTATGCTCCCCCCCCCCCCCCTTCCCCTCCCCAGTCAGTCATCGGCGCCGTTGCTTGGTGGAGAGTGCGAGCTGTGTGGTGGTGGGGGGGGGGGGGTTAAAGATGGGGGTTTTTGGAAGGCTAGAAGGGGGAGGAAAATAATAATAATAATCAACATCAAGCCAATGTAACTTGTGTGCGTGGGAGAGAGAGGTGCGGGTTTGCAAACGAGACGAACTACTGGTCTGTACGCCGACTGGCTCGACCATACGCAGCTGCAGTCTTGTGCGTCCCGCCACCTGCAGGTAGACAACCATGGCACTCTCTAGGTGGGTGGTTTCCCCCCCGAGTACACGGTACATGTCAGTAGACAATAACAAGGAAGGCCAAGGACAAAACGAAGAGGGCGATAAGCAGAGAACGAAGCCAGGGCCATTCATCTGCAGATGTCATTCAAGCCATTTTTGGGTTTCATCCTCAATGCAAGGTAATGATCGAAGTTCTCGGGTTCACTTTGCCGATCCTTCTCCCCCACAACACAAGCACAACTTACCTACCTACCTACATACTTACCTACTATAGATGCAACAGCAGCGGGAAACCACTTGAGGGACTGGGGCTCGTATAGGCAGAGCGAAACCCAGCGTAGCTTAGGGGTGGCGAATTTATGCCAATGTGCGATAAACTCCCGTCTCACATCTGACCCTCGACGGGCTGAGAAAGGTAATCACATCACCCCCATCATGTCCCTTGGCTTTTCAGCTCCCGCGCAAATAGCAAGACATACATATAAGAGTCGGGCTATTTCCGTACACGTACGCGCATTCGCTCACACACGCATGCATACATACATGCACACATACACGCTCACAGCTACTCATACACACTCGCGCTAAAGAGGGGAGACGATAGGGCCTATGGGGAAACAGCCCACTCACCTTTTTTTTGGTACTTTGTCTGTAAGAGGAGATGGAAGATATGTGTTAATACTCGGTATAACACAACCAACTGCCGCCCCCCCCCCCCCCGAGACAGGGCCTGCCGGGGATAGGTAAGGTGAGGAAGCGAGATGCAGTATGCAGTCGCGCGTCTAGCGAAGTACGTGCAGGAGGAGTTTGAACCTCCCTCCTTGCCGAAGTTTAGGCCCCATCCCGCCCGTGCAGGAATATTCAACGAGAAACATGCGGTTTTTGCAGCGCCCCGGCGGCGGTGGCGGCACATGGCTGCCGCGTGACACAGTTTCCATAGCTAGTCTCGACCTCTCTTTTCCCAACCTCGCCAGGACGATCGACGGGGGGTACGTGTGTACGCGAAGGCGGGGGGCGGCCGGCAAGAGCAGACATAAGCGAGGCGAGGCGAGGCGAGGCGAGACAAGGCGGAGAGAGAGAGAAAGGGAGAGAGGGCGCCGTGGTTGCCTCATGAAGTGGAGACGCACGCGAAATGCAAGAGAAGCAACAGAGATGGACAGGCAGGTTTGAGACATTGCGAACCGACATTTGCCATGGGATCGAAGCCATTCTCGACACGGCCGAGCGACCCGTAGCCCTAGGCGAGCAGTGTCGTTTCTTTAACCCCCCTTCCCCTAAACCCAGCTACTGCACAGCAATAAAAAAAAATTGATAAAATACACACACTCACACACACACACACACACACACACACACACACACAAGATGACAATCCCGTCTCCATCCACACACCCAGGCCAAGGTGGCTGCGATACTCACATTGAAAAATTTAGCAACCTCCCCCTTCCCAAGTGCCGGGACTAAAAATCGGGGGGAGGGGGTGGGCGGGCGCCAGTTGAAGGTGGGTCCTAGAAAACCCGCTGTAAACCTTCTTGCGATGCGGCTTTTTTTCCTGTCAGAACGGGAGGCCCGTTGACGATGGGAAAATGGTCTCTAGCTAAAGTAGCGAATAATGAGGGCAAATACCGGCTCCCACGGTGCTGGTCCGGATCGACAGCCGGACAGCCGTTAGGAAGAGGGGGGGGGGGGGGGGAGGAACCGTGAACGGCCAATACACTTTGCCCTGGTTGTTGACCAAGAACCCTTGCTTAGCACCAACGCTGAACCTGGACTTAGCGGATGAGCAGGAGCATGGGCATTGAAAAGGAGGGTGCGTAGACGAGAGTGTAAAGCAAAGGAGGAAAAAAAGGGCTGCAGTATTTAGTGTTGCTCGATTCATGTCATGTTCAGGCACGTTGATATGCCGTTTGATAATGTGCAAAACCGATACTCGCCTCCATTGAAAGCTCCCCCCCAAGGAAGGCAGTTCTGGCCCACACAAGCTCCAGCTTACCTGGCCCCCACGTCTACTATACGTCTCACCACCAGTGGTGATCTCCAGGGGCAAGCGAAAAGCATACGAATAAAGGAGATGGAGGGGATGGAGGGGGGGAATTAATGACGAAGAAAATTATATTGGGAAGAGGCAAAAAATGGAATTGTTACAAACCTTGACAAACAGAGCCCCGAATTTTAGGGGCCTTTTGCAAAATAGTCCATCATTAAACGGGAAGGTTACACAGCCGAAACCAACTCATCGCGAAGAAAAGAAAAACCCAAATAAGGGATCCGCCCGTCCCAACCCAACCTAACCCCCCCCCCCCCTTCCCCCTTAGCTACCCGCGACAGGACATATTCCGACGCAGCTCCCGGGTCCCAGGTAGCGAGAAACACGGGAAAACGGTCCCGGAGCTGGGGAAGAGCGAGAAGAAATAAAAGAAGCATTCAAACATGGCTTCTTCCGAACGGAGTGAATGTCCACTCCCCCGGAGCGAGGAGGAGGAGAAGGGGGGTGGGGGGTTCCTTGCTTCCTCTTCTTTGGTTTCTTGGTAAACGGAGCATACCACTTGATTGGGAATGTTTCGTAAATGGGATACCGAAAGGACGGATTTCGTGCCCCATTATGGGAGGGGCGCTGGTTAGAAAGCCATGTGGAAGCTGGAGACAGGCCTGGATGTTTAAACCCATGCCATTGACGAATGTGACGATGAACGAGGCCTGCCTCATCTCAGTCCTCTATCTCTCTCCGCCGAGCTTCTCCCCCGTATCCTGGGTATTGCCATGATGGCATCCCCCTGAGAGGTGGTTGCCAACAGAATAATGGTAATCCCTGGCTGGCTCTCCCGGAATGGGGGCAAAAGCTGTCCTGATGGGCGATGAGAGACTCCCCTCCCCTTCCCCTCCCACTTCAATGAATACTTGTCGGGTCTTTTTTTGTTCGGCCCACGACCCTGCTGTGTCTTTCCTTCGCTTCGTCTCAGCTAGGAAGCAACAGGCACAGGCTCGGCCGGGACGCACAAGCCGCGTGCGATGCGTTGTCCCTCTCTTGGGGGACGCGGGAATGGATGATCCCTGAGTGTGCTGTAGCACCAAAAGGTGGAAACCTGTGTGCATGTTCGATGGTGGCTATGTACGAGGAATTGTGTCCCCCCACCCCCTTCCTCAGTTGCGAATCAAATAAACCCAGCAGGTTGCCTCCTAGCACAGGGCAAACTATTAGGAATCCAACATGATCGGCGCCGCGTTTCTTAAGGAGACCGAAAAAGGCTCCTTTGCCTCGGGTTAATTAATAGCACGCAGCGGCTATATGCAGGGACAGATGTGGGATGCAAGCATCTATGTAGTCCATCGTGACTAGAAACATATGCACGCACGACTCTTCTCCCAGCTACAAGCCCATGTCCAAGAAGAGTCACAGTGAGCAATAAGCAGCCAAACGGAACGAAGCGAAGCAGTAACCCGTGGACGGCCCAAGTCCCTCCCGTTCACCAGCAGAGGACGGCCTTGGACCGTTTAACCCAGTGAGGGAGAGTCCACACAAGGCGGTGCATATCCGTCTCGGCGTCTTTTCGCCTCTAGTCTGTTTCACCAGCAGGAAGGACGTCGAACAAGCTCTGCCCCGCGTTGCAGGAAAAAACCACACAGATCATCCTCGCGTCAGTGCTTGCGCTCCCCCCTTTCGAGCCCAGCTACCGCTTAATGTCATGCCAGGTCTGCACATGCCAACAACACCCAGATGCGAGTCCAAGGCCCGCGCGCAGCCTGCGTCGCAAGTTCGCCGCTAGCTGCTTCCATGGGAAATGGCCTGCATCGCCCAGATAGTCTAACGGCTGTGCACTGTCGTCGAGTCGAATCAGATATGGGATGTAACATGATGAGTAGTCCCTGATCGACAACGTAGCCTCAATGACCTTAATATGAAACAAGGTTGTCATTAAGCCAACCATTCGTTGCTTAGGAATGACATGACTTGCCGCGTGCTTGATTTTTTTCCAACATGGGACTCAAAGAGGTTGTCCACTATAGGGACAAAGACTGTAAGAACAAATATCAAGCCTCTTTTATCAAAACTGACATCACGGCATTTATAGCCCGGTAAGCCTCATAAGAAATATATATATATAGGATAGATCATCTCTATTCAGAAGACCTATCGAAGAGACTCCTGTTGGCAAACATCCCGCCATCCGTCGTGCCGTATCCCGCGGTGCTTGCCCAAGACGCCAGTGTTGTCCATACCCAAAGAATCCTCGCTGCTTGTTGTTCAAAGTAAATATGAAAAATCCACATTCCCGATTCACATCGGGTCATTTATCCACAAAACAAAAAAAGGAGAAAAATAATGTGACATCCAGAAAAGTTGAAGGTCAAGGACAGTCGGGCGCTCAAGTATGTGAAGCCCTGGTGACGGGTACATTCATCATAACCAAAAAAAAAAAAAAAAAGTTGATTTGTTGTATATTCCACAAGTGGGTTTACTCTTTGGTTGCATGCTGATCGCCAAATGGACTGCTGTCTCGTCGAACTGCCACTGGGGCCTCTGTAGCTTTGTTCTCGCCAGCAGAGTCCTCCATGACGGCCCCAAGACCGGGAGTCGACTTGCGAGGTGTTGTTCGTTCCGGAGGATCAGAGAATGGACCCTGATCCATCGAGGGAGATTCGTCGATGATTGTTGTGGCACTTGAATCACGGGTTGGGTTTCGGCTTGGTGTAGTGGGTCGTGAGGAGTCGTTTGGTACTGATGCAGATGACGAGTCGCTTTCAGATTTGGGGGCTATATCAATCTTCTTCAGTCCGCCAACCTTGACAACCTGCGCACGAGTTTGCATGGCTGTGTTGGCGCTGCTGAGGAATGTTGACCCGATACTGAAGGCGCTCATGCCGCTCTTGGGCCGGCTCGCACCAAACTTGCCGAAATTGATGGTAGGAACAGGAGGGGCTTCTGCACCGTGTCCAGTAGACTTAACACTGACCATGGTGGGTTTCGCACGCATTCCAGTTTGAGCTGGTGTGAGAACTTGGGCCTGCTTGCCGTAGATGGTCGAGGCAACGCTAGATCGGGGAGCAAAAGAAGTGCGGGCATAAGAGGTACGGTCGGTGTAGCCAGACAGGCCAGAGTAGGTCGAGTCTCGGAGATCACCAGGAACGAAAAAGTGCTGATCGTCGCCTCCTGTCGTGGTTCTTCCCCCGGCGTGCTGCATGGGAATCGGTGGGACAGGCGGGACCAGGATATTCGGGTCAGTTGGGGTTGCTCGGTTTGTGACACCAGGAATGTAGGCGATCTGGATAATGTTGGAGGCTCGGGTAAGGACAGTGGAGGCAATGGAGTGAACGGTATGTGTTGATGGTGGGCGGGTTCCCCTGGATGCGGAATCCATCTTCTCTGAACCCTGCATCGTGTTCGAGTCTTGGTCGTAGACGGTCTGTGACATTTCGGAACGCTTGGGTTTAATACAATATTTCCATACCAGGAACGTAGCGATGGCAATGACAACTAGGCCACCGACGACACCGCCGACGATGCCACCGATACTAGGACCACTACTGCCTTTGCTGGAACTGGGATCATCCTGCATGCAGATAGACTTGGCGCATTGCGTGCAGTCGAGAGGAACTGTGAACTGACAGCTCTCTCCATCGGAACATTTCGGGCATTGGAGTTGGGTGGTGTCGTCACACTTGACACAGCTGCTGCTTCTAGGAACCAGTTGCATCACTGTCAAGGGATTAACGATTGCTACAACCACTGGGGTCGTCATGTGCACTTACTATGGCTCAGCTCATCCAGGTCCCTGGCGATGAGGTAGTGTACGTCCTCCATGGTGATGAGGCTTGTGTTGTTTTGTGATGGTACGGGAGGTGGTGGATCGAATCGTTACAAGTAGTTGGCGGGTGTCGATCACTTTTGATGATCACTTTGAAGCCAAGATTGGCGATTGCTAGCGACTGTCGACGTTGAGTTTACAACGGAAGTTTTTGATAAAACGATAGGAATGGAAGGAAGAGAGATCGGAAGAGTTGTCGCGCGCGGATTCAGCGGATGTGGTGAGAAGAGAGGAATCGAGAGAAACGAGTGGAATCAGAGACTAGCTCGGAGTGTAAAAAGACAAGAAAAAAGAAGGCTTCTAGGAGAAGAAAGAACGAGACATAATCGACCAGGGCGACTGAGTATGCGGAAGCGAATCAAAGGTTGAAAGTCGACGAATTCGCTGCAGGTCGGACGGGATTGAAAGATCGATGCGCTCGTTGGGCAGAGGAGGATGAAGGAGAAGCGAGGCGAGAGGACCTGGGAGTGTCGAAAGGACCCAGACTGGCGTGAGAACGTGCCAAGAGGGCCCCAGCAGACTCCAGCGGCTGTACTGCGACTGGGCGAGAGTGCAAGGACTTGGGGCAGTCTGTGAGCAGGTGCGACAGGGACACGCGGCGCTAGAGCCCCTTTGGCACTAGCGAAACAATTAAAAACGGCCGCCAGTATTTCGCACCGTGTGTCGTGGCGCCGGCCGCCCCTGATTTGGCGACGGAGGCTGTTCCCGCTGCACCCTGGACCCTCGACAAATGCCTGTCTGCCGGAGTAGCCCTCCAACGGAGACCCTGGCAACACGCCCACCACTCTGTGCGGGAAGCCCCTTGATTTCCCATACGCGCACTGTGTCTGTCCATGAGCCCTGCATCCCAACCGTGGCTATACACGATGCTATTGGTTGTGATTTCATCATGGTGGATCTTCTGCACAAATGGTAGTGGGGCATCACCAAACACGGTAGGTAATAGCTCAGACTTGCTTTCGACGAGACAGGTTCGTCGACGCATGGCGACCAGCCCGAATTCAATATGAAGATTATTATGAGGACATGAGTTTTGCCCGGATGGCCGCGGGAGTGTCCATGCTTGCACCAGGATGCTACCAGCAATTTCCATCCATTTTTGGGGGGAAATGTCACTGCCGGGCACAATTTTCCAGTGTGCTGACACTTACGTACCCCAAGCATTGCCTTCGTCTATTGATGTAGAACACTGCCAATTGCAGTTGCCATTCGTTCAACCAAGGCTCCGATTCGATGCCGCGTACCTAGGTATCCATTCACTGTCCACGTTTCGCTCATCCAACCATGAACGCCTAGCCCACCGTGGCTCGCTACCTATGGAAACAATCCGGCCAATACTGCCTGCCAGAGGCCGCATAAGCCGGCCACGTCCATCGCCACAGCAAGGATGTGGACGGTACCATTGAGTGACGCCAGTTTGCATGCCATACGTTGGTAGGGGCCGTGCTAAATAAAATAAAAAGACTCTTTTTGTTCGCCTGTTTTCGACAAGTGGTAAACAACGGCTTCGTGTCGTAATCTGGCCGGTCCCGCACACAGCATTGCTTTGAAACCGATTCGTAGTGAGAATATCATCGTCGTCATGTTCACAAACTGTGCCGTTGAAGACTCGGTTTGGCCTTCACTCGGCCCATATCTAAAGGTAGTTCGGTACCCGATGTCCTGCGTGGCTCCTTTAGCTGCATTGCGGCGTTCCCATTATAATTGGCTAATTTGCTGACTGGGTTGGCCAATCCGCCTGCGGCCTGTTAGCAACCTACCGACCATGGTCTCTCGATTTCTCTCGACTGTGCATGCCTGTTCATTCATGCCTTCAGGCCGAGAGTCCGACTCAATGACAAAGTGATGACACTGGTATTGTCTCACTGAGATGAATAGAAGAGAATAGAAAAGAAAGAAACATAGGGAGGGGTTTAAGACCAAGCGAGAAGGAAGAAAAAAGAAGAAGAGTCGAATAAAGGGTTTAAAGATAAAACCTGACAGCTGGTGCCCAGTTTCCTACTCATCTACTATTCTCACGTATACGAGGCCATGCTTTGCAGATCATTACTAACTTGGTGACCACGTCAGGGTCCAATCCAGGGGCAATTCGCATTTCTGCAGGTCGGCAGAGGTCGCGGCCCTCTCAAACACGTCTCTTGGTCACTGACACATGGCCTCGGGCACATATCATTTGCGATTCAGCGCCCAGCAAGATCAACGTTAATATGCGGGATGGCCCTTTTCACCAGTCCCACCATTTCGATATGCCATAAATAGAGGATGAAAGAATTCTTATGATTGATTGGGCCAATCATCCGACTCAGACCTTATCTTGACCGAGTATTAATGTAGACAGAGTAGGGGCCTGCCGAACCCATCCCCAACGTTACGACGAGACAAGCCGCCACCACCCACATTCCTGCCAGGCAAAAAGTTGTCACTAGGGGGAATGACTGGCGGATATCTCGACTTGTCGAACCTGGTTAGTTTTTGAAACGAGACCGTTTTCTTCTGTTTTTAACTGGTCAGACTTTCTTTAGGAAATGATAAATGGACCTATAGTTCTGGCGAAAAGTCAATCTTTCGGATAGGTGCCGATCCCACCAACAGATGGTGGAGAGTGAGAGTGAATATGGGAAATTCGACCATGTATACGAGGCCTTTCGTCATCAACAGCGATCTCAACCACGTATCAAGTGGATGGCATGTCGAAGCTTCCGAGAGCATGAGTATAATTTATGGCATCCCAAATACCAGGACCAACGTTACATGTCAACAGCAGGCGGGGAGACCCGACTATCTACAGAAATTCCCAGGGCCGGTTGGTGGTGCGCTGCCACCTGAATTGGGTGGCACTAGCTGAACTTGTACTTGAGGGTCGAGGACCATTTCAGCATGACATCCGCTTCATATCTCAGATGTCAGTGGGTGGTCAGGTAACAGCTTGTCTCGGAATCGGAGCCGGATGACCTGAACCCTATCGCCCAACCGTGGCCAGGTCTAACTTGCCCGCTTACTGCCCGGAGAATAGCTTGCCCTGATGCATCTGCAAAGCACGACAGCAAACCCGATATTAACTAATCAGCTAATTGGACCGTTGGGGAGAAGGGGATACTGCGGAGCAACGTGTCCACTGCATCTCGGGCTTCACATTAATGAGTGTTGCAGTGCAACTGGCCCCTCCCCTCACCGGCTTCATCCAGGCCGAGCACATGCGACAATGCTGACATGTGCATTGAGGTAGGAACAAGCTCAAGATCAGCGGTCAGCCCAACCATCCAGTAAATCGGCAAGGCCCAGAAGACAGGAATTTCGCTGAATTTATGGCCTCGGCATGCTGACGTGAGGCGGAGAGCCTCAGTGCCGACAGGCAAGACCCGACCATGCCGCCAGTCGCCCAGCTCGCAGCCAGCCCTGCAAAGGTGTACAGCCACCCGTCGCCAAAATGGCGGGCATTTCCTAACTGACATCTCGCCAGCGGAGGCCCCAGTACGCTTACTTTACATGCACTACGCCGTGCAGAGTATGCAAATAGTCGAGGCGACGACACAAAAAGGACTAGCCTCCTCTAAGCTGATGAGGAGGCCTTAGCTAGTTCCTTGCAAGAATCAAGTTGTTTTTCATTAGCGTGCACTTGGGCTGGCGCAGGCTCGCCGCCAAAAACCCTCGGCCTCTCTCCCGCAGGAAGCTGTACCATGCCCTGGGCGAGAACGACACATACAATCGCTGGCCGGGTACGTACCCACCCAAGGCACACCAGTCCCAAGCACTCGCCTCTCTGACCCAGTCTTGCTATTTTTGGAACGCCTGGCAGATTGGTCCATGTCTTGTGAAATGTGGCCCCAGTTCCCGTCCAGCGGATCTTCTGGAATTTTTGTCCTCCCGTGGGACAGCAGAGGGGGATGAAAAAAATCGGATGAGAGGCGGGCATGGAGCATGCAAAACAAATATGCACCCACCATGACATTCTGGCACACCAGAGAAGCCAGTTCTGTAACGTTATTTTGGTCATGGCAAATATAGTCAGCGGCGGTGCCGAGCTGCCGTTTTCTTGTGTCTCTTGTTGGCTGCGGGTGCAAGCCTTCCATGTGTAGAAGTGGGCGCGACCCCAGCCGCTCAGCCTAATACAGCAGTAAAATCTGACCTGTGAGCCTCGGCGTGGTTGGACTGACTCTGCTGGCTCCTCTGGAATCTCCTCGCCCAAACTCTGACTGCCCGCGAGGCGTTGCCTGGCGCTTCCCAAGCTCGGCGGCTGAAATCGGGTGGGCAGGATCGTAAGCCGCCAGGGCTTGAGCGGGTACTCTAAGGATGATGGATCATTGCCAAATACGGTCTGTAGCCTTGAGAGCCCAGCCAGTGGGAAATTACGTACAACACATCACGCAGGCCTTGCGGGGGTAGAGCTCGGGTTTAGGGCTGGGATCCTCGCGGGTCCCGTTCGCTCATGGCCGAAGGGGGTCAGGACCTGGATTCCAGCATCGAATTTCGTAAAGGGTGGGCGGGCGGGCGGGCAATTGTGACAGTTGATCGTCCGTCTGCGTTTGAAAGTTTACGGGTGGGTGATATGGGCGCTTGGGCAGAGAGCAACAGTCAATGGCGCAGCTGCATGGTGAGTGGATGGGATGGCAAATACAGTAGTGGGATGCAGGGAGCAAGGGGGGGCGAAAGGGGTGGTGCTCCATTCCCCGGGCCATCTCCATTCACTCACGTCGCCGCTCGGTGGCTGATGGCTTATTGTGAGGGGGGGCTTGGAGAAGCTAAGGGGGGGGCCGCCGAACCCAGTAGGCTGCCCGTGGACTGACGTAGATTCCATCGCTGGAGGCCCGCTAGAGCCCACTGGAAGGGGCCGCTAAACCTAGGTGCCATTGCCCCCAGCAGCGTGTTGCCCAGCCTGCGTCAGTCAGTCAAGTTGTCTTGGGGACCAGGCCCCCTGGGTCGCCTCAATGCCTCTCTCCTTCTGGTGTTGTGTGTGAGTGGCTACCGCCTTTCTCACGCTGCTCAGGGATGCCGCATCCACCCCCCCAAACACGGTGGAGTGGCTCAGCAGGCTTAGCGCGTCCAGTCCCCTATTCTCGAGCCCAGCTCTCGCCGCCGTCGTCCATGGTCCGTGGCCTGTGTGGAGCGTGCAGCGAAAAAAGAGATCCGTCCCTTCATCAAAAACATTTTTGAAAACCTGGTGGCCCTGTCACTCCTCCTGAAATCCATCTCTTGCTCTTGATCCTCTCCTTTAATCCGTCTCCCTCTTCACCTCTTTCCTTTTCTTGCCCCAACTATCACCATTCTTTTGAGGCTGGTGCCTCATTTCCCCGCATTGCGTAAAGGAAGGTTGCCGGGCAAGTTTGCCAGTGCGCTTCACAACCCGTACAGTAGCTCCTATTTGCTCCTTGACGCAAGCCCGTGACTTGGACTGGATTTCCTTATTTCTCCTGTTTCAGCTACTCCCGCTTCCCCCCAAAAACATCAAAAAGGCTGTCGTCAGCCCCAAGCGCCGAACTTGTCATCCCGCACAGATAGAATCGTCTTTTTTTTATCCCACGAACCTTCATATTGACGGGATTCGGGAATCTCCTTCATCAAGATGGCTTACAATGGCCGTGGTAATGAGTATGGTGGCGGTCACCAACTCCAGGACCTTCCTCCTGGCAGCAACGTGAGTCTGAATTCGAGTTGCCCGCAGCTAATGGCAATGTTCTAACTGGAGAGGAAATAAAAGTACAATCTCCCTCCTCAGGAGAACGATGAGGAAGCCGGCCGACATCTCTTGAACTCGGGTTACGAACAGGACCGACTTGGTTCCCGAACCCCCCCCGATCGTCCAGTCTCCGCCTACAGTCTGACCGAGTCATACGCCCCTAATGCCCCTCAGACGACCCCGGGCGCTGGCAACTTTGACAATGGCGGCTTTGGCCAGTTCAGCGCCGACCCCTATGCTCGCCCAGACTCTGCTTTTGACCCTGAAGACAGCTGGGTTCAGCGACAGCAGCAGCCCTCCATGGGTGGTGGCGGCCTGGGCCGCTCGAAAACCAGAAAGGTCAAGCTGGTCCAGGGTTCCGTTCTCAGTCTTGATTACCCTGTTCCTTCTGCCATTAGAAATGCCGTCCAGCCTAGCTACCGTGATGCGGAGGGTGGTAGTGAGGAGTTCATGAAGATGCGATATACCGCTGCCACTTGCGATCCCAACGACTTCACTCTCAAGAACGGTTACGATTTGCGACCCCGCATGTACAACCGACACACCGAGTTGCTTATCGCCATCACCTACTACAACGAAGATAAGGTGCTCGTCGCCCGTACTCTGCACGGTGTTATGCAGAACATTCGTGATATCGTCAACCTGAAGAAGTCAACCTTCTGGAACAAGGGTGGCCCCGCTTGGCAGAAGATTGTTGTTTGTCTTGTCTTTGATGGTATTGACAAGGCCGACAAGAACGTTCTCGATATTCTTGCTACTATTGGTATTTACCAGGATGGTATTATCAAGAAGGATGTCGACGGAAAAGATACTGTTGCTCATATTTTTGAGTATACCTCGCAGCTTTCCGTGACCCCCAGCCAACAGCTTATCCGACCCACCGACGACAGCCCTCAGAACCTCCCCCCTGTCCAGTTTATTTTCTGTCTGAAGCAGAAGAACACTAAGAAGATCAACTCTCACCGTTGGCTCTTTAATGCCTTCGGTCGTATCCTGAACCCCGAGGTTTGTATCCTTCTTGATGCTGGTACCAAGCCCAGCCCCAGATCCCTGTTGGCCCTCTGGGAGGGTTTCTACAACGACAAGGATCTTGGTGGTGCTTGTGGTGAGATTCACGCCATGTTGGGCAAGGGCGGCAAGAAGCTGCTCAACCCCCTAGTCGCCGTCCAGAACTTTGAGTACAAGATTTCCAACATTCTTGATAAGCCCCTGGAGAGTTCGTTCGGTTACGTGTCCGTGTTGCCCGGTGCCTTCTCCGCATATCGATTCCGTGCTATCATGGGTCGTCCCCTAGAACAGTACTTCCACGGTGATCATACACTGTCTAAGCAACTCGGAAAGAAGGGTATTGACGGTATGAACATTTTCAAGAAGAACATGTTCTTGGCCGAAGATCGAATTTTGTGTTTCGAGTTGGTCGCCAAGGCTGGCCAAAAGTGGCATTTGAGCTACATCAAGGCTGCAAAGGGTGAGACTGATGTTCCTGAAGGTGCCGCTGAATTCATCAGTCAGCGTCGTCGTTGGCTGAACGGTTCTTTCGCTGCCTCGCTCTACTCTCTGATGCACTTCGGCCGTATGTACAAGAGTGGTCACAATATCATCCGAATGTTCTTTTTGCACATTCAGCTCATTTACAGCTCTCTCAACCTGATCTTCACCTGGTTCGCTCTCGGTTCTTACTATCTCACCACCACTGTCATCATGGACCTCGTCGGTTCTCCCAAGGTTATTACCCAGTACCACGGTTGGCCTTTTGGCGACAAGGCTACTCCCATCGTCAATGCTATTCTCACCTATCTCTACGCGGCTTTTGTGATCTTGCAGTTCATCCTTGCGCTGGGTAACCGTCCTAAGGGTTCCAAGTTCACATACATTGCCTCTTTCGGTCTCTTCGGTCTCATTCAAGGTTACATTTTGGTTCTCTCCGCCTACCTCGTTATTCGCGCCTTTAGAACTCCTCTCGAAGATCAAATTTCGCTTGCTTCTGGAAAGGACTTCGTGAACAGTTTCTTCGGTGGTAGCAGTGCTGGTGGTGTCATTCTCGTCGCCCTGATTACCATTTACGGTCTTAACTTCCTCGCCTCCTTCCTCTACCTTGACCCCTGGCACATGTTCCACTCCTTCCCTCAGTACCTCTTCCTCATGTCCACCTACATCAACATTCTCATGGTCTACGCCTTCAACAACTGGCACGATGTTTCTTGGGGTACCAAGGGTTCCGATAAGGCTGAGGCTCTCCCCTCTGCACACGTCACCAAGGGTGAGAAGAACGAAGTGGTTGTCGAGGAAGTCGAAAAGGAGCAGGAGGATATCGACAGCCAGTTTGAACAGACCGTCCGCCGTGCCCTGGCTCCTTTCAAGGAGGAAGATGAAGTTGAGAAGGCCGATGTTGAGGATGGCTACAAGTCCTTCCGTACCGGTCTGGTCGTCTCATGGCTCTTCTCCAACGTCTTGCTCATCATCGTCATCACCACCAAGACCTTTGATGGCTTAAACATCGGAGTATGTATTCAATCCAATATATTGTTTAATCTGCACGGCATGCTAACGAAATCGTTTAGGAATCGGCCTCAGTCCGAACCGCCAACTACTTCAAGTTCCTTCTATATGCCACTGCCGTGTTGTCACTTGTCCGATTCATGGGCTTCTTGTGGTTCCTCGGTAAGACTGGTCTCATGTGCTGCTTCTCTAGACGATAAGCACTTTCTGCAGCGTTCGTTCGGAGCAATGGCAGGTATGCAAGGTATGATGGGTGTCAGAGTAGATAAATTGGCTCGTTATCGGATACCTATTTTGTAACGTTTCATGTTCTTGTTCTTGTTTTGAGTATTAATGGATGGCAAATTAAAAAGAGTATTTGTATTTGAGGGGTCTTCCAATGGATTTGGATGCGACAAGTACCTATATTACCCTAGTGTAATTTGGCATCTATCGGCGATTATGATATTGCATTGATGAATTTTTTTATCTATTTTCCATGATCATTCTGGCCCTAAACAGTAGTGGATGCAACTTCAACTTCAAACAATCCAAGCAACTGGATATTGGTGAATGACTCATAGGATATATCACAGAAGATAAATTCCACTTTATATCTCGTGTTCGCCTAACGCATAGTTGTACACTTGCCATCACAATCATGTCGGCTCATATTTGTCAGGTGTGCGAGATTTCTTCATATATATTCTGATGGCTATGGAGCAAAACCATCCTTCAACCATTGCACTACAGTAGAGAAAGATGAAGAAAGAACGAATAAGGCGTGGACAGTCTAGAGAAGAAAAAATAGGGGATGAGAGGGACTGGTTTTCATCCGTACCCGTCTTTCTTTACAACAGCTGTATATTATTGTCGCACAGGGTGCATGGATATTATGACATCAACTCTGTTCAATGGGCGGCAAAATACACGGTAGTATGGCACAGTCCCATTCGTGGTATTTGCATTTCTGGGTAGAGTGTATGTAGTGTAAGCGGAGGAAGTGCGAGGCTACGTTTTTTTACCAGACCTGGAGGTGTCATGGCGGAATCGAT
This sequence comes from Calonectria henricotiae, assembly GCA_020623695.1. Lineage (NCBI taxonomy): Eukaryota > Fungi > Ascomycota > Sordariomycetes > Hypocreales > Nectriaceae > Calonectria > Calonectria henricotiae. The sequence goes on from JAHVYB010000195.1 coordinate 48,192, forward strand.
GACGCGAGGCTGAGTGGACTGCCGCCTAAACCTCGGTGTTGGGATTTGGCTGCCTTACGCTATCTTATCAAGCATCATCGCCTTTTCAACTAAGCAGCCTTCAGCTGTGCTCGAACTTACCCAAACTTCTCTTGGCACACGGTGACTTGATCGTCCACGGCGTACCTAAAGATACCCTTTCTCCGTCTCGTTATATTCCTCTCCAGTCCGACAAGTATTTCCCCGAGACTTGTCTCTCCCAGCCCTCATTACCCCTCCTCAAACTCCCATCTCGCCCACTCCAGCCCACGTTCGGGCCCCCACTTCCCAATATGTTGAAGATATGGTCTATGGTGGGTTGTCTCTTCGATATACGAGCCACATGGTACCAAACTGACGTCTAGATAGAAAAAACAACAAAATGAGGCCGAGAAGGTAGAGGGCCAGGCCACCGGTGGCAAGAAGAAGGTGACGGCCGCCCAGTTGCGTGTGCAAAAAGGTACGTGAAGAGCAGAGAAGTCGACATCGTGCCTCCTATTCGTGCAATCTTGGATGTCTAATATCCTGCGAAACAGATCTCTCGGAGCTTTCCCTGGGTTCGACAATGAAGACCGAGTTCCCTGACCCTGACGACATCCTTAACTTCATCCTCACGATCGAGCCTGACGAGGGCATGTACCGAGCGGGACGATTCACCTTCGACTTCAAGATCAACCCCAGCTTCCCCCACGAACCCCCAAAGGTCCTCTGCCGGGAGAAGATCTACCACCCTAATATTAATCTCGAGGGCAATGTGTGCCTAAACATTCTGCGTGAGGATTGGAAGCCCGTGCTGAATCTGAACGCGGTGATTGTTGGATTACAGGTACGGCATACGGCATACGGCACCCCTTCCGTCTAGATCCCGATGCAACCACACATATCCCTGGGCTTTCGTGACGCCGGGGCCATGTCAACATCGCTGTGTGCAAAGGCTAATATTATTCCCAGTTCCTCTTCCTTGAGCCCAATGCCTCGGACCCACTCAACAAGGAGGCGGCAGAGGATCTACGAAACAACCGCGAGGGATTTAAGCGCAACGTGAGAACTGCTATGGGCGGTGGTGTGGTTAAGGGGTTGTCATACGACCGTGTGCTGAAATAGAAGGAAGCGGAGCAAAGCGAACTCGGAAAGTTAGTTGCTGACCGCACATATTCCGCAGGGCTGGCTATTCAGCACGGTCCCCCAAAAAACCAAAGATGCAACGCATGAAGGATTGATGAGGTTGGCAAGCGAGGAACTTCATTTTTGGCGAGCATACAGTGTTCGTGGCATCGCCCGGCGTCTTGCGGGTCCGTGATCGGAGGCCGGCATTTGCTCCTCCTGATACGGTGATATTCCAATTGCTTTTTTACAAACTTGGGAAGTGAGGGAGAGGAGTTGGAACATGCCGGTGGCAGAATCTAGACGTTAAATAAATTCAATCAATACTGAGCCGATTGAAGACGAGCACAAGAGCGGGTACGTAGGTGTACGGTAGGGGTGCCGGCAGGTTAACATGGCCAATTCCACGTCGATTGTGGCCTGTGTGCGTCCAGCTAGCCGTCACCACATGGCACTTACGGCGTATTACTTTTTGACAGTGGTGGATTGGTGGATGCAGCGGCATAGTGTAGGGTAATGCAGGGGACGGAGCGGTATGCGCGGCGGCTTAGCACGGGGTGAGGCGTCGCCGCGCTAGGACACCCCGTCCAGAACGAGGGCAGTATAGCCCACAACTAAATTACAGTTCATTGTCTCAATTGGTACATTGGTTGAAGTATGGGGTGCAAAGTAAAAAGCTGTACATTATTTATATATGTAGATTTCCATTTACATATGGGTGATTATGAAATAGTACATAAGTCAAGTACAAATGCAGCTTTTTTTTTTGGTTTTGTTTTGTTTTGTTTTGGTTGGTGATTGGTAGTCCAGTCGCTTATATAAAAACAAAACACCAAAAAATATATATATCTGTGTATTTTTTTTTATTCATACAATCAACCAAGAATACAAAAAATAAAATCATATCAACATGACAAGCAATTGATATTTTAAAAACTTAAAAATCCACCAATATTATAAAATAGATATATTTGACAATATGACGTAATACAGACTGTCAACATTGCTGACCTTAGTAGGCGCTCACAGCGCCCGACCACTGACTGTACCTTTTGCCCCTCCAAGATGGAGAGGGGGGGTCGGGGGCTCCGCTTCCCCATGCATGTATGGTCCCTCGTTGCTTGTCCGATTGAGGTGACTGTCTGGCGGTGGCCGAAACCGGTGAGTCTAGTTCCCCCCCCCCCCAATCCACAAAATTTATTTAACCTGTCCTTCACCAGACTTCCCTCTCTCCTTCTACACCTACCCCCGTCACCTGCAAATCCATCATCAAAATGGCCTCGCGAAGCTTCTCCAAGACCCTGCGCGGCTCAATGGCCCGCCAATTGGCTGCGCCCCGCGTCCAGCAGCGCACCTTTGTCGCTGCTGCCCGCAACGTCGCCCGTGTCGGTGCCGTCGCCCGCCCTGCCGTTGCCGGCCCCGTCCAGCAGCAGCGTGGTGTGAAGACCATTGACTTTGCTGGTCACAAGGAGGACGTTTACGGTAAGTGAATTGGCTGAGATCTGAGAGTGTGGCGAGATGCGGGCTCGCGCCCTCCCCTGCAAAGCTTGGACATATTTGCTGACGAGCTCTTTTGCGTGGTATAGAGCGTGCCGACTGGCCCCAGGAGAAGCTCATTGTGAGTCATGCTGCCTCAATTCCATCATGCCGAGTCCAGTGTTAACCTAACCTATCCCCCCAGGAGTACTTCAAGAACGACACTCTGGCCCTCATCGGCTACGGTTCCCAGGGTCACGGCCAGGGTCTTAACCTCCGTGACAACGGCCTCAACGTCATTGTTGGTGTCCGCAAGAACGGAAAGTCCTGGAAAGACGCCATTGAGGATGGCTGGGTTCCCGGCAAGAACCTGTTCGAGGTTGACGAGGCCATCGGCAAGGGTACCATTGTCATGAACCTCCTCTCCGATGCTGCCCAGTCCGAGACCTGGCCTGCCATCAAGCCCCAGCTTGTTGAGGGCAAGGTAAGCATACAATCCGGCAGATGCCTCAAGCGAAAATTAAAATGTGGATGATGTGACTGACCACACGCCGCAGACCCTTTACTTCTCCCACGGTTTCTCCCCCGTCTTCAAGGACCGCACCAAGGTCGAGGTCCCCTCCAACATCGACGTCATCCTCTGTGCTCCCAAGGGCTCTGGCCGAACCGTCCGATCCCTTTTCCGTGAGGGCCGTGGTATCAACTCCTCCTTCGCTGTCTTCCAGGATGTGACTGGCAAGGCCAAGGAGAAGGCCGTCGCCATGGGTGTCGCCATCGGCTCCGGTTACCTTTACGAGACCACCTTCGAGAAGGAGGTCTACTCTGACCTTTACGGTGAGCGTGGCTGCCTCATGGGTGGTATCCACGGTATGTTCCTCGCTCAATACGAGGTCCTCCGTGAGCGTGGCCACTCCCCCAGCGAGGCCTTCAACGAGACCGTTGAGGAGGCTACTCAGTCTCTGTACCCCCTCATTGGTGCCAACGGCATGGACTGGATGTACGAGGCCTGCTCCACCACCGCTCGCCGCGGTGCTATTGACTGGTCTCCCCGCTTCAAGGATGCCCTGAAGCCCGTCTTTAACCAACTCTACGATGCTGTCAAGGACGGTTCCGAGACCCAGCGATCCCTCGACTACAACGGCCAGAAGGACTACCGTGAGAAGTTCGAGGCTGAGATGGAGGAGATCCGTGGTCTTGAGATCTGGCGAGCTGGCAAGGCTGTCCGTGGTCTCCGACCCGAGAACCAGAAGTAAAGGGCAGGTTTATGATTGGACAGGATTGGGGGTCTTGGGAAGGCTAGGCAAAATTCCGTGGACTTTTTGTACTTTTATTCCTGGAGTCTCTTGAACGGGAATCTGGGCTCGTCCAAAAGTTTGATATCCACAGTCACACAACACTCTTGGGTGCAAATTTTGATGTTTTGATGAACTGTTATACAATGTGTCTCTGTTTCTACGTGTCAGAGTGAGAGTGTCAGAGTGAGTGAGATAATGTGAGAGAGAGTGAGAGAGGTGTACGTGTGTGTGTGTGTGTGTACGTGGAGCGTGGAGCGTGGAGCGTGGAACGTGGTGGATGGAAGTGTACTAGAGTGAGCTGGCGAGTGAGCGAATGAGCTGCCCGGGATATATCACAATATCACAATATGCTTGAAATCTCGGCAATGCACCAAGGGACCCCAAGTGCGACACCGGCAGCCTCGCAAGCTTCCTAAGTCGGCGCAGGGGGGAAGGGGGGGAGGGCCCTCGTTAACCCGATTTTATCCTCGTCGGCCAAATGCGAATCCTGCCGAGAGTCGGTGAACCGCCCGTTGTCGGCGCTAGCAACACTCCGCAAAAGGTAAAATGTATGTAGGCCTGAGGCATGAGTGTGGCAACTTCAGGTCGCCAATTGTCAGGGCCTTAATTCATGGATGTGGCCTGTAATGCGGAATTGGCTTCGTTTTCGTACGCCCCCCCTCAGTTGTCATGGCAGCTAGGCGGTTCCCATCATGGAACGCGTTCAGGGACGGGTGGCTTGCCGTTGTCGAAGCTGATCGACAATGCTGGCTCCCCGCCAATCAACGATGCATGGCAACGTCGCCCTCTTGACGATAAGCGGGTCATGACGGACTGCTGGCCTTGCCGGTTTGGGTGACTGTGAGCGACAGAGGTGAACGGGAGCGACATGATTGCATGCCGATTGCTCATATTCGCATTCACATAACGCCCTAACTACGGGACGAGAGCGTCGTTTGTATAGATATAATACCCAAGTCTTTGTATCAGACAACGGGGAACTCCTGGTTCAGGACAAGTTTTTCAATATTAGCAACCTTTCCCCGCTCAACACATAAACAGCGCACTGCTATAAGCAGCAACTCGTTCGTCATGTCTAGACTTTCCAACACGCCCCCTCTTACACGGGACTCGGTCGTTGAAGCCCACAAGCTGGTCAAGCCCAATGTCCACGTCACGCCCGTCCTGACCAACCGAACTCTGACGGAACTGGCCTCAACCCCCCGCACAGCAGAGGAGCTCGCCGGCACACGATGGGAGGGGCGCACGCCGGCCAAGCCCGTGATACGGCTCTGGTTCAAGTGCGAGAACTTGCAGCGCATCGGCGCTTTCAAGGTCCGCGGCGCATTTCATGCCATTGAGAGACTTAAGCAGGAGCCGGGATGGCTGGAGGGCGGCGGCAAGGAGAATGGTGTGGTGACGCATAGTTCTGGTGAGAGACTATCCACCCCCCCCCCCAGCCACAGTTGCGAAAAGACTCAATTATACAATAGACGATAAAAGCTAGCGCTGACCAGTCAAACCGTTCAAAGGAAACCATGCTCAGGCACTCGCCTTGGCCGCTCGTGAAAACGGCATCAAGGCTCACATTGTCATGCCCAGCATCTCCATCCCGCAAAAGATTGCCGCCACAAGGGGATACGGCGCAAACGTTCAATTCAGCGGCAGCACAAGTGTTGAGCGTGAGGCCGTTGCCAACGCAATAATTGCCGAGACGGGCGCCCGTCTCGTGCCCCCTTACGACCACCCGGACATCATGCTGGGCCAGGGAACCCTGGGCCTCGAGCTTCAGCAACAGGTTATCGACTTGATGGCCTCGCCGGAGGGTGCTACAACCAACTCACGGTTCCGAGCTGCGGCAACAGGAGCAGACAACGACGGGCCCGGGAAGTCGGGCCGGACAAAGGCCAAGCCGGGCCTCGACGCCATCATGACACCCTGTGGCGGCGGCGGCATGCTCTCTGGCGTGGCGCTCAGCTGCGAGGGCACGGGGATCCGCGTCTTCGGCGCCGAGCCGTCGTTCCAGGGTGCTGATGATGGTAAGCGTGGGTACGAGGCGGGTGAGCGAGTTGAGAGCGTCAAGTCGCTGACGGTGGCTGACGGACTGCGCACGCCCGTGGGCCAGCACCCGTGGGACGTCATCTACAGGCGGCGCCTCGTCGCGGGAATGTTTAGCGTGACCGAGGACGAGATCCGCGCCGCCATGCGCCTGGTGCTGGAGCGCTTCAAGCTGGTTGTCGAGCCTAGCGGGTGCGTGCCGCTGGCCGTTGCGCTGTTCGATGAGGAGTTCCGAAGCATGGTGGAGCGCGAGGCGGGTGAGGATGGTTGGGATCTGGGCTTGGTATTTAGCGGAGGCAACGTCGGAGCCGATGCCATTGGGAGGTTGTTTGCTGAAGACAAGTAGAAAAGGGGCTCAGAAGGCTCTATGTTTTATGAGGCCATGTACGCTGATGTTTCAAGTCTTGTCCACTTGATGCTCGTGGTATCTAAATGAAGAGGATGAATAAATATAACAAACATTATATCATATGAATGCCAATGTCTAGACATTCTTGCAATTTGTACATTGAGTTTCAAAAATGGTCACAGTTTCTGGGTGCCAAGTTAAGCAGCACCACTCAATACCACACCGATTATAGCCTTCCCCCTCCTAAAAAAAATTTACTTGTTCAAAGCCTCGTCCATCCCTTTCCTCCATTTGTTCGAGTTCCTTCTCAAAATCCAGATACAGAAATAGCTTGCTACCAGGCAGAATATGCAAATGGAGGTGAACACCCACCCGACATTGATGGCCTGAATCCACGGAGCGGCGACGATGGCGCCAATACAGCTCAGCGTGTTACGCACAAAGTTGTTGACGGCTACACCGGCGGAGCTTCGTTTGCGGATAAACTCTGTGAGCATGGTGGTGGCTGCAGACTTGGGAGTTGGTTAGCGTCCTGTATGGTTTATATATAACTTGACGTAAGGTTTTGAGCTGGGGGGGGGGCTTACGAAAATGAGCATAGAGGCAACTCCAAAGAAGTAAAGAGCAATGCAAGGCACAATGAAATGAACACCGTACTGGGTTGTCCATCCAAACATGAGAAGTGCCAACGGGTAAACCGTCACAGCAACCCATGCATTTTCTCGAAGCCGATCCTCGGGCAGATATATGAGCTTTCCATTCTGGTCGACGCGGTTGGCCTTGTGAGCCTCTCGAGCCATGATGCTATCGATCCACCTACCGCCAAACAAAGAGCCTGTGACATATCCCAGCCCTGCTGGAATGTAGAGCAGTCCGAGAATCAGTTGGCTGTAGTTGTAGGGAGGCTCTGCAAACTTTTTCTGGAGGCCAATATTGACAATGTAGAGGGAACCAAATGCAATGGCGGCTACAAAGACTGTGATGAAGACAGGCGGGTAGCGTAGATAGAAAATGACCAACAAAGGGTCAACGAGGAACCGACGAAGAGACTTGGTAAAGCGCTTGGTATTTTCCTTTGCTGAATCGATGGTGCGCATCTGCTGGAGATTCGGGATTTGGGCGCTGGCCGTCGGGATCTCCAACTTGGGGCGTGCTAATGTCTCCGGGAGGAAGAACAGGATCAACAAGAGGACAACCAGGCCGTAGATGGAAAGGAACCACATGGTAGCTCTCCAGCTGATTTTCTCCGTAACCACACCGCCAATGACGGGAGCAATCAGAGGACCAAGGAGAGGACCGAGGTAGAAGACACTCATGGCTCTACCTCGCTCAAAGACCTCGAATAAATCGGCAATGGAGCCCGCTCCGGTGGAATGGGCGCTCGCCGAGGCACCACCTGCACACATGCGGAAGATGATGAGCATAGTGATGTTGGTGCTGACGGCTGATGCCACAGAAAATATGACGAAGAGGGAGAACGAGATTAGGTAGATTGTGCGACGGCCAAAGTCTTCTGAAAATGAGGACCACCAAAGGGGGAATATGGCCATGGACAGCATGTAAAGGGCCACGGACAAATTGGTGGTTGTGTCAGAGGCGTTGAAATCTTTTGCCAAGACGGACAGCGCAGCTTCACGTGTATCAGCATTTAAAGTTACGGGTATTAATAGTTGATTAGAACATAAAACACGTACGGTATACAACAGTAGAACCCAGCGGCGCGGCGGCCGTGGCCAAAGCAATGATGCCAACCAAACTCCATTTTGTTGACTTCTTGTAATCGGGAGGATGCGTTATCTCAGGAACCAGAGTGATGCTGCCGAATAGACCACGCCTTTCAGAGCGAGGAACTATTGCAATGCGTCTTGAATGAGTGGAAGAGGCTCTGGATTGGGTTCGTCGGATCGATTTTGTATCTATGTTGCCCAGAGGCTCGCCAATGGTGACGGGCTCGATCTCGTTGACCGACTCAGAGCGGTCTTGATTCGAAGTCGTCGAATCCGAGCCTACAGTTGCTGGGCGCTCTACCTCGTGTCCATTTCCATCCCGCTCAAGATCAATCTTCTCGCTGTCCTTTTCAGACGTCATGGTTATCGGGTTGTCTCACCCGTATGCCGCCCGTGTCGGCACCGGGATATGTGGGTCAGCTAGTCTGAGCCGAAGCCCAAGTCTACGAGCCTCGGCCGGAATGCGGAAACGGCAAAGGTTAGAGGAAGGACTAGTTTGGTTTGAGAGAAACGAGGGACGGCAATGCAGAGATCTTGAAAATGATGGTGGCAATTTCTGGGGACCAGATGGGGTTTACGGATGCCGGGGGGGGGGGGGCTACCGGCAGGCTTTGAACGGAAACAAATTCGGATAACGCATCTCGCTTCTTCGCTCTTGGCCAATCTAGCACCCAACGCCAATCTCGTACGTAGTCATCACTCGGCATTTTCAGGCCGGGTAGGGGAAGGCTGGGGGTCTTTTTTTCTCCTTGAGTGGAGCAGCGGAGAGAGGGGCCCTGTCGCCGAGCACGGAGCCGAGGCGATCGGGGGATCTGACACTAGGACAAAGAGATGCATTGAGGTGGAATGTTTCCGAGTTGAGGAGGATACTTGGCTTACCAATCTGGCCTTGCCTGTGTGTGTTGTGGTGCTTTCAGGAGAATAGCAAGTGCCCGATAGTGAGAAGACATTGGTTGAAGGCTATTTGCTGAAGCTGGCCTCCGAGCAACGGCGAATTTGGGCGTATGGAATGGATGGGCTATACATTCGAACCCGTCTCTTGGACATTTTTGAGAATACTGATGATCCATAGTGATCGTAGCTGGCGCCCAATTTAAAGAGCCGAGTGTGATACAACCCACTCGCTTCCCTTGTGCACTGGCCTGCATGGCCTTGTGAATAGCTCCTTGGCTCACGCGACTCCATCTCTGTGGAGAAGGGAGATCCCAGCTTTGGTGGGGAATGCTTGCAAATCCCAGTTCTAACAAGGTGAAATAAGCCAGTCAGAGGACATCTTCAAGGTCCTTGAAATATTTCGCTGAGTAACCTTGAGTCACTCTGATTTTGTTATGTGAGTTGCTTGGTGGCCATGGTGACGGCGACTGATTGTTTGTCGAGTCGGATCCGACATCGCTCGGGTTTAGGACGGCAATGGTCGAGTCTAAACGGGAAAGGCTGAGGCTCAATGTTGAGATGTTCAGAATGAATGAAGAAAGCAAGAGGAGAAAGCAAGGGAGGCATCTGCGCTTAGTTAGATGGGTCGCACCCAATTCAATTGACCTTTCACTCTCTTTCCAGGTTGCATTTGTTTGTCTGTCTTTGGGAGTTCTGCCGTCGTATAAAAATTGTGACAGGGCGGCAAGAGTCATGCACAGTCCAACAACCCCGCGAAAAGGTGTGGCGGGGCATGACGGGGCACTAACTTGCTCACCTTTGCATCACCCCCCGCCAGTACGAACTATACCCAACCTACATTTGATACTTGGAAGCAGCGTTCAGTTGAGTCGTACTTATTCGACAAGGCCTTCCTCATCCTCCAATATCCACCATGTCTCTGACCAACGCCTCTCCCGAAGCTGCTGCCGCATCGGCCAAGACCGCTTCCTTTACTTTGGCTACTCTCCCCGTTTCTGCTCGAAACGAAGCTCTCGAGACCATCCATGCCGCTCTCAACGAAGCCAAGGATTCCATCCTCGCTGCAAACGCCCGGGATCTCGACATTGCTCGCAAGGCTGCTGCGGATGGCTCACTCAACCAGGCTCTCGTGTCGAGGCTTGACCTGGGCAAGAAGGGAAAATGGGAGGACATGCTCAAGGGAATCTTGGACGTGAGGGACCTTGAGGATCCAAGTAAGTCGCCGATATATCCCCATATTTTTTATCAATACCCCCCCTTGTCATATGTTTCAACCATGTTTAAAGCACTACATCAACTGCTAACTAACTTTATCTCAGTTGGTCAGATCCAGATGCGAACTAAGCTCGACGATGACCTCATTATGGAGCGCGTCTCGTGCCCCATTGGCGTCCTTCTCATCATCTTTGAGGCTCGTCCTGAGGTTATTGCCAACATTGCATCCCTGGCCATCAAATCTGGAAATGCTGCTATCCTGAAGGGTGAGTCCTCGCAGCCGCTCCACGGAGATGCCTCTTCTAACCATTCTTAGGTGGAAAGGAGTCAACCGAGTCCTTTGTTGCCATTTCTCAGGTCATCTCTTCGGCCCTTGAAAAGACACAGGTTCCCAACTCGGCCATCCAGCTCGTCACCACACGCGATGTCATTGCTCAGCTCCTTGCCCAAGATCGCCACATTGATCTGGTCATCCCTCGTGGCTCCAACGAACTTGTCCGCTACATCAAGGAATCTACCAAAATTCCCGTCTTGGGACACGCTGACGGCATCTGTCACATCTACCTTACCGATTCCGCCGACAAGGAGAAGGCAGCTACTGCCATTGTCGATTCCAAGACTAGCTACCCCGCCGCCTGCAATGCAGTCGAAACTCTCCTTGTCCAGGAATCTGCCCTCGCCACCGTCTTCCCCGGGGTTGCTTCTGCCCTGGCTTCTAAGGGTGTTTCCCTGCGCTGCGATCCCGCAAGCAAGGCTGCTATTGCATCCCTGTCCCTCGAGAGCGTCCAGGATGTCACACCTGAAGACTATGATACTGAGCATCTGTCCCTGACCCTTGGTGTCAAGACTGTTCCCGACCTCTCCACTGCCATTAGCCACATCAACACTCACGGCTCTCACCACACTGATGTCATCCTCACCTCTAACGCTGCCGACGCCGAGCGCTTCATGAACGAGGTTGACTCTGCCGGTGTCTACTGGAATGCAGCCACTCGCCTGGCCGACGGTATGCGGTACGGCTTTGGTACCGAGGTTGGCATCAGCACAAACAAGATCCATGCCCGTGGACCCGTCGGCCTGGAAGGTCTGACCATTTACAAGTACAAGATCCGCGGAGACTACCAGGCGACTGCGAGCTACGGTGAGGGAGAGGGCAAGCGGCCGTGGAAGCACGAGAAGCTCGCCCTGTAAATTGGGATAGGAACGTAAAATGAATAAACAAAACACGACCGTCACGAGCGAGGGGGGCATTAGGCCAAAAGTTCGTAATTGTTGCAATCTTCCCAGGAACAAGCAAGTGCTGGGCCGTAGCTCGTGTGCCTAGCCAGGGAGATGATCAACAAAAAATAAGAGGGAACTCGAACCCAAAAGGCAACATCTATCAATCATATCATTAGTCTATGTGAAGCATCATCACCTCGAAAAACAATTTTTTCTTTTCACATCACGGGGTATTCCGGCCCCAAAGCCGTTCTGCTTTAATCATCCCGAAAACGCGCCCCTTCCTCTTGACACTTGAACCTATTCTATACCCAACGTCCATTTAAGAGCTGATTTCATATTGCTTGATCAATTCCGCCAGTCTGTCGCCCTCAGACTTGAAGTCTATGAGGGATGTGCTCATCACTTGATATCGAATCCTATTGCCGTTGTTAGTTTGAAGTCCTAGATAAAGGGCGCATCATCATTACTTACTTTGGCTCATCACCGTAAGTCTCCTTCTTTGCTCGGCATCGGAAGTTGAATTTCTTGCAGTTGGCCTCCTCAAACACCGCCATGAACTTGGCCTCATCCTGATCCTTGAGCTCCATCATCTCATTAGCGGTTCGGCCCAGAATCATACGGCCGGCATCATCGAAGCAGCTGAGCCACTGGTGACTTGTATGGTCTGCGACGTTCAGCGAGAGAATGTACCGGTATTCAGGCTTGTCTTGCGTGACTGAACACTTCTCGCACCACCAGCCATCTGCTGACTCCGACACCTTCTTGTTGCACCGTTCCTGGCTACAGGCGGGGTAACAAAAATTTTCTTGCCTAATGTAGACGATGGTGGCCTTGAGGGAGTAGTAGGCATCCGAGTCCATACCAAGGTGCTCATCTTTCACTTGGGCAATGGTCTTGGTTTCGTCCTTGCGGCCGGTAGCACCACCCAGATTTGCCAGGCCTTGATGGGTAGCAAAGGTGTCATTTCGACCTGCCGAGTCGTACCAACCCTTCAATCTGTGTGCATCGGGAATATCGGGATCGACCGACATCGTACCGGACGACAACAAGCTCAGGCTCTTGCCACCAAAGTCAGACACCTTGGTGCCCTTGAAGGCAATAACAGACTCCGGAGGCGCATCAAACGAGTTTGCCGTCTTGCCCCAAACGGTGACTCGAACCGAATAGCCGGTGTCATCCACCACGGTGAGCTCTCGCTTTTGAAAGGGTCTACCGTCCTTCTTGGAGATAATCTCTCCAACCTCGCCAGAATCCTTCAACACACCAATGACGTCGACAGTGCTGTCCTTCTCGACACTCTGCAATTCTTCAATAGTGCAAAAGTTGAATCTCACTTGTGGGACACTGGACTGATCCTCAGCTTTCTCGACAACGGTTTCTCGCTCAAAGGCCAGTTCGTAATCATTGGGGAGGTTGGAGAATTGCTTCTTCGCTAGGGAGACTCGACAAGGGGTGGAGATGTAATAGACTGAGCCCTCTTGTAGTAGATCGTAAAAGGCATCGACTTGTTCATTGAATCCGGTTGCCTTGATCTCACCACTCTCATCAAGCAGGTTGACGCTGAACAGTCTTCCTTCACCTGTTGCCTTCTTCCATGATTTAATTTCGGACTTGAAAGTGACTCGTGCCTTGATCTTCCATTTGTGTGCGAAGGGAGACAAACCCTCAATCGGATAAATGTGACTGTCGCCATGGGCAGCTGGCCGCGAGGGCATAGACTTCTGTGGCTGTTGCTGCAGCTGCGGTTTCTCCTCTTCCTCCTTCTTGCCACCGTAGAAGTCGGTTCCAGAGATGGGTGCATCTTCGGAGGTTCTGACCTCGACCGCAACCGGTTCGCCGATTTTCTCCTGAGCGCCCAGGCTTTCGATGACTTCGAGATCGAGGATGATCATAATGCTAGAATATGTCAGCAGGGTACCGCGAAAGAAGCATATAAGATACCAACCTCTTTCCCTTCACGTTATTGGGGTTGTATTGTTTCACACGAACGATGCAGCCCCGCTGTAGCTTTCCTTCGTGGACGACGTGGTTGGCTTGGGTGCCAAGCATAGACTGGACATAGTGCTCGCTATCGCTCATGACGAGTCGGTATCGATCTCCTCCCTGTGCTGAGGGAGCCATCTGCTTAATCTGCAGGCATTGCATGACGGGGACGGGGAACAGCTTGGCGGCCTTATCGGCATCATTGAAGATGACACTGGTTGCGGTTAGTTGTGAAAGCACAAAGTGGCGGTCGAGAAAACGTACTCGAGGGCGCCTCGCGAGAGGGCGGCAGCAGCAGCATCCATGATGGCTGTGAGAATGTGTCTTCGACTAGGCGTTCAGCTGTTGTGTGCAGTGGCTCGACGTTGTAGACTTTTCGTGCCAAAGCAGTTTGGTGGTTTTGTGTGAATGAGAATGGCAATGGTGCCTGCGACGCGTTGAGCGCGTTGAGTGGGAAACGCGCCCGGATAGCGGGGTTGCTGCTTACGTAACACCATTCGCAGCTCCTCGAAGGCACTGGAGAGGGGCGTATGACAGGACTTGTACAAACAGGACATAGAATTGCCATTTAAACTGCAGCACTTGCTTGACTGGGATTGGGAATAATATAAGTTTCCAGTGGCTTGATCTATAAATTTTTTTATTGAAAACAAAGGGTTTAAAAATATACTTATTTCCTTTCTCTTGTCTTTGCTCAGCTATTTAACATCCCTGTGCTCTTTTTTGGCGCTGGAATGCGAGAGCACATGTAAGAGAATCGTAGCTTCAGTCTCATCAATTGTGTTATATAGCGCCAAACAAATAAATTAAAACGATGTATAATAGCAGTAGTCATAGTTCTATCGTTAACCCTTTGACTTGTTAGCGGGATTTTCAGACACTTTGTTACTATCGTTTTCTCGTCGGCCTGAGATAATGACGTACCATCATCATCTTAAGGCAACCATTCCACAGGTACATCATGCACAAGCAAGCACTCCCCGCTTCCGTCACAACGACGCTTCCTAGCCCGCGCGACTTTGTGGTTGAATAAACAGTAATTCATATCCTAACCCGTGCGCAACATGGCCGACGCAGACAATGCCACTCGAGCTCCCGAGAGCGATGCCCAGGAGACACCCGCCGCTGAAGCTCCAGCTTCAGCTCCCGTTGTAGGCGAGCATTGCGTGACTGACAGGCCTACCCGTACGCGGATGCCTTTCCTGGTACAGGTCCATATGGCTAATGGACACAGCTTCGGGCCAGTCCTCTACTGGGGAGATTGTTAAACTCAATGACGTTGACGTGAGTCTTGGGGGGCAGCGCAACGCTGTGGGTTCTCTTGCGACTAATAAACCTCCCTCTTCTCGCAGGTATACATCTCCAAGCCGGCCGACTACCCCCATGCCCCGGCACGGCTCCTCCTCCTCCTTACGGGAGGCACAGGTATAAAGTCTGTGAACAACCAGATTCAAGCCGACAAGTTCGCCAGCGAGGGCTTCCTCGTTCTCATGCCCGACATGTTTGGCGGCGACACGGCCCCCGCCTCCACCTCCATCACTGACGACTCCACCTCCATCCTCGAGCAGTTCAAGATCAAGGCCGTCGAGGTGACAAAGTCATTCCTCATCGACATGTGGCTGGCCCGCGTTACCGAAGACCGCGTGCTGCCCATTCTGCACAAGGTCATTGACGCCGCCAAGGAGCAGTTTGCTGATTGCATCAAGCAGGGCGACGGTATCTACGCCGTGGGTTACTGCGTCGGTGCACGCTTCGTGCTTCTCCTGTCCAAGAACACGCAGCCTACTGGCGGTGATGCTGAGAGTGCTGAGAGTGGAGAGGTGAAAACGGGGCCGTTCATCAAGGTTGGCGCATTGGCTCATGCCGCATCGGTCGTGCCCGATGACTTCGTAGACGTCAGCGTCCCTATAAGTCTAGTGTGTGTCGAGAACGACCCTTTGTTCCCCGACGAGGTTCGCACAGCCGGAGAGGACAGCATGTCCAACACAAACTTGGAGCATGAGGTGCAAGTATATCCAGGGGTGCCACACGGTAAGACCATTGATCGCCAAGAAGCTCGTTCGTCGCTTACTTCATCCAGGATTTGCTGTTGTAGGTGAATATCAAGATACATCCATCAAGGACGCTCAGGCTACGGCATATGAACAGATGCTCAGGTGGATTCAGACACATTAACCCAGGGATGACCCTCTCATTTCATTCAGTCTCATGCAGGCGGACATTGAATCTTCAGTTTATTCCCACATAGCCGTATACGAAATAGGTGCTCAAGAGATGGTGCAGATTATCTTGCCCAAATTCTTGGCCTCTTCCATGTGCTTATGGGCCTCCTGTATCTCCTCCCATGGGAGGACCTTGTCTACAAAGATTTGCAATTTGCCCGATTCAGATTCAAATTCAGGGAGGTATTCCTCCAGCTTATCTCGCAGCTTTCCCTGGTACTCCTCATCACGGCTTCTAAGCGTGCTGCCCTCAATTCTCAATCGCTTGAATAGGATCTGTGAAATGTCAGCCTCAGGAACCTTGCCACCGCTAAGAGTGCCCAAAAGCACAATTCGAGCATCACGAGCGGCGGCCTCGAGGTTCTTCTGGAAATAGTTGCCGCCAACAAAGTCAACAATGTAATCAACCCCCTTTCCCCCGGTCTTGGCTTTTATCTCCTCTGCCCAGTTTTGCGACTTGTAGTTGAAGGCAGCCGTGGCGCCAAGTTTGGACGTAATAAAGTCGCACTTGTCATCGGTTCCAGCAGTGGCATATATTTCTGACGCACCCGCAACACGGGACAGCTGCATGCCAGCAATGGACACTCCAGAAGCACCCGCATGCCACAAGATTGACTTGCCCTTCGTGAAGTCAAGTACGAGATGCAGAGCTTGCGTGGCAGTAATCCACGTTTCTGGGATGCCGGCGCAAACCTCAAAGCTCATTGCTTTGGGCTTGTGCAGCAACATCCGGGTGCTAACAGCAATGTACTCGGCGTAGGCGCCTCCATATGCCAACCCAAAGACCTCGTCTCCTTCTTTGAAGCTTTTGTGATTACCGGAGCCCAAGGACTCGATGATTCCGCTGAACTCAACACCAAGAGTCTTGGGCGCCTGGGGAGGAAGAGGGTAGAAGCCGCGTCGCTGGATAATGTCCATTCGGTTGATACCAAACGCATTAACACGAACTAGGGCCTCTCCTTCTGCGGGAGACGGTCGTGGAGTTTGGTCGTTTATGAAGAGGGCATCGCGCTCGCCCTTACCACCTCGGATATCTGGAGGCGGGGTTAGATACATGGTCACGGCTCTCGCTGCTTGATCCTCGCCCTCATTTCATACCAACTGCTTTCATAACATTCGCCATTTTGACCAGTATGTATCAGCACTCAATTCAAACAAAAAAAAATTGATTCGTTCTTGTTTTCTTCAATGAGATGTTGAGGCCCAGCCGGTGGAGCTGTGAAATGGGTGAAGTCGATACTTTTTTTTTGCATTAGTAATACTCTTTCGCCGGTTAAGGCGAGCGATGTCGTCACCAACACGAAACCTCCTCGTGTGAGGCAATACATTCCAAGTTGTGGCATAATTGTAGCAAGTGTTTGGGTGCTGAGAATGACAAAACTGTGCCAGCGCAGCAACGATAAACGAATAAGATGAGCCGGTCAGATCGGATCCCAGAGAGGAATGCCACCTTTACAGCATTCGAGCAGTGTCATGAATCGGCATTTCTGTATGCTTCACTATGGGGCCAAACCACTCACGAGTTTGTAGCAAGAGTGGTCAAGGAGCTTTCCCTTCAGAGTATTCAACTCGATGTAGTGGTTAGAGAAGCACGGCGATATGAGTAGTGAGCCTAAAGCCCTCTCTCCCCCAGATATATTTCGCCTCAGACAATACAAGAATATTTGAGCTGGGAATATACCGCATACAGCCAACAATGGCATCATCTCAAGATTGGAGCAAATTCATGACTCCATCTTTGTGCTGGAAACCTCTGTCTCACAAACTTCCCCCACCATGCTGCAACTAACCTAACCGACGGAGGCCAAAACTGGCGAGGCTGAGCCGAGTAGCCCGTAGCGGTTAGAATTCCGCAACTCCTTGGCAACAGTGAAACTGCGATACGACAAGCGAGGTCGCGTGCGTCTCGAAACCAGATGCTGATGAACAACGCCACCGGGCAAGGAGGCGAATCCCGGAACGTTAGGCTTGGAGATACATACACCGAGAAGAGTGAATTGGAAATTCGGCATCCAAGGTCCGACAACATCCCAGATTCAAATCAGTAGTTCATAAGCCAAAACACCCGAATGCGGCTAGAAAGCACACCTGAGATAGAGAATCAATGATCGGTGAGGGATGTAGGCAACATCAGTTGCAGTGGGATCATCTTGACGTGAGAAAGATGTGTGTTGCGGGATCATCCTGCAGGAACCATTCCCAATACATTCAATGCCAATCACGCCAGTGAACGAGAACGTCCAAGATGCGGGGCGAACCTCATGCACGAGCTCAAGGCGCACGAGACCGGATCGAGAGGCGAGCAACTGAACAGAATTATCGCACGCTTTACTAGCCGAAGGTCGGACGGGCGCTTAGAACCAGACTGAAGATTTTGATAGCACCAGGTTCCATGATGATGGCCCGACGTGGAAATTACAATCACCTAGCTCCAACCCCCTCCACGCCAGACCACGGGTGCAGGCGCTAAGGGTGAATCTCGGCCACAAGTGTCGATGATAGCTTGGGGCATCCAGACCCGTGGAATCGAGCCGTTGTGGTTACATTTGAAAAACGGCGTGGTTGAGATGGTGCCGGCGAGTCGCCAAATGGGAAATAGGCTAATTCATGGGAATACGAACTGCAGCCGGGAGATGAGCCTCCCAGATGCGACGGAGTGCGGATGCGCCAGATAGAGTAGGAAGAAACCCCCAGCCTAGTCGAATCATTTCCCAATTAGAAGGCTCGCAGATGGAAGCTCTAGCTCAGACAAGGCGTCCATGATCTCTTTTGCCCGGCAAGCGCTCACGGCTAGATCTGACTCGCTGTTCTGCATCCGCCGACCAAGCAGTACAGTAACAAGGTTTGACAAGGAACCGAGCTTCTCCTCAAGATTACCCACGAGTTCCTCGCCGATACTGCCGGTGTCCTGGTTCCAAGAAAGCTTTGCCGTAGATAATAAAGCCAGACATGTGCTAGCTACCACATGGATGATGGTTGGCACTAGCCAGGAGCTAGCACAGGGCCCACGAGCAGCCAAAAGCTTGATCCCCCTCCTAACGACTTTATAGACTCTTTTTTTTTTTTTTTTTTTTTTTTTTACAAACGCCACATCCCTTTGAAAGGTCGTGTCGGTGGAATCAAGACACAAACTCACCAGGAACACCGCTTGCTCTTTAGAGATAACTGCCAATAAGGAAAATTGGGCATAGGGGTATGGGTGGGCCAGGGACTGAGCCCGTTGGTCAGAAAATATCGATTGAGAAGAAATTAAAATGCCCAAGAAAGAAGGAAATAAACCCTCGGCCTTACAAGTACAATTTTGGCCGATGGATACCACAGCTCATTGGATGGTTGGCTGCAAGAAGGTGATGGAGCAAATACGAGTTTAAGGCAACGTCCCTAGTTGTGGTACAGTATCGACTCTCCTCATTGTCTCGCGGCCCTGCACATTATGATCGGTACATGGATCAGATCAGAAGTGGCGGGTCGGCGCTCGCTGCCAAGTCTTAGCTGGGGGAAATGATGCATGATGCATCCATGAAGAAATGATAAGGTGTCGATTTTGGAGTGCGTTTCTATTATCGGTGTTGCAAGGCTAGATTCATGAGTGGATAAAGGGGAAATTATGGAGGAGACCCGCACACATCCCGGGTCAAGCGAGAATGAGGTAAAGATCAGAGCCTTGGGTTGAGGCTTTATCGCCGAGCGGCCGCGAGATGAGAAAACTCAGTATCGATTCATCACGGTACAGACAAGATAGGCTGTTGTCAGCAGAGATGAGTAAAGGCGGCTCAAGGCCCGATTATTCCAGACAGTGAATGCAACGTGCTGAGGAACCCCTGTAAGCCCTGCAAGGCACGGATAAGGCACTGTCGCGGCCGTTAAACCCAGTGCTCCAATTAACCAACTGACAAGGCATGCATGGAACCGAGATGGACAAAGAAAAAGAAGAAGAAAAAGCTCTACATAGTCCGAAATGAATCGCTTCATTTGCAACGGGAGGATTCAGGTGCCACCGGTTAGAATTACCAATGGCTCGGACACAGCATAGTTCTCCAATGCAGCACCATTACCAGCACCATCTCCAGTATCAATGCCTGTAACGGCGCCAGTCGACTCAGGCGCAAGGGGGAGGATCAAGAGCGCACACGGCTCGATTCAGCGGTGTTGTTATTCATGCTGCATTGCCACTAACAAACATGCAAAACCCCCAACAGTAAGCTACTTGGGCGCCACCCAGTCTCACGAGCACCCAATCGGTATCAGAGTCATTGATGGTTTGACGTCAAGACCAGTTCAATAGTTGGTCTGCCACGCGTACATTCAGTTTACACAGTGTTGGTGGCGTGTGTTTGTCATAGTCAGAGCCAGAGCATTGGGTGCTCCGTAAAGCGCGCTGATTTCGGCTGTCTCCTCTCCATCCTTGTCAGTAAGCCCGTGGCTACAGGTGGCGAAGGAAACAGCGAACTGATGACTGCCGGAGAACCACTCTTACTCCAGAAAACTAAGGCTGCAAGGCTGGGCCATGGTCACCCCCCAAGTCTTGAACATGAATTGGAACATTGGAGCAAGCCTTGCGAAGGCATTGGGGCTCCGACGCCAAGGGGGGCTCCGAAGTCAAGGGGGCTCGCTGAAAACCCTCAGGATAGTGATTCGAGGCGTGGTTTGTATTCCAGAGGAAGCTAATATCAGTGAGGACGGGGTGGCGAGCGGTCAGAAGAGGTGGACCCAGAGGACGGGCGAATCGGAGAGCCCATTGCCTCTCTGCCTGAGGTATGCACTACTTGACAGTAAGTCAAGTGGCTGTAGAAGGCAAGGGGAAAAGGTGGGCGGGAGGCACTGTTCCTGCATTAGTGCAAGTTCATGCCAGGGCTGCCGTGTTAGCGACCCAGTCACAAACATACAACTGGAAGGTGGTGGGTGGGTGGCACAGCGCCGGGCGGTTGCCTCATCCCAACCGTCCACCGCCCTACTTTCCACAGCACAGTTATGTCGGGTTTGTCCCCCAACGAACGCTCCAATGGCGCTCCAAGCGACCAGCCGTCTTCCGCCTGGCGTTGGTGGCGATTCGGTCAGGTTTCAAAAGTACGATGTCTATTCACGGAAATGAAAGAAGCAAGCAGGGTTGATGTCCAATTTTGCATACCTACCTAAGTAGGTACCGATTCGGGAAACAAAGCCCGCATCTACGTATCATGTACATGTCTAGGCCACAGGCACGTGCGGTATCTACAAACAAGCAATCATCCATAGGGAGTCGAGACGATTACTCGGAGATCGGCCTTGCCAGGACAACATGCCATGTCATATTACCGGAGTTATTCACCTAAAGCTAACTCGAACCACGTACCCCGTTGCCATCCGTGTCTTCTTAGCCTTTGGGTTCCGGTCTGTGCAGCAATGCGAAAGCCAGCAAGTCCCTGCTAAAGATGTGGTGCTGCACCCGCCTCGGGCCCTCCGCCCGCCAAAAGTTACCTTCAATTGGGGCGTTATTTTATCGGCAGGCGGTTTAAGTTCCTGCTTAATCTGGGTAGAATTAGATGAGATGGGGCCGGCCGTGCGACACTGCAACGGTCTGCATCTGCAGACCGTACTCCGTACTCTTCGGAGAGTTGCACATCGCTTAGGCGATGAGCATGTTGATCACTCGTATCATGATGCTTATTTTTTTCCTTCTTCTCATTCGGATAATTAGAATGACTTTGCGCGGACTGCTAGAATATCGGCTTGGGGCGAACATGCTACCGCCCAAGGCTCAAAGTTAGAAACCACAAGAAAAGTCGCGGGTCGGTTTATCTGTTGTGCCACGCAAATTGCGGCGTTGGCTCCAAACCTATGTACCGGCCTAAATTTGGGAGCCGCACATGCGGATATGCTCTACAGCACGGGGATGAGAAAAACATGGCAGAAAAGCATGGGTCGGCAGAATGGTAATTTCGCCTGAACGGTGTGCAACTTGAGAAGCAGGGAAGCATGCACTCCAGCTTAACAAGTCATGTCGACTAGGTTGATGGGATCCATC
Organism: Calonectria henricotiae; assembly: GCA_020623695.1. Lineage (NCBI taxonomy): Eukaryota > Fungi > Ascomycota > Sordariomycetes > Hypocreales > Nectriaceae > Calonectria > Calonectria henricotiae. The sequence continues at coordinate 69,740 of JAHVYB010000195.1, forward strand.
CCCCTCTCTGAACGCTTGGCTCGGTACCCTCGCTGCAGGTTCCATCTCTCTTTTTCTTTTTTCTTTTTTTTTTTCCTCTCGACCTTGGCCTGTCTTGGTCCCGGTCGTCGCTCTGATCAGAGCCCAAGACATTGCTGTGGGCGGAAGGACTCCACCCACCCTTGGTCGTCCATTTCTGGCCGCTCACACTTCTTCATCCCCTGGGCCGCGTAGTGCTCACGCTTAAACTGGCTGACCCCTGGCGCCGCTGATCCCCCCGTAGGATGGTCAATGATTTGCGCTATTCCCAAATAATACGGCATCGGTGGTGTGGTTGCCCTCCTTCGCGAAACCTCACTGCTCGCTGCACTCTGTGGCCCGTCCTCGTCCGGTCTTCTGCGAGATCCACAGCATCCCTACCCCGTAGTCATTACAGAAGCGCTATCTCGACAGCGCACCTTTGCAAGTCTTCATTCTCCACACCATCTCCGCTCGTCAAGCCAGACCCGCCATCCACTCACGCCCCGCCCACACCCCGTCACCATGCCCATCACAACAGCCATCCTATCACTCCACTGGGTCGACTCTTTGGTATAAAGAAGCAGGCTCTCCGGACTTCGACAAAGTTTCTTCTTTCCTCCTCACCCACATTCACTTTTACAACCCTGACTTTCAGTCAAGTACATTCGTTAACACAACACCCAAAACTTAATAACTTACGAGTTCCTTAATCCCGACAAATCAGTCAAAATGAAGTTCGCTGCTGCCGCCGTCATCGCCGCCGCTGCTGGTGCCTCCGCCGGTGCCGCTCACGGCAACGTCTCTTACACCACTGAGGTCGTTGAGGTCTACACCACCTACTGCCCCGCTCCCACTGAGATCACCCATGGTGGCAAGACCTACACCGTCACCAAGGCCACCACCCTCACCATCACTGACTGCCCTTGCACCATCACCAAGCCCGTCATCACCACCTCCTCTGTTATCTGCCACGACTGGTAAGTTGCCTTTGCCTCTCGAGCTTCACACAATAAGACGTACTAACATCCACATCAGCGCCAAGCCTCCCCCTGTCCACAAGAACGGCACTTTCATCCCCGCTGTTCCCACCACCCCTGGTGCTCCCAGCGCTCCCTCCTCTACCCCCACTCGCGGCTCTGGTGGCGGTTCTTCCGGCAACACCCCCACTGCCGGTGCCGGCAAGGTCGCTGCCCTCTCCGGCGCTGCCTTCGCTGGTGTCTTCGCTCTCGTTGCCTTCCTGTAAATCATCAACTAGCGCGCCTCGGCGCCGTCCACGTCCTACCTACGATGTACTTGATGCGATAATACTTAATTTCGTGGTAGCCTTCGCCAGCCCATGACTGGAGGAGCGTTGTGGGAGAGTTAGTGTTGGTTTCCTTTGGGAGAGATGACTTTAGCGGGTTCGGTTGAGAGATGAATGGAATTTTGGGATATGAACATACGACGGAGAACCGGTATACTCCTGCGTTGCACTATGGAGTCTTTTTCTCTAATGATGGCCACGCTTTGCAGGGTTGAGACATTCTTGTATTTGATTTTTGTCTCGGTGTTCGGAAGAAGTTCGCTCATCTCGAGTCTGAGGAGTTTCTAAAGATTAGAGTGCGATCTGCTTTTGGGCTGGGAATATAATGCGCTTTTTGCCTATACTTTGGACGACCTTGTCTATTGGAACTACTCGCGATCTCGTCTGCTGTTGAAAATAAATGACCAGAAAACACAATACCTGCTCTGGAAGATTTCGGCATCCTGTTTCCTTGTGCCTACTTTTGTTCTATCCTCTGACGGGGACTCTTCACGGTTTTTTAGGGATGGGTCACTCGTCGTCGGACGTGTTTATGGTCTTTTTGTACAAATACTCTCAGTGCTTGCGAGCCTCTTGTATTATAGTTTTTAAGGCAAAGCAAACATTGCTCGGAGGCCAGTTTTGGTCCGGCACACTACAATCTTGCTTCTGCGACTCCTGTTGTCAATCGTGAAGTCTCGTTTTCCCCAGTGCGTGCGTACCACCATCATTTGGGTGGTGTACACCGTCTGTTTTGTTTACTTGTTTGTTTTGACAATATCAATATGTCAACTAGGTGACGTGGATTTAGGGCGACTCGGAATGTCGGGCTAGTTTACCGATCTCCCTAAACAATCACCCTCGCACCGGAAGGACAGCCGTTGATAAGATATGGGCAAGTGATCCCTCTCCTGGCGTCTTCCGGGAGTAGACAATCGCCCATCACATACGGCGAGTGAGAGCCGGGGCACCTTTGGATTCGCCGTCAGCCATGGTTCCGGGCTGCAGGGGTGGTAATGTCTTGACCATGTCTTGTTTGGGTTTGTCTCTGTTATCTCTCAAGACACTGCTGTGCACCTGCGGCGAGGGCGTGTGTGACTGACTGCTCGCAAAAGGACAGGCAAGGGGGGGGGGGTGACAGGCGCTGGGGCCGGCGTTAAGACAGCGGTATCTATCCTAAGCGAAATTGCAAAGCTTGTCTGTCACCCAAAGAAACGTCCAGGCCATCCATCCATGTGAAGAAGTCGGTGGAAGGAAGGGTGATGGAAATTGGATAAGCTCAAGACCTTGTTTGAATTATTTCTTCTTTGAGTGGCATACACACACTATTGGGTAATTTCTATATTTGGGTGTAGTATTGGAGGTTGACTGAGCTCATGACAGTGTTCTTACTTTGAATTTCCCCAAGGCTCAAATTGCGCTGTTATCACGGATAATATTTTGATAGTATTCTTTATTCTTAGTTTGCACAAAATTGCATTTGTACATTTTGCGTGTATATGGAACTCACTGAAACGGTTCTCTCCTACGTACGATGTGAACCTGCCAGTTTTGAAGCACTTGTCCGTTAGTTCATTTATTGCTGGTCATACTTGACGAAATAACCATCCCCTTCCTTCTACCCTAAATTCCTTGCGCATGATGAATTACAAACGCTATGTCTCACATGACGCGTCTTTGGTTCTGACACTTGATGCCACTCTTGATATTATTGAATTGCGTAGTAAAATGCCAAACTTGGACAAATCATTTTGATGCATCTCGACCCAGTCATTTCGATAAAATAACGGAAGAAAGACTAACCCCTTGCACAATCACAAAGAGGTACTAATGATTTTGACATTGAATAGGCTCAGGTCAGTAATCTGACCCAGCTCAGATCTACACTGGAATTAATTCTTATTTTGGTAGGCGGTCAAATATAATTAATTAGTTATCCATATAAATTTATTATTATTATTACTGTTGGAACATTGAATCAATTGACGGAACAACGGTCTAGGAAGCCAATCACGTGCACCTTAGTTGCATGATTCTCGGCCCTTACTACTGTCTCGATCCTGCGATAGCTAGCTCATTAGTTAGATAGAACAACGATGATTATTACGAACTAGCAGCTGCTATTACCTGTGACCTTGACTGTGTTATAACAACCCCTGGGACCTACCTATAATTACTAAAATAAAAATATTTACCAATATTATATATAAATTTATATCCCCATAAAAATGTACTATTTTTAATCATGTGAATGTTTTTCTGCCACTTGTAATTGAAATCTGAGCCGGGTCAGAATTGTGATCTGAGCAGGCTCAGATTAACCCCTCGAGGGGGGTCAGATTAGGGGGGGTCAGGTCAGTTAAGCCACGGGGGGGGGCTCAGGTTATCTGCATACTCTGTCATGACCATACAATACGTCATAAGCCACGCTATGATCAAGTGGCAACTGGGCTAAGACAGGGCAGAGAGGAACAAGGTCTCTCTAGTTTCCAAGTGAATTCGAGGCGGAACATCAACTGTGATTCAACTTGTGTCAGATTATCATTCAGTCTGTTGACTGGGACATGAGGGGTAGTAACAGAGTGCAAATCAATGCATCCATCTCAATCAAGTTATAAGCAACATTCCGAACTGCATCTTGTCGACAGTGTCGTGCGAAACAACTCAAATTACCAGAGAAAAACAACATGATAGGTTTATCTTACCACACGTGTTCATGTATGGCATTCACCTACATTTTTATCCAATGCATCCCATCTCCAGCTACCCTGGACTTCCAAGTCCGATATGACTATACCTCTTCCTAACGACAAAAAAAAATATTGCGAGTAGAAATAAATTGTGTGTAAGTGTAACTGCTCTCAATGCCTATATAATTTTATTAGTCATGCAAAAATTATCAAACCATACCTTTTTATTGAGCCTTCTATCTTGCAGTGCTTTACCGACATTGCATTGACATTTACAAATCGTACATGTAGGATACATATGCGCTGTTCATGTGGATAAAAAATCGTGTTATCTTTCCGCCCAATGTAGAAGACCGAGGTATTTGCGGTCTAACCAAGTAATCCAGCTGTATGCCCAGTTGGGCGGGCTTCACTCGGAGTTCAGTCGGGGTTCATCGATGACCATCAACACAGTCAAAGCGGACAGACACGCTAGAGCAGGAGGCATGTTCCGATTCCTACCGTCAGTCAACCAAAACCCCCCTGGTGGCATTCTGATTCTACTACCATAAATTCAAGGTCAAGAGAGGTCTAATATCAGCGCGAGGACCCAAAACGACAAGGCTGCAACCGCGCGACCGGAAGGGTTCCTAGTTGGGAAGCCAAATTCGGCAATTTGAACGATGCGATGGACCCTGTCTCGCATAGGTGGGGGGGGGGGGGGGGGGGGCGCGCGGGGGGGGTGGGAGGGGGGGGGGGGGGGTGGGAGGAGTATGTGGAAGGCAGAGAGGTGAGCAGGCGACGTGTGTATGACGCCGATGCGCTCGACAAAGAGGGGCCAGCACGAA